>JAODJW010000033.1:18821781-18837720 GCA_026777045.1 Hyperopisus bebe
CCGTTGCTTTCTCTCTGTCTTCAGATCCAACCTACTTGTTAGGGGTGTTCTGTAGAGCTGATAATATTTACTGCAGCAGCGATGCATTACTGTTCAACACACTTTTTAGGATTCAACTTTCAGTATCACTGCACAACAAAATACAAATACTCTGACAATTAAATTTAGTCTGGGATCAATTCTGAAAGTGCAAAAGTACTAGAAACTAGTAACATTTTGTCATGCCTCCACCTCACCTCTGCTTAGTTTATAATTTACAGTTCAACTGGGCTGATCTCAGGCTTGTGCACACACACACACACACACACACACACATTTACAAGACAGCCATAAACAAGCAAACACCTGGTTTGAGTAATCCAAATTTTTGTGTGCATATGCATTTTTTTCATGCATACACATTTTTTCATTATGAAATGCATGCATAATTTGATAAATGAGGTGCTTTGTTCATTGGTTAAAAATAATGCTGCCCTGCAAAGCCTGAAAAAGGCCATCATGAAGGCCGGACCGAGGAGCATGTGAGCCAGCATAGAGGATTAAACAGAGAGGCAGAGGATACAGGGTTACATACAAGAAAATGAGAAGTAAGCAACAACCTACCTTCCAGTAACTGAGAGCTGACGTTCACAAACTCCACCTTTTTTCTCAGGTACCTTTGATTGAGTTTCCATATGCAAGAAATGAATGAGTTCTTCTCAGCCGTGCTGCTGGCCACCCATTTGTAGACCTTCTCAAAATGAAGGTCAAACTCTGGATTTTCCTGGGAGAGGAAATAGGAAAGAAGCACAAGCAAGTTAAGGGTAGATGTGGACTGTCTGAGGGTGACGTGGGTATTATAGGTTAATGGGGCAGGCTGCTGTTTCACAAAGTGAGTCCTTTCCTCACCTTGTTGGCATCTTTGGCATCCACCATTGTCAGGTCCCTCAGTTCCCATGCCACCTGACGTTTGTAGAAGTCCCCTTTATCAGACTTCTTCACTTTCACCACCTTCACCTGCACTGGTCGCTCTGTGGTGACTGAATTTAAAAAAAAAAAAGAAAAGCCTTTCAAACTAAAACAAGTCAAACATCATAAGCCAGTTTAATCTGGGTCCTTTTGACACAGATAAAATTCCTGGGACCAGCTTACTCCAGAATCAATAAGTGGTAATTGTGACAGTCGAAATGTGCCAGCGTCATTACAGCCACCTGTTCGGTACTCTTTAACGGCAGGTTTCCCTGTCTTCATAACGCAAAGAATCATATAAAAACACGCCCCCCCCATAGCGATGTCTGACGCGGTCACCTGTTGCACACAGGAAGCAGTTCTTCTTCTTCTTCCCTGCTTTGCAGACGTTCACAATCCCCAGCAATCGTTCATCATTGGGAGTGAAGATGTCCCTCTGCAGTGCATGCTTGATGGCGGTCATGCTGCTCACTGCCAAACAGAGATTATTCGGATGGTCATGGACTCCACTGGCATGCAAAACAGTATAATACTATGCTACACATTTACTTCAATTTCACCATTAAATTTGATCTACGATCGGTTTGATTTGACAGCACTGCTAATTTATTCATGACCCTGATCTGAATAAGGCCTTGGAAGACAGATGATCCATGTTTGGATGGATGGACGGATGGACGACGGACGGACCAATGCCAATTTTTTGCTGGGTTTTGATTACACAGCTTTAGCTCCTATTCTTTTGGATCCATAGTTTCAAAGCTGGTTAAAGTCAAAGACGCGCATCGACTTACTATCCTGCTATTAAACAGTAGAAAATGGAAAATGGTGAATTTAAATATAACATGCGTGTATCTGTATTGTAAACATTAATCATGTCCCAAATACGCCCATGTTATATCGGCTGCAGCTAAACAGAGAAACAAAAACGTACTAATGACGGACAAGCGTGTCTACCTATAGCTAATGATCACGGAGTACCCACCGTCAAGACACACTGTAAGGTGTCCAAAACAGATTTACTCTTGGTCGATTTTCAGCTTCATGTAAACAAAACGATCCTTTTGGTTTTCTGAAAGGTCCCCGGCTGATTCCCGTTTCCGGGATCCGCAAGCGGAAGTCACGCGCATTATTATGACGTCACGTCACAGACTACTGAATATTATTTAAACTTACTTCAGACGACGACTGAGCCCCGTGAATTAACGATTATCCGTATTTATTTTTACCGGATGTGTCAAGCAGGACTACTGCCCTTGATCAAATTAAATGCATTTTATTAAAGTAACGTTTTAGGGTGACCGTACGTCCTCTTTTGTGACCTGAAATACCTGTAATGTCGGGGATTTCGTTTTGTTTTATGTTGACATTTGCGTTCTACGGTCTGTGTCTTACTTTCTGTGTATATACATGTATGTAAGAGTTTTAGCACCTTGTAAATAGTCTGTAGGATTTGATGAATAAACAAACAATACTTTAGTGCTAGTTATAAATACTTTCAGATGTCAGGTTTCATGGCTTGCAATTTTTCTGTGCTATCACAGGTTTTTGGTTGTACCACCGAATGCTTTTTCAGGTATATGATATGTTTAAATATATTTAGCTTTCCCCCTAAATTCCTTTTTATTATACTCTGTCTTTAGACCATGGTTTTGACCTAATTCGTTTTTGTTCCTTTGAACAGTGAACTGTTTCAAAAGAAAATATATAAGCAAAATAAGACTATTTTTTTGTTAAATTATTCATATTTCTGTTGAATGTACATAAGAACAAAAAGACCAACCCCCCCAAAAACAGGTACAGACTCATCACCCTGATACTGAACCTGATGTAGATCATCAGACCAACACTTGAAATTCAAATAAAGAAGAATAATATAGAATCTCAGGTAGACCAACACAAAAACTCCCACATCTAATTGGTTGAAGATTTGAGCTGTAAGGCTGTCTTGAAGTCAGGAAGATATTTTCCTCATTGATATCAATCAAGATGATTATAGTCTCATAGTAGACTACAGTATCATGTATTTCAGTGGCTAGCTCTGCCCCTGTCACCTGCTGGATATGGGATGTTGACCCTGTTTCTGCTCTATGTGTGTATGCAGTTTACATATTTCCCCATGTCCTCATGCTGTCCAAAAACTTGCATTTGAATGTATTTGCATATTTGTCCATTATGTGTGTGAGGTATGTGCACATGTGATGGACTGGAGTCTTCCCTTTACTTTGTAAGTAATCTTGGTTTGTAGTGTTTTTAGTATAACTTCGGCTGAAAAACATTTTGTCTACAAAACCTGATTGTAGATATTGCACATGCTGCAGGTTGTGGGCTTTTGGTTTCCCTCTTGGATGTGAGTGTCGGGCATCATGCTACATCTTATAAACAAAACACAAGTCAGGGTTGTGTGCATATGTGTGAAACGCAGGCCACATGTTAGTGTCCCCCTTCGATAGCTCAGTTGGTAGAGCGGCGGACTGTAGAGGCTGGGCTGTGATCCTTAGGTCGCTGGTTCGAATCCGGCTCGAAGGACTGTGGCTATTTTGGTGCCAGTGTGTGGTTCAGCAGGTTAGCCATTGGGCCCCTGGAAAGGCCCTTAACCCCTTAACCCCCAGTTTCTGGCACTGGCTGACCCTCCATTTTCAAAAATGTACAGTATGTCACTTTGGATGAAAGTCTATGGTTTGTAAATGTAAGTCATACTCTTATGACTGTAGGCAAAAGAAACTAATTAAAAACTAAAAACGAGAGACGACTAAAAGGCTAAAAAGTAATCCCAGACACTAAGGCTGCATCTGCAATCTTTGTCCTTCTCCCACCAGAAGATGGTCAGCTGGACGTATCCATCCCTAAAGGAGCGTTTAGGTCCTCTGACGAAGAGATTGGCTTTGTTACCTGTGGTGTTCTTTGGGAAGGGCCTGCTGATCGAGCAGAAATCACCAAATTACAGGCTGGGCCTTCAGCTGCTTCCTACCGTGTACATATTTGTGATATCAGAATAAAGTTCAGCTTGTGTATAGATTTTATAATGCAAAATTAAACACATCTGCTGACATTACATGATAACATGAAACACACCGCTGATATTACATTATACATTAAGTAATGTCTGTGTTTTACCCATAAATACTGATATTTGTGTCCATAATTCGTACATCATCTGCACACTTCTGGTGTGATACGGTTTTTGACTTTCACTCCCGCGCAAGAAATCTTATAGCAAATCTACAATTCCATTATGAACCTAAAATCAGCTACATCAAAAGCGTTGGGGTAGTTTCCAAACCCTACAGATTAGTTACAAGATAATAAAACTGTTACATACATGAAAAATTGTGTGGAGACTTGTCTTAAATTGAAAATCTCACACCAGCCAGCTGACCAAAGTTGGCAAACCTGCATGTGGTTACAGTAAATGGCTCTGTTGTTTTTGTAGATTTCAGTTTTGTGTTTGTGTACTAGGAAGCAGAGTTGGTCACATGATGGCAGTATGTAGCTATTTGCTGGTCGCTTCCTCTATTTTCAGTCAAGTCCAGGCTGTCATACACATTACTCCGGCTTCTTTATTTTTGCTTGTGTGGGCTTTTTCAGAACATCTATATCATTATTTGATCACCGCTTTCTGTGTGCCAGATGTGCTCTGGATTACAGATGGACCCGCTTGAAACAAAAAGGACATCTCTTTCACAGCGCAATTTGCAGGAACACCAATGGTTATGTGACAATTATGTTTTGTTGTCAGTTTTTCACTTGCTATTTAATGAACTGAATTTGGGTCATATTTGATCCTTGTGTTTGACTCGCTTTGTGATGGATGCTTGTTTTGTGGCAGTTGTATGCAGAACTATATTCATGGCTAATGTTTCAATCTGCTGTCATTACTGTCTTTTCACTGTGGTGGATGCAAACATTAACTCAGTTCGTCATCGCACACATTGTGGACTCTGAAAAGATGCTTGTGTAACACTCACTGTTTGGCCCATACATTCTCAATTCAAGGTTAGGTCACCACATCATGAGCTGAAGTATTTGAAAACAGACACACATGCAGCCCCTGGGATGAGGGTATGTGTGAAACCCAAGAGAAGTATGTTCTCCTTTGCTAGCTTAGTTGGTAGTAGAGGCCTACAGAAGCTGTGCTGTGATCCTTAGGTCGCTGGTTTAAATCCAGCTGGCAGGGTCGTGAGAACATTGGGGGCAGTATGTGGTTCTCCAGAAACAAACGCAGAGCATGGGATCCCAAGATTCCCAGCAGAATTACATCATCATCAGCCCCCTTGGCAAGGCCCTTAACCCCCAGGTCAGAGTGGTCAATCCTATTCAGAAAGGTTCTGTTGTGTGTGCAGGTGTTCACTGCAACTGCCTAATTAGATTACTAATCAGTAATGTTTGGCTCACGCCTGGGTTAGAAAAGCCTAGCTAAAGGTTATCCCAAAAACCTGCATAGACACTGGCCCTTACGTTCGGCCACCCCTGCTCCAGGGACTCGCCAATCTCATTTTAGCAAAAAAAAAAAAATGTCACTGATTAGTACTTCTGCTAAATATATGAAATGAAAAATGTTTCAGAAATAGGGGCCAGCTCAGGGGAGAAGTACCTCTAGGTAATATCTTTAAAAGTATAAAGTAAGTTTGGCGAACGTGTATAAGAAGAGTGACTGGGAGCAGTGGTTTGGCTGAGGATCCTTTCCAATCCTAGCTGGATTAGTCTTGAGTGTTTGGGCAGGTCTACAGGTTTGAAACTGAGCTTTTGTAAAAATGAATCAGGACATATACTGACATCCCTGAGACAGGGCTCAGCATGTAAGCAATGAGGCATGTCAAGATCAGACCAAGATTGGTATCCAAGTCCCTCTGACTCCCTGCCTGGGAGTTTCTCTAGACTGGGTGGTGTCATTTTTTAGTCATTCCGATAAACTTTGGTCTTGCATAGTTTCTCAGTTTACTCAGTCCATTTAGAGAACACCAGGTAATTAAATTAAAGCTTGTTATGTCTATATCTTATTTTTACTGGACAGTTGATTTATAGAACAGAGGTGCGTGTGGATTCCTTTGAATAGAAGCTGAATCAAATGCCATCATACAATGTTCCGTGTCCAGTGACTCAGACGCTCATGACACAGCTCCACGCTCATGTTTGTGCGAAGAAGGGAGGTGATTTGGCTTCAGGTCACACATCCGCTGTGAGTAAAAACACATCCGCTGTGAGGCTGGGCCCCAGGTATCATCCATTAAGTCACATTAAGAGGCAGACCTCTGCCAGGACACAAGTGCACCATTGCTGCTATTTCAGGACTTAATTTCACGTTCTGCTCTCGCTCCGGTTTGGCGAAATGAAAACAAACATTTTTGAGGATGTCAAAGTAAGCGGTCTATGTGGTGGGCGACACGCTCACAGCCACTTTCCACCAGAGGATTTACTTCCTGACCAGTCTTCCAGTAATGGGAGGTTGTAATTAAAGCAACTGATTGTCCTTCTCTATATCTTGTGGATTTAATAAGCGTGTTCCACATGTTTCATGTTTCTTTGTCATCATTAGCCACTGGTGCTTTTCAGTGCATAATACTGCTTTTCTACCTGCTATACAGCATGCCATCATTTCATTTTCCTCATAATTCTGATGAGAATTAGTATGATGGGGCCGGGGGTGGGGGTTGGGAGCAGAGTTACAGCCCTTCCTATTTGTGCAGTTTGTTATCCTGTGTTTGTGTGCAGGTCTTCCTCCCTCGTGCTGAGATTTGCCTTCTGGCTGTGTTCTGTGATGGACAGAGGTGCCCTCTTGCTATGCTTTGTGATGGACAGATATGTCTTCTGTCTGTGCACAGTGATGGGCAGAGGTGTTCACTAGCTGTACTCTGTGATGGACAGATGTGTTCTCTGGCTGTGCTCTGTGATGAGCAGATGTGTCCTCTGGCTGTGCTCTGTGATGGATAGATGTGTCCTTTGGCTGTGCTCTGTGATGGACAGATGTGTCCTCTGGCTGTGCTCTGTGATAGACAGATGTGTCCTTTGGCGGTGCTCTGTGATGGACAGATGTGTCCTCTGGCTGTGCTCTGTGATGGACAGATGTGTCCTCTGGCTGTGCTTTGTGACTTATGATCACCATATAACGTGATGGACCCAGGATTTAGCTTCTTTTGTTACAGACTCAGGGCACCATGCAGGCAGGAAAAGACAAGACGATCTACATGTGGCTCCAGCATAAAAGGCGTTTAGTTAAAGGAAGTACAGAACACTGGAAATCACACAAAAAAGGACCACCAAGGGGTCAGAAAACTATAACAGTACTCAGTACTAAAAACAAGCTACGAAAACTATAAGGGAAACACAACTAGTGAGGAGGACAACACAGAAAGCAGAAGCAGAACCAGAACCAGAACCAGGGTACAAGGAGCAAAACACATGACAACATTACAACATGACATTACAATGGCAGACTAAAGCACAGAGTGAGGGAAGGAACTTAAATACACAGACATGCAGGGAAAACAGGGAACAGGTGTAACTTAATCAATGAACCAGTCAAGGGAGACACAGGAGCAGTAAGACACAGATGGACAATATAACTCTAAGAATACACAGAACTAAGAGAAATAACAAACACTAAAGACTAAGAATCTACAGCAGGCACTAGGGGAAACAACCAGGAAGTACCAGAAACAAGAACACAGAAATAATCACAATACAGCTTTTGGGAAACTGTAGAATAGGAAAACATGAAATAAACACTATGGAACAAAAATCCAAAAAAACAGGTGAGAGAGGGAAGAGAATCCGAGCCACATACTCAGCCCACTGACCTATGCGGCAGTCTGGGGAGCAGGGAAAACACACTGGGGCTGAAGGGCAATAAACAGAGAAGAAGACAGGCTGGCCAGCGACACCTGCTGGCCAAACGGGTTGGGGACATGATGGGCAGCGACGGACTGGCGCTGACCCTGACGTCTTCAATAATCTTTTGTCTGTTACTTAAAAAATAAAATTTTTCTAGCAAATGTCAGTGCATCAACATGCTGACATAGAAGAAGGGCAATTATCCAGAACTCCAGAAAGCAATGAAAATCACAAAATGACAGTACAGCAACAAAAATGGAAAGTGCAGATCAACAGGACCTGTGACTCACTCTGAAAATGACAAGACATAGGGACACTATGTCATTACAAACCACAGTTACCAATCCCAATCACACTGGCATCTCCCTCCCAGTAGAACTGATTGACCTCTGTAAGATTTTTTCTTTCTACAGTTTAATGTAAATAAATCTTCAAAAACTGAATAAACTTTTGATTTCATTGGTTTCATCTGTCTTTCTGTGTAAAAGTTACGTTCATTCTGTGTGTAAAAGTAATTTTTAAATTGAACAGGGATAAGAAATACAGATCTAAATGGGATTAAGTACACCAGTTAAAATTTAAAGTACTGTATCATATCACACCAAGCCTCAAATGGATCATAAAATAAATGAATCTTTGAACTGACCATTTCATTTTGATGTGTTTATTTACAGTTTTCATTGCTGGTGTTCAAGGAATGATAAAGCAAGCCTCCTATTTTGATTAAACGGCAATCTGTTTTAATGCAGTTACTTGATTTTGCAAATTATTCAATTTTTTGGATCATCTAGCAGGATTTTGCAACAGTTATTAAATGTTTTGAAATCTCATGGTATTTATTATTCTGCAAATTGAAACGGCGTTGTATGGTTTATCTTAACGGTTTTGAAAACCTGGAACTGTGTTTCAGGAATAGTGCTCAACCGATTGAAACAAACACTGTATGACGATACAGAGCAAATGCTACCTCATCCAGTGGCCAGAAGGCGCTGGTGCTTTCACTTGAATATCTGCGTAACCTCAATTGCAAGGAATGGCTGCAAAACCTTTATAGATTGTCATTTCAAACACTCTTTCACACACAAAGTCATGCACTCATTCAGATCATCCTGCCTTGTGGACCCCAGCAATGAGAAGCCTCCTCTCTTTCTCTTCATACTTCTGGTCCTCATTCTCAGTGTAATGGGGGTTCTGTTGTCCTGCTTTTGCACATTATATCACTGAAGTATCTTGAAGCTATTAGCTCATCCTTTTATGGTATAGTGTGTTTGTCCCAATTTCCACCATGTGGACAAAGGGTGGAATAATGTAACCCAAAATTAATGTGTCGTCTCTAACATTCTGACACTGTCTTTAATGTCCTGACACTGCCTCTAATGTACTGACACTGCCTCTATTGTTCTGAATTTGCCTCCAGTGATCTGACACTGCCTCTAATGTACTAACACTGCCTCTATTGTTCTGAATTTGCCTCCAATGATCTGGCACTGGCTCTAATGTTCTGCTTTCACTTTTAAGGTCCCGACATCACCTTTAAAGTTCTGATATTGCCTTTAATATCCTGACAGTGTTACCATGGAAAAAGACATGGTAAGAAATTATAAAATAAAATCACAAACAAAATAACATGTAGTAAAAAAACACATATTGTTGCCATTTTTTCAGGGCTAGGAAGTTAATAAGTATGTAGATTACACTAAATTAACGTCCCTTTTGTTATCCAGTCAAAAGCGTCATGTAAATGTATGCTTTCAAAATTGTCCAGAACTGTAAATTGGTTCAGAAACAGTAGCTTTGGGACTGCACTCCTGATTCCTGCCTCTGGGGAATTAAATACGCCATAACGTCTATTTACAAACGATAAACCATGCTGCGTCAGGCCACAGCAACCCCTGCAAGAAAACCATTCAATCTGCAGCCTTTCTCCTGGAAACAGGCCCATTTTTGTTTTGGACATAATTTCTGAGCATAATTTTCTGTCATACTGAATGAAAATGAGTGTTTTGAACTAGAAGCTAATGCTTACTGGATCCAACTGTCATCACTGAGATTTTATCAATGTGGGAATGTTGTTTCATGTATTGATATATCACTCTAGGAAATGCAATACTGAGGAGAGGTTTGTGGTGTACAACAAATTACAATCTCATATTTATATTCTTATCTTGTCTTTATTCCTTCAGTTGTAGCAGATATTAAATAATTACCTTTTCATAATTCCTTCCTCTTTTACCACTTATCTCATACAAGGTCAGGGGGCCTGGAGTCCATCCCAGGAAGCAAGAAGCACAAAAGAAATCAGAGAAAACCCATCCAGAAATATGGAGAGTATGCAAGCTGCTTTGACACGAATGGTGCCCTCGGTTCTGTAGGAGTGAGGCTAGCGTTAGGGCAGGGCATGGTGGAAGGGCAATCCACAGTGCGGCTTACAGCAAATGGAAACTTTATTCAAAAAGCATTCAAGCACACAAAACAAAAAGGACCACAAGGGGTCAAAAATAAAGCAGGTCGGTTAAAAGAAGATAAATAAGAGCTGGAACTACACACAAGGAAAAGCACAAGCAAAAGCATCTACAACAACATACAAACACTGGCAGGTAACACATACAATGAACAACTAAGGAAGTGAGCAAAAGCAGACACACATATATATATACACAGGTAACAAGAACTAGACAAGAAACAGATGCAGCCATTGGCAATAAACCAAACGCTAGGACTAGCACTAACAAGGATCAGTTGTGGGTAACTAACAATCATGAAGGATTCAATTGGAACGGGATAGCCAGCGACACCTGCTGGTCAAGCAGAAAAACAACAGACAAGTCAGACCAGGGAATAATCCTGACAACCTGACAACAATGAATTTGTCAAACTATCTATCTTCCAACCCTTTATCCTGGTCAGGCTCTCACGAGGGCGCAGACTCTATCTTAGGCAGCACAGGGAACAAAGCTGCAGTAAACTCTGGATGGGATGCCCATCCATCACAGCAAGAGGTTTATCAATGTATGATTTTTCATGTTTGTAATTTTCTCCATTTTAAATTAAATAAATAGAGATAAAGATCATTAATGAAAGAATATTATCATTCATCTTTATGCTTCTTGGTCTTCTTGGATTGCTAGAACATTGCAGCCTTGCTTGTTATCTGACAAGCACTTTTCCATCTTTTCAAGTCTCACGCTCAACCATCATCCATCATACCCATAAACTCTTGGTTAGTTTGTAATATTCCTGGGAGTCAGAAATGATACGCTCAGCCATTACAGTCTAGTGTGATTTTCATCACGTCTAAATAGCCCTGTATTCAAATAAATTATTTTCATGGATATTTCTCTGCAGCTTGGCTACAAACAAGAGCCGATGTTAATCCCAAGATCAAGGCCACTTTCACACCAACCAAAGTAAGCATGATAACACCCTTTCATCTCAGATGGACAAAAAGTCTAATTACTGGACTGAAATATCTGTATTCGCATCCTGTAGGGTGAGTGGGCTTCTCGCCACTGCAGTGGAAAGCAGGACTTAATACACTGCTTTGTAGTTATTGATTTTCCTGATTTGTATGATATGAGAAGCTAATAATATTAGTGACATGTTGATGGGTTAATTACACCCTTCTAATGCGGCTGGGCTGACCTTTCAGCTGTGTGGGTTAACTTCTCTTTAAGACAAAAAGATTATGAAAGATTCCACACATTTGATTAGGAAACAGAAGCTCTGATTTCTTTGGTGTAAGTTGATAATCTGAAGGAAATTGAATCTGAAATATTTAGAATTGGATACTGGAGTCGAGTTGTCAGCTAAGGAGAGTTTCTGGAAGATGAAAATTGCATGATGAGAATGCACAGTCTTGGGATTCACCCAAACCTGCAACCTGCTTAAGCTGAATGCAAGGAATAAGAATCTTTATTGTCACATGGTCAAGGCCTGTGGAGATTTCTGTTGGCACATCCTGCTACTGTTGGAGACACTGTGACAGACAACTAATAAGTTGGTCATAAATAGAGAATAAATGTTCAAAAAATAATAAATGTACATTCATTAATTTAACTACGGGGTCTGATTTTAGTGAAAATGAATGACAACACACCATCTAGTAAAAGCATAGCCCCGTTTTGATAGATCTCTGGTGACACTCCTGAATACTAGCATCATAAGCACTGGTAACACTTTACTTGAGGGTACATTAATAATGCATTAGTACACACTTACTTAATGCATCAATTAACCAAGAACTAATTCATTCATCATTAATCAATTATCAGTTCATGTGTCATGGGGAAAGCTATATTAGTTCATGATTTGTTCTTGAGTAGTAAATGAGTTAAGTTTTTTGCCCCTTTTAGTTATTATTACCTAGTTAATTAACTATTTAATGATATAGTGCCTAAATGTATACACGCACTGCCATGATTGATTAATGACGAACAAGCATTGGATCAGCACATAACTAACGCTTAGTTACTGGTTAATTAATGCATTACTTAAGCATGTACTACTACATTATTCATATCCTCAAGTAAAGTGTGAAACAGGTATGATGAATTTATAGAGCCACAGAATTAAAGCTTTGGCAATATTTTATTTTAAAACTATTTGTACTATTTGTTGATGATCCTGTTATTTAGTCTTGATTCATTCAGTAAGCAAGAGCTGAATCACATTTCACCAGTTTAAAGAAGATGGTCCTGTAAAAGTGCATGTCAATTAACTAGAAATGGTGCAGCAAAATGCTCATTTAGAGCTAAATGACAAAGGACATTATCAGATGTACTGGGAGGAAGCTGTAGTCACACCCTCCCACAAACAGCTGAGCAGAGGTCAATGCCCAACACACAGTGACCCAAACACAGACTGACTCCGCCCTGCGAACTGCTCCGAGCAGCTGAGCTGCACAATGAGCTGCCTGCATATCCACATAGTAGAACCTGAACATGTTAAACATGACTAAATCTATTGCAATTAAGATTTTTGCATATATTTAATGAGATAGACTGCACATGGCAAAATGGAATTGTTACAAACATTGCTGGTCAAAGTCCAAAAACAGATCTTCAGCAAAACCATTAGTGAAAAACGTGTCCAGACCCCGACAGGAAATTGCTTAAACTATTTACATTTTCCTCAGAAAATTAAGCATTATAATTTATACAATATTATAAAAACGAACTGTAATACAATAAAAAGAAAGAGGAATTTCTTCTGTTCTACAGTAAGTTACTGATATCTTGCTGGATGGCTGGATGAACACTGCTTCTGGTCCCAAACCTCTCCTCAGCAGCGCCTCAGCCGTTCCATGTATTTATGAACCTTCACTACCAGCTCACTTAATTAATTTACTTCATAAGGTATTGATTAGCCAAACACAGTGTGCTAGTGGTCAACTTTAACTTGAGGAGGAAATGACTATGCTGGCACAATCTGACAGACATAATCATTATAGTGCTGTATATTAATGAGGAAAACTGTAGTTTGCTGTAGTTAAAGCACAGGCTAAACAATTAAAGCTAGAGACAAACTGAGAAACCATGGCGCTGAAGCTCCTATTGAGCGAATTTTCTTCACATCTTCCTCTCCCCTCCGCCTCATCACCTCCCACACACAGCTCATTATCTGTCCAATCTATGGCTCCAACTAGAGGCGTCTTCTAACAGATATCCTAATACAATAATTTGATGCTGAAAAGATATTTCCCCTTGGAATTCTCAGTATTATGGTTAATTCTTTTGTGAATCATTGTAATATAAGGACAATGTGGAGAATCAAAAACGTATTAAAGGAGCTTCTTAAAGGATAATTTAGCACTGTGATATTTCAGCATTCATTTCTGTCAAGTGCACAAAATTGGCGTAGTTGAGAAGGAGCTGCTGGTTTCCTCTTGATGAATACGTCCGACAATAAAACAAACACTGGTCTTTTTTAATGCAGATATTGCATGGTACATAGCAAAATGCACTGTATTGTACTGCAGGGGAATCAGAAGAGTCACCGATAGATGGTTTTCCAATATAGATTGGCAGGACATTTAGGTTAGATTAGGGGGGGCAGTCATTGCTCAGCATAACCAGCAGTTCCCGAAGTGAATGACATGGGGATGGACGTAAAGGACAGGATTTTATTTGGGGACAGGAGTGGAAAGGGCAAGAGCAAAAGCAGCAGGGTGAAATGAAAGCAGCTGGGGGCTGGTGGGGGGGCTCACGAGACCATGGCTGGCCCCTGCCACACACTACCACAATCTGTCCCTATACATTTTAACTTTCAATGTACTTCCAAACATTTCCTTAGCACTAATCTCAACTCCATATCTACGCTCTGCTGTGTTTTCATGCAGTGCTCTTAAGAGAGTTCGAACAGCGATCTGTCAACCAACGACAGTGTTTATCACCAGTCACATAGCGCATTTGAGCGGGGGCCCCGAGGTTTGGGGCCCCGAGGTGTGGGGCCCCCTGTTTGCTACGAACAGTCACTACAGTAAACATTTAATCAATGTTTTCCTTATTTAGGAGATGCTGAAGTGGCATGTTTCACTAACCAGCTAGATGGCTGTGGTCTTCTGAAACATATCAGTGACTTGTGAATAGGGCCATAGAAACAACAAGCTCACCCCTGACATCAGCATGTATTTGTTTGCATGAGTTGATGGAATGGGCTGGAATAGAGAACGGCAGAGACACACTCGGATCTTGGGGCGGTTGGACAAATGCTACCTTTAGCCGTCCAGTTTTAACATGGACAAAGAAACTTCCATCAGTAAACCATACTACGAGAGGAGCAGGTACTGGCTCCATCTTCCAGCCACCTATCCATCAGGGCAGATAAACAATGTGGCAATTGGGAGATGTCAGTTAGCCATACTTCATATCTTTGGACTGTGGCAGTGTTTCCCAGCTCGGTCCTTGGGGACTCCCAGACAATCCATGCTTTTGCTACCCAGAGCTGGGAGGTAGCAAAAATGTGGATTGTCTGGCAGAGAGCTGGGAGGGAGCGAAAATGTTGGGAATCCCTGAAAACCGGGTTGGGAGACACTGGACTGCAGGAGGAAACTGAATCCTCAGAAAAGCCATGCAGCACAGGGAGAACATGCCAAGCTTAGGTTTTTATCTGCTGAATTATTTAATCTTATAGCAAAAAATTAAATGCATTTTCTGTATATCACTGTTTTTTTTGTTTTTTTTAAACCTTGACTAGGAGAAGCGTGCAAGCAGGGGAGTACCTAGAAATTATCAGCCCCCTAACAAAATACCATCTTGCCCCCCCCACTCCTCTTCAATATTACATATAATTTTACATACAGTAACAATCAAAAGTTCCCAAAACGTCTCTATGGCGTTTAGCTGAGGTGGCCAGGTTATGTGACGCGACACCATCACTCTCCTTTGTAAGTCTTTTGGCGTCTCCAAACCTTTGACTGTTACTGCATTTATACTCTGTCAGGTATCTGGGCCGCCGGAATCTGCCAGGGTATTTATGGCCTTTCGGAGTACCTGTGTCAATGTACTTGTACTTTAGTACCAGTGGCAGATAAAGTTTCAGGTTTCAAATGCTGTGAAATTTGAACTAAGGTACTATATGATACACAGGTGACTGATGTCGGTGCAGAGGATCAGGTGGGGCCCTTAACTAGATCATCTTAATTCCAATAATGTAAACTCAGTTTAAAATGCTGCATATATAGTCTGACTTTCTGTAATTCAATGTGCTGCTGGCAGCTCTCTCACGTGAATAATGGAGGGACATTTTTTCAGTCTTGGTTCCTTCAGCGGTTTATACTGTATGAAATGAAAACATAAGTCAGTTGCAGTTATTCAGTTGTAATAACCAGGAGCGTCATTAGATATTTATGAAGGGGGGGGTAAGCCTTCTCTGGGGTGTGTGATTTCAATAAAAATAAATGACAATACATTATTTAAACATGCATGTTGCATGTTGATTACTTTTTTGATTACTATGTTTTGTTTTTGTTTGCCCAAATAATCCAGTTTAATTATTCAATTATAATTTAATAATTCAGCTGTTTAAAACAAGATTTAATCATCATTTTGGGGGGTATGGTTTTGCATGTTGGATAATTAGCACAAATTACTGCTAATGCAGTTGTAACTTAAATTGTAAATTGATTTTACTAATGTACTGGTGATATTTGTCATGAGACGT
>JAODJW010000033.1:18851204-18862171 GCA_026777045.1 Hyperopisus bebe
AAAGACAATTCTGAAAACCGATAAGTTGTTTGTGCAATGCTTTGCAGTTACATTTTACAAACACGTAATTCACTCTGATTTCTTGTTTAGACTGTCTTGCTTCCACATATTCATCTTGGATCAATTAATCATCATCTATATTACTGAAGGAGAAGATCATTATGTCTACCTATGCGTACTACCTGACTGTAGGTAATATGGTACAATTTATGAATGCAAAAAAATAATTTATAGTACAAATGTTAATAAACTTACATGTAACTATGAGACATCCGTTATTCAGATTCTACCAGGCAAACTAATTAGGTAATCAAGTAGTTTGCAGGTGAACTCAAGCAGAAAAAAATCTTAGTTGTCTCCTATCACCCTCTCGTGGCCATGTCGAGACATGACACTTTATTTTTGTCATGAGACACATGGACCTTTTTTTGCACGTGTGAGCATGCGTCTTGGGTCCTGTGCTAGACTCCAAACTCCAAACACCATAGGTTTTGGGTAGCACTTCTTAGCACATAGTGGTGGAATGAGCCTGGTCCGGAAATAAGCTCCAAGAGGACACCCCCTAGAGGGAATAGGCAGAATTTTTCATGTTGTCCTCCAGTTTTGCCACCGACGTCTTTTCTGCAGCTGTCTCTAGGGGCTCCATGGTCAGTCTACTGGTGCAGCTGGCCTTCCTAACATCCTCATAGAACAGCCTCAGCAGTTTGCTGCGTACAAAAAAAGACCAAAGTCTCTCCCAGAAAATGGGAGCCACTGATATTGAGCTGCAGCTTGTTCTCCTCACAGCACGAGACAAACTCTTCTTTGACTCTTATATTCTGACGCATCTCCATTGCTGACGCATTCTACAACGGAGGAGTCGTCTCAGAATCACTATAAATGGTAAGCGCTGTCAGTGAACTAGAAACTGGTGTGGTACTGGAAAGTAAATCACCAGCAGGTGGCGATAATCGCAAGCATGGGATTTTCAGTGGCAGTTTTACTATGTGACATATAGAGGGCATCATTCTGTCACTACTAATGTCTCGGGAATAATTTATACTGTATGTGTTATGAGGGAGCTAGCGGTCAGTAGCATTGTGATGATGTTGTAGCTTATCTGCATTAAGAAATGCAGGGGGGGGTCCTGTGTTTATTTTCACAAAAGTATAAAGCTTATCATTAAAACTGCAATAAAAAGGCAAGTTAATCTATAGTGTACCCCAGCCAACGTCACTCAAGATTGTGTCAGGTGTTAAAAACAAATACATAACTAAAAAAAGGTAAAGGGGGGGGGGGGGTTGGAAATCTGAGAGGAAATGAAAGGGAAACTAAGGAGAACTAAAGATAAAGGCGGAAACAAAAGGGACGTAAGGGAGTTGATACTAAGCATGTGGTACTTAAAGAATTCTGACAACTAGAACGAACAACAATAACAATGATAGCTTTTAAATCAAATATCAGTTAAATCATAGTGTAGAATGATATATGCCACTTTATATATTGTACAGACCTGTTAAAATACATTATATATTAAGTATTTTGGTGCACATATTCTTGCTTTTGATCACTGTTGTCATGTGATTTTACCTTCTTACAACCATGAGTATAAAGACAATATTTGTTAACCTTTGGAATGATCATGTTATACTCTCAGATTTAGCCTTAACCGTTCTCGTATATATTACTGTGGCGATCTGATCACAGTGCAATCACCTCGCCACCGATATATGAAGTGATTGTCATTCATGCATTTTTAAATAGCTGTACATCTGCCTGTGAGCGGCAACCGCGGCTCAGTGGGCAGCACTGATACCTCACACCTCGGCCCTCTCTCCGCCTGTGCGGAGTTTACCTGCTCTCTCTGTGGGGTTTTCTCCCGCGGTGTCAAGAACATATACCGTGTACCCTGTGCAACCTGAGATAGGCTCCAGCCCACGACCCTGACCCGGATAAACAGTTGGGAGATTAATGAAATGTATTTCTTACCAGAGGGGACTTAAACAACGACTGTTATATCTCAGACCCCTTGCCATCAACAGTGCTTCATCCATACTGATATGCAAATTGCTCAAAGTTTAAACTCCTTGCAATTTAACAAACGATTGGCTTAATAATTACTGTATACAGAATCAGAGCGTGGAGAAACGTACCTGTAGCACGACATAATCATGCTATTTAAGGCTTTGTGAACTGATCACCAGCTCAAAATCCCGTAAAATATGCTGAAGAATATGAAATGCCCGAGATGCGCAAGTCATGAATGAAACCGTAACAGACGGCATACAGAAGCGGGCATACAGAAGTAAATGATTGTCCTGGATGGGTGAGCTGGAGGGAAGGCTGGGCTGGCTGCCGTTTTGGGGTTAAAGCGGTCACTCCCTTCGGCGTCCTCAGACACTTCGAGTCAAACTACCCATTAACCTACTAATCCCCGTCCACTGCCGACTGTGGAAGCCTGCATCGCGGACGGGATCCTGCAGACATGCTGGGGGCGAGGCGAAGGCGTCCGTCTCCAGTTCCTAAATGCTTTTTTTAACATAGTTGCCCGTCCGGCGTCTGCATGGATCATTCACGCTTTCAGTCTTTTTGATGCCCGTTTCCTACCGCTTTCACACAGGGACGCTTCATTCTCCACCAGCCGGGCTCAGGACTAACGTTTCACCGGGCGCTTTTGCTCCTTTTTACGGAAAATGGGTTGTTGCACCGGGAGATGCACGCTGATTTTTCTATGCACTTTACAGCTGGTAAGTACTCATGGCCGACATCATTTCTTTATTCTGAGGGCTACGTTTCACATCTGCCGATCTGCACCGTTATATTTTGCAAAATAGACTATTTGTGAAGTACCGGCATATAGAGGTAAGCTATACGGTGTCTTTGTTCAGTATCGCTTTTCATTACTGAGGTGCCCTTTCTCAGAATAAAATCTTTCATGTATTATTTTATAAATAAACTTTCTAAACGATGCGTCCTCTGTAAAATGTTCGTATTTTGAATATTATAAACCTCGGTTTATAAACACTGAAGAATTTGTTTCGTACTTGCGTGAATAGCAAGACGATTGATGTACAACAACATATTCAGACAAAAAAGCGAGATCGTCTCACTTGCTGAAGTAACACAATGTCCAGCGGCAGAAAACCACCTTTTTTCAACATCAGTGGACCTTTGGATACACTTTTACATACAAGAGGCCAGTGATCGGCCTGTTTGTTTTAAAACATTTAAAACTCATAGTACAAATGAAAATGAAGAAGACAGGCCGTCAGGGCAGTTTTTTGTGGTTTTATTTCTAATCATAATTTTATTAATTTTTTTCTTTTTTTGTGCGGGGGGGGGGCTGTCAAAGATTTGCGGCGTGAGACATAAAAGGCTGAAATTCATTAAATATTACGAATACTACGATAGTTGCGGACATGCTTCTAAATTTCATTGGATTGCTATACAACGATGGGATTATTTAGTAAAATATGTTGTCTGATTCATTTAATATATTTCATGTAATTATGCATAAAATATTCATATGTAAATTAGCATAAGAAAAGCAACACTAATAATCATAATAGAAGAATAAGACGAACTGTATTAAATAAATATGGGTGACAACTCTGTTGCTGTTACTGTTACTACACTATTTTTTAAAATTGCATTCCTAAAATACACGTTTTTTCCTCCTTAAACTCAGCTTAAAGATATGATTCCTATTTTCCCGTCAGCAAATCAGTTGTGATATTTTTAACATGCAATTTCTATTACGTTTTTTTCTCACGTAATTTACAGACGTTTGTAGTGGCATAGGCAATAAATCAGAGTCCTTGTAATGTAGACTGTATCTTAGATATTATACTGTTTGTTTGTTTGTTTGTTGTGGGTCCTTTGTTTTATCCATAGTCTACTTGTGTCTATTTAAGGGTAAAACTGTGCTCAGTTGACAACAGTGATCCTGAATATGTCAGTATACTTTCAATTCGTAGCAAATTTCATTTTAACTAACCTTGCAATTTATCTAGTATTGACATATAACACTGATTGCTAGTTTTGTAACTAGAACTGTTTAGTTTTGTTTTCTCCAAAAAAATGTATTGGTAGACAAAAAAATTCTGAAACAGAGTCTCTTACTGTTGGTCAGTTTTTACACAGTTGGACCGTGCATTGTGAATTTTAAGTGTGAAATCTGCCAGAAATATTTTCATCTTTAGATTATAGCACCAATTTTGTTGAATTCAAATACTTGTGAATGGTGACATCTAGTAACTATAGGTTGCAGCTTTATTAATTTCAATGTACTTGCCCTTCAGATTGAACTTTTGAGATGAGACTGCCAATGACTTCAAGTCAAGCTTCCTCATTGTACCGTTACAGTATCGGGAACCAAAACTCAGTCCTCCAGTGATCCAAAGATGAACTTTTGTTAAATTTCTGAAATTCACTTAAAATTTTCTCAAAAAAGTTTCCCATGCACGTAGTGATTTCTGTAACATTACTATTAAGTCGGGTATGTTGACATTGTTGCAGTTTAGTGTGATGTTTAAAAATGGAGGCAACGCTGACTCACATTGGTCTGTTAAGCAATTATCATAAAGCATTGCTTGGTTCATGTCGTTCTGTCTGATATACAGCAAATTAACAAGCCAATTGGTAAGAATGGCAGGGATGTTCCCTTTGTATGCTGGTGGTTTTCAGTGTGGGCTGAACTGCTGAAGTTAGTCTTTGTATAGGAGTGAAATAACTTTTCAGACAGATGCTTACACTGTTTATACTGTGGCCATATGGCTTGTATTTGTCTTTTTTTGGGCATGGGGTGGTAATCGTGCATAATTCCTTGTTTATGTTCCCTAATTAGGGTGCAGTGACTGTGCTGTATCTGTACATAGATTGGGGGGAGATTCCGGAATCTGCTCATGAGTTTTGCTTGAGATGGATGAGGTGGAAAGCTGGATTGAAGTGGCACAATCAACACGGAAGTGATGTGTAGACAGGAATTTGGGGCTAGTGCAGCGTAACGTGTAATGTATCTAACCAAACAGCTCATTATGTGAAACGAGGCTTTTTGTTTTAAACACGCTTGTTTTCATTTCAAGACGGATTCCGGAACCATATGTTTGCTGTCTCAGTGTAACTCTTGGTACAGTAAAATGTTAAATAGTACATATATTAAGTATATTTTCCAGATATATGATTATGATGTTGTGTTTTTATTTTATTTATTTTTTTATTTTTCGAACTGTTCTTGCATATTGTGGACTGAGTGACCCGCTTGTCACTCTTTGTGGTGTCAGCTCAGTGCTGCACTGTTCAACCATGGATGGAGCTCCTGGGGGCATCAGGAATAGTCTGTGTCGAGGGCTGAGGCTGGATCTGTGAAGTAGCTGCTTCACATGGAATCAGGGTTTGTCTCACGCTCATGTAGGGTCATGATCACTCGCCGGAGTGGGGTGGTGCTTCAAGACTTTGCCAAAACAGAGATCTGATTGTGTCCGAGTAGAGAATCACTACCCCACACACATACCTGCCAGTCACATGCTGTAAACAGCCGTAACAGGACAGGGGACCCTGTGATTTCAGCTGAAGAGCGATTATGTTATTAACATATTTAGTAGATGCTTCAGCAGGGCCAGTCAGACAGTCCCTGGAATTATTAGGGTTAAGGGTCTCGCTCAAATGCCCAAGTGAACCTGGGATCTTTGGATCAGGCACTGCACTGGTGCACACTGGCTTGGGGTACCGTAAGAAGCACAAACTGTATGGAAACACTAAGCCTTTGCCACTCAACATTTACTTCCCTGTGATTCAATTGAATCTTATGCGCACTTTCCTGTCACGTGTATGAGGAAAAAAACATGGAAAAAGCTACTTTTCAGGAATAAGGACGAGTTACTGTTTTGGCAAAATCATGTAGCTGTAATCAGAATATGGAGTATAGCAGAAAAGCATAGTATTAGAATCCTTAAATGGCATGCATACAGTATAGATGTTCGATTGGTGTATTTTCACTGATATGAACATGCTTTGGCCCCCAATGGCTGACGGTGGAGAGATTTTGCTGCTTATCGTCAGATGACTTTGCCTGTTTTAAAAGTTTTCGCTTATGGAATTTTAAGTGATACATGATTCTCTCGAGAAATGTGCAGCCTTGGCATTGAATGAAGAACTCAAGATGTTATCCCTGAAATCAATTTGCTATGCTGAAGACAAAGAACTGCATGTCGATTGAGCACATATAAGTTCAACGTGGAATGGAAAAAACTGAGAGTTTCATTCAGTGCTCTTGTATCCAAGAGGATGACAGTCATATGTCCACTGCTTTGCTACAAACATCAAAATATCCGGCATTTTTACTGGTAACATTTTATGGCTCATTGATATAGATTGTGGGTTGTATGAGGATAAAGTAATTCCCTCATTCACAATACCTTACTTACGGAATCTTAATGTTATTTCTTTCAATCCTTTTTGTAGCTGAAGTTTATGGATTTATTTACCATGTTTGGTCACAGGCATCAGGGTGGACATGCATTAATTATCAGGTTTCCTGTATTTAAGACTTAAATTAAATAATATATATATAAAACTGAAATGAAAATCTGACAAATGACTGGGAATTAATTTGTTACATAATTCCTAAGAGAAAATATTTGATTTATTCGATCTTTTATCATGAACTTTAGTGTTTGCTTTCAATAAAGCAAACCCATGTACTGATAAGCACATTGTATTAGCTAAGCATGTACTCCACGAGTTATATGGCTTGAAAATGCATTTATGGTACTAATATGAAGCAAATTACTGATTCTGGAGAAAAATATGTAAACATTGGGTGGGAGTTTGGAGAGGTTGCAAATAAACAGGTTTGTCTTTATTTTGTGTCAGACTAAAGTGCGAAAGTTTAACAGCTTTTCTTAAATTAAATTGCACTTGTGTTGTAGTTATTAGTGTGTATATTATCTATTTTCTGCTCCTCATCTTAGGACAGTGATCACTGCTATGGCCAGAATGGAAGGATGGGTGTCCTTCACTCAACCTAAAGAAAGAGCACCAGCTTCTGTAGTGTGCAGTGGGCGGTCATGGGTTAGGGTGTCGTGAGAGTGATCTGTGGGATGCTGGGGGGTGGGCTGTAGTCAGTGTCTCCCACCCTCAGTGACTGACAGAGCCAAGCTCCTCGTACACATATTGTGATATTTATTCCTTCCTAGATCAGTGTTTCCCAATCTGGTCCTTAGGGAGCCACAGACAGTCCATGTTTTTGCTTCGGTAGCTGGGAGGGAGCAAAAACTTGGGCTGGCTGCAGGTCCCCGAGGACCAGATTGGGAATCACTGTCCTAGATGGTGGCTTGACATGTGTCACAGCTGGTGTCCTCTGTGGGTCGGTCTAGGCCACTTGTCTTTATCTTATTTGATGCCCTGAGTGAATCTGAAAACTCATTGAAGCGTGATTATAATTACACGGTTTGTGCATTCCACCAGAGCCGAAATAAAAACATGCTTCCTCTGGTGTCCTTATAGACGTTGGCCAAGTGAAGCACACAGAAACCTGTAAACAGGCATCATCTCTATGCTAATACAGACGTCCTCCCCAGGTCTGTTAGATTCCGCAACGTTTGTAAAGCTCTATCTGCAGAACATCCTGACAGGAACTAAAACACCCTGCTGGATGTTTAGAGATGTATCTATGGGATATTAGATGCTGAGATGATGCAGTCTGTTAGATGGGGTTGAAAGAGCCATTGTAGGACAAAAAATATACTGTGTGAGTTAAGACAATTATTAAAGAGGAGTTTAGTGTTGAGTGAGAGTCATAAGTGCAACTTTGTCTAATAATGGATCTGACAGCTTATAGTACATGAAGAGAAGTGGTTTCAAGTTATGTGGAAAAGGTATACATGAAAGATCAAAGGTGGGCAGTTGTGTTAAAATGTTAAAATCGATTAAGGATGGGCCAAGTGCACTTTTTTCGTGAATGATCTCTCTTTCCAAAAGTGAAGACTTTTTCAACCCCTGCCAAGAAGAGGCTCTTCTGATCTATTTCAAGACCAGCAACCTGACAAAAGTGCACCAGAGATAGAGACCAAGAGAGAGACAGAGAGATTACACGTCTTTTGGTTGGGAAGTGCACTTTATGCAGTAGGTTAATCCCTGCCTGGTTATATTTTGATAAGCACATATCCAGTTAGGATGCCAGTGACTGTGATATGTGCCTGGGAAGCAGAGCACATAAGGTATGTCACTGTCTATTAGGGTTTCTGCAGGGCCCTTAGCATCCTCTTGAACATTAGCATCTACAGGGGCCTTTTCTTTGAGCCCCTTGTTAGAGCAGGGGTATACACACAGGTATTTAATGAGAAGTGCAGTCAGGAACATGAAACTGATCTTTTAGCTGTATATGCAATTGTATAATCACTTTCTTCCATAACCATGTAGTTATTTTCCAGATGCATAATATAAAACAGCTGACACTAGTAACAAATGAACTAATTTCATACCTTAAATATAGGGGTGGGGCTTAAGAAATCTTGCTAGTAGCCATCTGGGCTATTGAAAAATGTAGATAGATTATTAGTCTGTGAGTATAATTAAATATTGAGATTTTGTCTAGCACTTTCTCTAAGGTAGCATAATAAGCAAAATTTATGTAAATATAATAAATCGGACATACAAAAAAGTCAACAAAATACAGAACATTGTGCAACAGTAGATATTAGTCCTGAATGAGTCCGGCTTATTACAGTGGGTCTTTTTTATCAGTCTTTGGTAATGGAGGGTTATACAGGTAATGGCTCGATGGTAAAAGCTGTTTCTGAGTTCGTTAGTTTTGCTTTCTGTCCTTTATCTGTTTCCAGAGGAAAGGGGAGCAAACAGACAGTGTCCAGGGTGTGTTTTGCTTTTTACTAGCTAGTGGGCTGGTGTTCATTTTTTCGTACTCGCCTTTTGTGGTGAGAAGGCGAGCTGCTTACATACAGCTCTGGAATTCATTATGAGACCACTCCATATTTTTTAAGAATCTGCATTGTTAAATCCTGGTTTAATCCTGGTTTTGCTGGCATGAGACTACACCGAGCTTCCAAGCTCAAAACTTCTAAGACAGCAGTGCACAGAACAAGGTGAAGCGGGAAACATTGGCAATGACCAAAAACCAGCCAGGAGGGCAGAAGCGACTTTCTAATGGCAGAGATGCCCGGCAGCTTATCCAGCAGTGCCTCATAAATCGGAGGATGACCTCAAGTGACCCTCAAAAAGAATGGGAAACACTAAGTGGTGTGAAGTGCACTGATAGCATGGTTAGGACTGCTAGTACTCCTAGAAGACCATAAAGACCTATAAAACTAGGAAGAAGCCCTTCATCAATGAGAAGCAGGGAAGAGCCAGATTTGCAAAAAAAAAGTATGTTTTACACAGGCACATACCCATAAACTATGGAATGACACAAAAAATGTTGCCGTGATCTCTTCATTTTTTCCTGAGTATATTTATTTGGTGCTGGTAGTTCAGATGTTTTTTTCATTAACCTGCAGTGGGGGGGGGGGGGGTCTAATATTATGGTGCTTATTACCGGCTCCTTGGCCCATAATGCAGGCGCCATAATGAGTGAGGAAAATGAAAATGAAACTCCACTGACAAAAACATGCAAGGTGCAACATGTAACTTTCATTGCTATCTAACGGCCTGCTGGGTGTGATGGGGATTCGAGGCCATCCGTCATGTTTTGGCAAAGCCGAGTCTGTGTCAGTTTCGGTGTTTGCTGCTATCAGCTGTTTCGCTTTGCATTTGTAAATGAGCATCTATGGATGCACCCAGTAATATAGCCTATTACTCATCTTTATCGCTGTGTTGTTTATCTGTTTCTGAATCCCTGTTTGTATGTAGCTGTTATGTATAATTCTTACTAAAGTCCTGTTATGATTCCTGCTGTTAGTTTTGAGGACGACTTTAAGGTAATTAGTCCTGAGCGGCTGTTAGACTGCCGGTCACATGCTTACCAGCTATAAATAAAAAGATACAATTAACTTAAGGTGGGTTAATGCCCTCAAAAACGAAATGGGGGTCCCTGTACCTGCCCTCGGTGGAGGGGGGCAGCCCTATGCCATGTTTCCTGTACCAGCCGGACTTTAACGGGGCGACGAGACAGAGCCAGGCGACAAGAAAGGGGCCGTCAGCAAAGTGCACGTTTGGAACTGAGCTGTAAGTCATCATGACGGAGCACCGGGGCCGAGAGCCACACTAAATCCCATTGAAGTAATGAAACTGCACTTACAGAATGTGGCTGGGTGGTGGGGTGTATCGGGGAAAGTGCATCGCATTTCACACTGGACATTTCATGTATGGCTGGTTCAAGCTGGGTCCTTTGCCGGGATAATTTCAGCTCCCTGTCCGAGACGAAATGAAATCGGCTGGCTAAGTCGACGCCCCCTCAGAATATGGTGCCGTAGGCGGCCGCCTGTGTCGCTTCATGAATTCAGTGACAATCTGTATTGGATGCTGATGGTAAGGTGATGACCTTGCAGAAGGAAAAACGAAGTCAAAGAGTTAGGCTGCTTAAACATGGCTGTAGTGACAGCATAGCACCCATATACCATCAAATAACAGCAGTAAAATACCATAATGCAATAAAATGTGCAAAGGCCTAGATTTAGAAGGATTAGCTGAATTAAAAGTAGCCATCTTAATGCTTTCCCTGGGCTCACCTCAAACATGAGATTTTTAATTAATGAATTATGCAGCACAGCTGACTACAGAGGTGAATAAAATTAACGACAATGGACTTTTTCCATTCCAGACTGGCAGTTCTAGGTCTCTCAGGAGAAATCTTTGTTGAAAAAGAAATTGGAGGATTGCTTATGTATGCCTAGTACTGTCTATACTCTCTCATTGCCTCTGATGTGAGGGAGGATTGGCTTTGTGTACCTAATACTCACTATACTCTCTCTTTGCCACTGATGTGAGGGAGGATTGGCTTTGAGTACCTAATACTCGCTATACTCTCTCTTTGC
>JAODJW010000033.1:18869386-18910155 GCA_026777045.1 Hyperopisus bebe
GTGGGGGGGGGGGGGGGGGGGGGGGGGGGGGGTGGTGGGGGGCCCTATTTCCACAGCCAGCGGTGGATCTTTCTCACCCGGTGTTTCGCTCTATACAATACATTTTATATACAGTTTATCGCAACATTCAAACCTTTTAACTGAGAGCTGTTACTCCTGTCATCCTCAAGACTCTTGCATTCAGTGAAATGCTTCAGTGTGTTTTATTTTTCAGAACAAGACCTGTCTGATACATAAAGGCAGTGCAGTGGAGCTGAGCTCATGGTAGCAGGCCAAGGCCCTGGTGTGTTTATAAAGCAGCACTCTGTTTTGCTTCTGAAAACCCCGAAAGTAGTGATTATGTGGACAAAAGCAGCTGCCATATTACAGTCACTGAAGCAGTAAATGGAAGCGGTATAGCCCATTAAAATTAATAGGGTAGCCAGGATAGCAGTATTATTATGAAAGCAGTGATTAGCAAATCGCTACAAATATGGCCGTGATGTATGAAGAGCTGAGAGCAGCGGAACGGAGAGTTGAGCCCACCTTCTGTGTCTGTATGGAAAAGCACGGGACTGAAGTTCCAGTAGCAGCTTGAAGTCATTTTATAGGAATTTGGTCTGGGTGGGCTGTCATCATGCAAACCCCGCTGTCCCTTCCCCGTTTATAAGTGATTTAACCTTCACGTCTTCAAGTGGCTTGTTTTAGTGCTGCATGCCTTGCTGTGGTTATCTGTGCATTTTTTGTAGTAAAGAGGCATCATTCACAAGAGGCGTGTCTGCATGAAAATACAGTAATACAGTACTGTGCAAAATCTTAGGCAGTCAAAAGCTATTTATCTGGGTAGTAACTGCACATTTGCCCAAAAGAAAAAACACAATTTAACATTAGAACATATGCAAATTAGGAGTAAGGATAAAAACTAGTAAAAAAATTCTTCTGTTCTCCAGTAAGTTACTGATATCTAGTTGGATGGCTTGATGAACATCGCTTCTGGTCCCAAACCTCTCCTCAGGGGCACCTCAGCCGTTCCATGTATTCATGAACTTTCACTACCAGCTCATTTAATTTATTTAATTAGTTAAGACAAGTCAATGAGATATTGATTAGATATGCAAGGTGTGCTAGTGGTTAAGTCAAAAAATGCACGGGTGTATTAGATGGTTTCTGCAAATTCTGGGCTGATTTTAGCAGACGTCTTGAAATAGCTTTGACATGCGTAGCATCATAGTTTTACACGAACATGATCATTTAGACATAATTTTCTTTGGCTGCCTAAGACTTTTGCACAGGTCTGTATATTTGGATAAACAATGGAACATGTGTCTGGCAGTATTTTAATAAACCAAGGTTTGTGACTGGGAAATAGATTTAATTCAGTTTCATCTGTGAGGAGTAATCTTTTGTAGAATTGTCTCGTGCATTTTGTGTTTGCCACATGGCCTGCGAGTGTGAATCGATTTTGCAGATCATTAAGTGGATCTATTCCTGATCATTTTCTGTGAAAAGAGCAGCACATAGATCTGATGACCTTTGCTTTTAGCTGCAGGGGGGTATTGCTTGGTAGATGGATGCTGTGGGGTAATGGGATGGGGGGGGGGGTCACGGGAGCCCCTGGGATTACTTCCATGGCAACTGACGGAAGCAGACGACAAGCAGCGATGCTACAAAGCGAGGAGACACTCTCATGAATAATTTAGCTTGAGGAATGATCGGCGCTAGTGGGAACTAGGAGCCTTGGCATTAAAACAAAGGGGTCCGTGAAATAGGCGTCCATTTCGCCGCCTAAATGGATTGTGTGTAATTTTCGCCCATATTGGTCCTATTTTCAGTGGTTAAAATTTTGAGAAATGATGCAAATGAATGCAGCTCCTGTTTTAGCATGCGGGTGAAGTGTTTAACAACGCCGTTCGGGCTGAACGGCTGAATGCGCATGAATATGTATGTGTGTGCACCCCCTCATGCTCCCCCGCCTCCCCGGACTGACGAATGGCATGTTAGGGAAGGGACGCTCCTGCATTATGTGCCCTAACACAGGTCCTGAGAAAGGCGGACTCGTGTCAGACAGACACCCTGTGAAAATGGGCCATGGGGGCCTCATTCATGCTGGGGAAGGACGCCACGCCGGGTCCGTCCCCCTGCCGCGGGCACCATCACGTCTGCTCTCATGAAAACTGTACTGGTGTGCAGTAACCCTCAGTAACTGATGAGCAGCTCTGACTGTCCCTGCTGCTTCCTGACCGTTTTGGCGAGATCGCTCACCGTAACTGGGACACCAAACCAACCGGGGTGGTGGCAGTGCCAGTCGCAGCCCTCTGGACCCCCCAGGCAAACTCGACTTTACATTCTGCCTGGACTCTGTCACTCCCCCCAGCAAACATGGAGAATTTGCTTTGAACTTACGGACAATTAGTTACAGATGATGTCACTGAGCCCTTTATAGACAGATATTGCTGGTGTGGTGTGTCATGGTCTCTTTCAGTTTGAAAGGGTCATTAACATGCGCCTACTGTTCTTGTTCAGGGTTGGAGTGTGGCTCAGAGGTTTGAGACTCTGCTTGCTTTCGGAAGGTTGTAGGTTCAAATCCTAGTATCAACAGGGTGATTGACTCGTTGGGCCCTTAAGTGAGGTCCTTAACCCCAAGTTGCTTGAGGGGTCGATTGCTTTTCAACTTGCTTTCTCAAATGTGCTTTGCTTTGGTTAAAAGCATCTGCTACATAAATGTAAATGACATGCCTTATCAAAGATGGCGAGTCTGTAAGGATACCTCCTGCTGGTTAATCTGAACCCTTCCCTGGGCTGTTAATCCTTGGGATTAAGAAACTAGATGGTGAAGTGTAACAAGCTGCCCCCCCCTGTAACCCTGTCGGGGGTAAATGATTTTTTCTTTGATGGACGGATGGATGAACATCCAAGCATTCTGTGGTTCTGAATGGACCGGGAATCTCAGAATTTATGACTGTCTAAGGATGAGCATATATTACGCTGATTAAATGGGGCGGGGTTGTATCTTTGAACATGGAGCAGTGAGGATAGGCCGGTGTTCAGGTACGTGCCCCCACCTCTGTGAGGGGTTCGGGCTGCGGCATGTCAGAAAGGGCAGTGATGGTGGTTATCTAATGTCACAGCTGTCATGCACCTAAATGTAAACCGTCCACTTCTCAGTCATGTGAGTGTGCCAGTGTACACAGCATGCAGCTCAGAAGCCATCTTCTATTAAAACGGCTAGGCGACCGGTAGCATTGCGAGTTAACTATGCTAACTATACCCATATGCACTAGTCAGAGGTGGGTGATTCAGGTCCAGAGAGTCCAGACCAAGATTTTGTTTCAACCAACCAGTTGAATATAAACAGTCACAGTCACAGAGTACTCAACTGGTTGGTTGAAACAAAATCTTGGTCTGGATTTTGATTCTGTGGACCTGAATTACCCTCTTCTGGCACTAGCAGCACATCCATGGGCATCTAGGGCATTGACATTGACTGTCAGCATATGACTTCATATGCATTGCATGTCCTTACATTTAATTAATCGATTTCATTTGGTCTGAGGTTACATCCTTTGTGGTACCATGTATGGCGCCCAGGGGACACCCATGTGAAGAGAGAGCAAACATGCAGACCATGGGGAAATGTGCACACACACACACACACACACACACACACACACACACACGCACGCACGCATACACACACACGCACGCAGGCACGCACACACAAACATACACGCACGCATGCACATGTAGGGTAAACATACACACACACACACACACACACACACACACAGGGGGCAGAGCATGCCTCAGCATCTTCAGCCTGCAGTAATTGCTCCCCATCATCCTGAAGGCTCCTCAGCAGGCAGGCAGCCTGTGTCCCTCCTCACATGGGAAGTTAGCATTTCACATGCTTATCTGACACTCACTGGTTTAAAAAAAAAGCGCGTTGAACTGAAGCTGACTGAACTTATTGTGTTTAGTGTCAAAATCTGTTTTACTTTGTGCTTTTGCTAAGACACTCATTTTGACGCAGCAGACGTGCTTTAGGCTCCGGTTTTGAGCACCGCTGAGGTGGATTTATGAGTGTGGTGAACACAGCTGACCTCCATCTCCTTCTCCGTAATAAAGAGCCGCGATGATGGCCAGAGCATCCTCCCCGGTTCTGAAGCCACCATATTAGGCACCTCGCTACACGTTATGGACCCAGCTGGTTAGGACTCTATGCCTGTGATCAGAAGGTTGCCAGTTCAAATCCCCGAGTTGCCAGAGTGATGTTATCGATGGGTCCTCCTGGGACTGGCTGACCCTGCCTTCTCAAATGTTCATCGCTTTGTAAAAAAATCATCTGCTAAATAAATGTAATATAATATTGTTTGAAAGTCAGATATATTCACACGCTCAGATGTAAACCAAAGATATTGAATGAACACAGTGTCAAGCATGTAAGACAAAGCAGAACAAAGGACAGCTGACAGGGGGGACAGTATGGAGAAGAGGAATGATCCAGAGCCAAGGAAATGGATGACATGGAACCCACAGTCCCCCCTCCAAGCTGGCAGTGTGTCAGTGTCGACCAGCGGGCCCCCACGGAGTGGGCTGGCTAACAAACCCGCCAATCCCCCCAGTCCCCCATTGAGTTCTTCCCTGTTGTAGAGTGGGTTGATGTGTTCAAGACAGTGGGGGTATTTGCTCATGCATAATGCAGCGGTATAAGCAGCATTCAGGGTTTCGCTGCTGTGCCGTGTCCCAAAAACCAATCAGCTGTGCCACCCGCCGTCCCCAGATGGGTGCCCGACAACGGGCCGTGGGCTGTGCTACAGAGGGGAGCATGTTCAGCAATATGTGCACCTATATTATATGGATTACAGTCAATGACGCTGAGGTGAAAATATACTGAAAATGGGAGAAAGTTGGCTGATGTGATCCAGATGAGTTTCCATATAGGTGTCCACTACACAACATATTTATGTAAAATCAAATTTTGTGTTGCTAATACGGTAAGGCAGGTATCATGTATAGCTACACTTGGAACTTATGCAGTCTGACACCAGAAGATCACCTCCACAACTTATGCAACTCTTTAGCCATGGAAGATCTGTGCCGTCTTATTTATTTTGGGAAATGCTTTCATCCAAAGAAATGCACACATCTGAGGAAGCAGGGTCAGCCAGTTGGAGGAATTGGGGGCTAAGGGCCTGATCATGAGCCATTATCATGAGCCATTATCATGAGCCATTATCATGAGCCCTTACTGGCATCCCTTTGCTGAACCTGGGATTTGCACCAGCAACCTTCCAATCACAGGCACAGCATCCTACCCCACTGAGCTACATACCACCCCCAAAGACTTGGAGAATGCAGCCGTCGACTCCGCTACTTCTCCCATGCCATGCGAGCGCTCTACCATTTGAGCTAATTCCCCGACTCCCTTCATCCGCTTCTCCTCTTTCACATCTTTTGGTTCTGACTCACTGCACACAGTCAGCCGTCTTGCACGTGTACCCACCCCTCCCCCATCAGCCAAAGCGCCGTCGTTCCCTCAGGACTGATGGTCAACCTCGAGCGCCACCTCCAGTCCCTTCCCGCTTTCGGTGCCCAAGTTCGGAGGCTGTCGGAAACGTGGCCGGCCGCTAGGGGGCAGAATTGTGGAGAAAAGGGCGGCCATTCGCTTCGCGCTGAGATGTGGAGGGTGTGGCTATGGGGGGGGGGGGTGGATGGTGTGAGTAATCTGTCTATAAAAGACAGCCTCCTTCAGTAAAGAAGAACCAATGCTTAGGTTTTGGACACAGCTCTTGTGAACAGTAGGTTGCTGGTTCAAACCCCAGCACTGGCAGAGTGATTTTACCATTTGGCCCTTGAGCAAGGCCCTAACCCCAATAGCTCCAGGGACTGACTGACCCCGCTTCCAGGTCTGTGTTGCCTTGGATAAAAGCATCTGACAAATAAAGATAACTGTAATTGAAAGTCAAAATAACAAGAATCACATGCTTAGTTTCAATGGGGGGATAATTTAAAATGTGCGTAATTTTAAATGTGTATGCATTTGAAGAGCGCAACCCTCCCCTTAGCTGAGAAGCTTCTGTACTATAAAATGTGATACAGTTTGGGAGAAGAATGTAATATGGGATGGTTTATTGAAATCGTGGGTGGTGTACTGCACAAACCCTCAGGTTTGGTGTTAATGTTTCTGTGATATTTGATGATCTCTGCAATCTGCTCCTCACTGGGGGCACGATCAGGACCCTCACGCCCCTTCCTGTGGTGCTCTGTGAGGTGTCATTCTGGGGGGGCTCTCCTTCCATCTCTCCAGCTGCTTGCCTCTTTGTGGAGCTAATACCAAGTGTGTGTGTGTGTGTGTGTGTGTGGGTTGTTCTTCCCCTTCCAGCCTCTTGTCTGCTGCTTTAAGGGCAGGGGGAGCTGAGGGGGCAGCCTGGTTTTCTGAAGCCCAACCCCCCATCCCTCATGTTTATCTCCCAGAGAGGTACGGCTCTTCGGTAAAGGAGGCGGGATTCATTATGGGGACTAACTCTGCACGTGGGGGTGGGGTGGGGTGTCTCTTTCTCACTGACCACATGAAAATGCATAATGCTGGCCGCTGCATTTTAGTCATCTTATTTCAGTGTGGAAATCGTGCTTCTAATTTACATAAAAAACGATTTAACTAAATCCAGACTTATGCAAAAAAAAAAAACAAAAAATACACACATAGAGTTTACGGAAGCACAAATGTAAAAAGATGACATACGCCTGTAAGTAAATTTACACTTGTAAATGTATTTACTATGTGTTCTTTAGTGTGTATCACTAGTATATATTGGCTTGTGTGTTTTTGCGATAAGGTTCCTTAAATGGCATGTCAAGGCAAACCTGACTTGTGTAAAGTCTGACTGCCGTGGGGGTCTGTGGGTCACGTACGTCAGTTGAGAGCTGCCTGGATAAAACCCATGGATTCTGGGACAACAGAGCAGCCATGGTCACACTGGTCTATTGACGAATGAATATGGAATATGGACACTGCAAAGTACAGTGGAAACATGGTGATTGGGAAACTAACGCAGGCGAGAGAGTGTCTTCGGTCAGGCTCGCTGCGTAATGTGTGTGTGGCTTTGTATGTTTATTAGGCACGGAGAAAAATGCAGGCCATGATGAATGGCCCCTCAAAGACGCAGCCCGTAAATAAAAAGAAGCGCTGACAATGGAGGGGCCGAGCATCGCCTTCCCCCCCCGCACGGCGAATGCACAGGCGCTCCATCCGTTTAATGAAGTCAAATGGTCACGGTGGCTGTTGCTATGACAACACCGAGGCGGCCCGGGTACCAGCAGGGATGTGTAAGTGAGAACAAAAGCTGTGATTATTTGGGGACCAAAGTCTTCCCATGGGCCACCGTCCGAGGACACTGTACGTCACCGGAGAAAGTTACATCTGTTAGGAAATGTAGTGCATACTGAAGCCAGCATCACCAAATATGCATTTGGCTATTGTTAGTAACTTAACCAGACAGCATAAATGTATGGTTTTATGGTGGGAAGTTTGTGTCATGCAGTGGGTTACAGTGTTGTGCTTCTGATCGGAAGGTCACAGGTTCAAAACCCAGGGTCGTTGGAGTGTTTTTACTGTTTGGCCCTAGAGCGAGGCCCTGATTTACTCCAGAGCCTGGCCCTGCCTTCTCAGATGTACGCTGATCTTAACTTAATCCAGTAGATTCATTCTTTAGCTTGGTCGCCACTTTCTCATTCAGAAAATGAACACATCTTATTTATTTAGAAGACACTTTTATCCGAAAGTACATACGTCTTTGAGAAAGCGGGGTCATGTCTGTCCGAGGAGCAACTGGGGGCTTAATGATGACATGATATTGCCAGCGCTGGGAATTGAACTGGCAACCTCCCGGTTACAAGCACAGCATTCTAACCAGCTGAGCCTCTGACCAACATAGCCATACTTTGTCTTTTATTTACACCTTACATAAATTAATGTAAAGACTTAATGGCCCATGGAGCTCTGAATGAGTAATTGTCTGCAGAAATAAGTGTTGCTGTTCGGTTAAATCCCAGGACATTGATTTCATTAATTGGCATCAGGAGGCTCTAAATGCCATTCGGCTCTATCGCGTTTGGTAATGCAGATTGGCACCCTGTGTAATTAGGTTTCCATTTAGGATTTGATTTGAAGAAGTATCTGCTTAATGATGGCCTGGGCATTCGCCTCCAGTGCCAATTGCCTAAACTGAAATTCTTAGTGAATATATTTACGGAATTAATAAGTGAAGTTTGGAGGAACTAATTACACCATTAATGGGACATATATTTCTGTTATCATCACAATTAATATTTGGTGCTATGCTTTAATTTTTTTTTATGGAAAAAAGTGATCAGGCCTCGTCGGCAGCCATTGCATTTGGGATCCTCTTACTTCTCATGCTTCTCAGAGGTGCCCCCTCAGGGCCATTGATTGACTGATGGTCAGCCACCAATCACATCCCAGCTTCCTTTTCATCTTCCAATCACATACCAGCTCCCTGTTCATCTTCCTATCACATTCTACCTTCTTGTCCATCTTTCTATGTCATCTCATTTCACCTTCCTGTACATCTTCCAATCACATCCCAGCTCCCTGTTCATCTTCCATTCACATCCCAGGTCCTTGTTCATCTTCAGCCAGGGACATTACCATAGCCGTTGCTTGCAACTGGGATTTTTTTCATTGCGCTGGGAAAGGCTTTTACCAGGAGTGTCTTGTGGTTGTAACATTGTTTTCCAAGAGGAATATTGCTTTTACATTCATGGAAGGTATTCTAATTACAGACGCAAAGTGCAGAAATGGAAAAACTGCGCAGTATACGATTGTACGATACAGTGGCATGTTTCTGTGGAAATTTATACAATTCCATTACATTTCACCATGAAACAATGATAAGTTTAATCTGCCAAAAAGTATATTTGGGTCAAATGCAGGAATGTTGGTTTGGAACTGTGAATCTGTTCTATTTCGAATGGAGTTCTTTTTTAATTTTACAAATTATTCACTCAACACCGTTGAGATGAACCAAGATTAATTATGTTCCCTGTAAGCCGAATGTTGGTTTAATTACTCACACTATTCAGCTTCCCCCAGAGAGTGAGGCTTTATTGCAGAGTGAGAGCCGGCGATGTGCTAGCAATGGTGGATTGTAAGCCATCTGCAGGCCGGTGGTAATCAGCTGTGTTCTTATCAAACAGCTTCTCATGTGTTTGTAAAAAGTGAGATGCTCTTTACCTGCAACAGGGTGGAGATGAAAAAGGAAATGCAGAATACCTTTTCAGATACCAGAAGTTCATTTCATGCATAGGAATATGGTGGTGTGTTCCACCAGTACCTCATTTCCGGAGCTGATAAACACAGCTATCTCTGTTCATAGTCTCACAAAGGGACACAGATCCACAATGTTCCTCTTTATCTTTCATTTTGCTCAGTACATGGTTATGAATCGTGTCTGATTGTGTAATCAATTCACTGTCATTCATCAGGTTAATGACCTTTTCAACATCATTGTGAGACAAACTTGTAGCGCTGAGTAATTAACATCTGCCGGACCTCTCCTCTGTTCGTTGGTTTGTACGGTGCTGAAGGCAGCATCTGCTCAACATCTGAAGATATCTTCCTGTGTTTATCGTGTTCGCCGCTATTGTGTCCCAGTGCAAAGAAGCATCAAACCCCAACTGGCACTTTTCAATGTTTAACCACATAACTGCTTCTCGAAGCAGGAGATGCAGATGCAAATCAGCCACTCGGCTGTTTTTCTCTTGGTAAGACATGTCCATGTAGGAGACAGGCTATAATATAAATATATTTTAAGCCTTCTAATAATAGTTCCTCATGAAAATTCTGGGAAGAGACATCAGAAGTGGCAGAAGATCCTCCATCTTCCGGTCTCTGCATTTTAACTTATTAATGCAATCTCAAGGCAGCTAAAAGCTAATCAACTTGATTCTGACTATTTTATTTAATCCTTTGGTAAGATTTTAATCCGATGAATGGAAGTATCCTACTAATTAATGTACCTCAGCGGCAAAGGCGTATGAGAGAGTTTGATATTGGGGAGGACCCAACTTAATAATTAAAATGCAAAGGTCTGCTTATGAAAGGGTTCGGGTCAATGAAGCCAAATTAAATATGGGGGGGGGCATGTCCCCCAGTCACCCTGATTCCTAGGCTCTGCTCAATGGTTCAGTAAACAAAATGACACAATGTCCATTATCTGGGCCAGACAAGCTCTTTCTCACACCAGGAGTTGCTGAGAGGCTTGGAGCTGAATATCCATCAGACCTTGACGTCGCTCCATGACGTGCTGACGGTGGGGTCATTCTGTGCTTGAAGGGCGTATATCTGCTGAATGCCTCCTAAAAACCCTTCATATGCATGTAAGTTGCCAGCTGTTTGGAGCGCAGATGCTCTGCAGACTTGATACAACTGACCTGTAGTAATACAGTTGGGTCTTTAAAATGCGTGCAGTTCCATGACGCATTTTAAAATAACTCTAGAGCCGTATAGAGAAAGAGAGTTTGCGTTGACTCCGTTTACTCCAGTGGACCATTTTTTTTTTGCAGCAATGGCAGATCGCGGAGCCCTCCATAGTTCCTGGAAATTTGCGTCAAATACTAGCAGTTTAATAGAGTTACAGCAGAATAGACCTTTTGTGCTGCACTTTGAAAGGGTAAGACATTTAAAACATCTGATTTTGTATTATCAGCACCTCAGTATCAAATTAGCATGTGCATTAAAGCATTTTAGTGGTTTATACTCCACGAAATTACTGGACTTAGGGAATTTTAACCGATAAGGCTAAAACACTGGATAAAGTTAGCAAACATAACATTAATCACAAACAGCCTATTAATTGTATATTCTATTCTCTTAATGTTATCTCATCCAACACTGTGGGATTACAGAAAAAGGCTTCTAATTTTTTTTTTTTTTGCAGGTTGGCAGCAGATAAATATTAGCTGAATATAATATTGGAACTTGTGATCTCAACTCCCTGGGTTTTGCAAGATTTTCCCTGTTCCTTCCATTTAATTAATAAACCAAATATTAAGCTTCCCAGTCATGTGGTCTTTGTGAAAATGTGAAAATGCAGTATTTGAATATCACTACTTCACTTTTTTGCAATCTTTAGATACAGTGAGATTTCTCCTGCGGAGCTGACGATCGTTTTTTTTCTTCCTCTCCACATTACATTACATTATCCTTTCTCTGAGCGATTAGTGCATCTCCACGCAGAACAGCAAACCATGCTGGAGATGATATGCAAGGACCATGTGGAGGACAGGGCACAGACAAACTGCTTGGCATGCGATTCATGTTGGAGGTTATTAGTGATTAAGTCATTAAGATTATTTAGGTCCTCAGTTTACACGAAATTACTGAGACCTCCGTGAATTAAAGAAAGAAACATTAATCTGATCTGAGTTTTGAAACGTTTCCTCCCTCTCTCCGTCTTTAATGCATTCAAATGGCCCGGCAAGCACTTCCTGGAACTAATCGAAGTCTAAAAGGACCATGTAACGATCAAGCACTGAACTGAACTTCTGTTCACTCTCTCTACATGGCTCTGAATAGCTACTTATAAAAATGTATCATCTTGCCTTAAGGCACATATTTTTAAACTAAACATATTTTATGCAGTGATTAACTAAATCAACTTAATATCATCACTTTCTGTGTTAAGACAAGCTCTGTTGATGACAGTAGAATTAGCAAACGGCCAGATGGATGTTGCAGCTTTGTGAGACGTTAACTTTATGCTCATGTGTGGTTCATGAGGCTTTCTGTGGGCCCTTAGGGACAGTGGGCCCTTGTTTCAGAACCTCAGCATTAAATGCTTCTCATGTGATCATTGCTTTGGCACTGGCACCACAGAACCTTACCTGTGTGTGTGTGGGTGTGTGTGTGTGTGTGTGTGTGTGTGACAGAGCTGATCTGTGTCACTAACAGCTTCCATGCTGAATCTTCGCACTTGATGATGATCTTGCGCCTCCTTTGTCTGTACAGCTTCACGAAACGTCGCTTCTGATCTCATCCCATCATCCTCGGCAAGAGACATCGCTGTCTGCTACGGAAGAGCCCTGGCAGTTTGTAAAATCCATCACATGTCTGTGATGTAGGGATGTTTTATCATATACAGAAAGGTCTCATCTCGCAATGAGCTCCGTGTTGCAGAGAGACAGAGTGTGTGAGCATGAAAACCTCACTGACTGTCCCACCCGGCACAGCCTCTGCTCAACCTCCTAACTGGGTCAGAGAGGGGGTGGGGGGAAGGGGGGTTATGTCTTTGTCATTGTCCTACCCTGTCACACAGCTGGGATCCTTCCTAATAGTCCAGTGTAGATTTTATCATACCTATCCATCCATTCACCTGTCCTTTTCTGTCCTTCTTTGGTGAGTATTATATTAGTATTAATATTTTCATAATTTGCACATATATTTTCCTTGCTGTTGCAATCTTAGAAAGGTACCTCGTCTTAGGGTACAACAGCTGGTCCGTCTACTACCACTTAGGGTCCCTGCTCATTCTACTAATCTGTGCGATTATAATGCATCTTTGATATGATGCCTCAGTGGGAGCCTTTGTTTAAGGTTCCTGAAATAGAAATTGAGCTGAAATCCCAGTCGGTGTCTTCAGGCTACGGAGAAACCCTGTTATAATGAAATAGTGTTTGGGGGCAAAATAGAGAGAGATTTATGAGGAGCATGTCTGCTAAAAGGCTGCTTTGTGTGAGTGACATCTTTGAAAGTTCGTAATATTTTCACCTCACAATCAGCCACCATCTTGGAGTCGCTTACTCACATTATTTTATCTCGTCTGCAATGTTATATAAATGTGTCACTGTTTTAATGGCCCCCTGTTAAACAAGGGGCCCAATGTAGTGGCTGAGCTTCAGTGTCATTCTGGGAAATGTCCTGTCAAAGGTACCGGGATCCAGAACTGGTTCTGCAACAGGATGATCCACTGTCCCCCATGTTTTCAGTTGTTCTTTTACTGGCTGTTCAGTGGCCTTCTTGTTGTTTCTCAGCTTTGCGATTTTGGATTCTGATTCTGGTCCTGTTCTGCCCCATTCTGGTTCTTTTGACCATTTGCATTTTGACGATTTTGAGTTATTGGATTCTGATTTGGCTTTAATGAATAAATAACCATGGAAAACTCTGCACATGGACCTCTGCCTAATTCACTGCAGCTGCAAACGCTGCTGCATAAAGTGAATTTCACAGGCAGTCATCCTGAATCTAGCCTATAAGTTAACTGAACTGGGCTGTTCCCCAGAAAATGAGCGGGGAACGCTTATAGAACAGAGGAATAATCGACTTGAGTATTGATTACAAATCAGCGTCTTTTTTCCACATATTCCGCTTGGTGGAACGCCCAGGTGCAGTGAGTCTGAAATAAAACCATACTGAATGCAGCCACATTTAAATCTGTCACTGTCCTTCTCATAGAAATGATTTTCCACACCTCTGACAAAGGAACCCGGTACTAAGTCACGCACATGACACCCGACGGGGCCCATTAAAGGCTAGTAAACATTTTAATCTTCACAGGATGGGTGTGTGGTCCCTGTGTGGGAGTCATTCTCTATCTGTGGGCAGCATTAAATCACATTCATTGTTCTTTTCGTTCTCCATTTCTCCAAAGTCAGTTGATATGGACTTAAAATGAATGTCCTGGCCACAATGAAATGGGGCAACCTTGGTAACGTGCCCTCTATCAAAAATAAAAGTTGGAAAGATGTTGCGTAGCTTCAGCTCCAATACTGCTTCCCACTTGTACCTGGGGCTGTTACCATCACATTTTATCACACCTTAATAATCACCGGGGCTTCAGACGGCGGGTGAAACATTTATCCGGACGCTACCTTTTTGGTACTATATAGACGCTACTTATGCCCACTATTTGGAATGCAGATTAGTAGTACATCTAAAATATTAATGAGAGCTGCATTGTGATGCCCTTAAGCTAGCAATCTATATAAGTTCAGCGTATCCTTATGTTTAATAAACGTGTTGGACTTTAATCTGCAAAAAGTACCGCCACAACACTGATGTCTTTAACCCTGTTTATCTGGAATATCTCCTCTTTTAAATAGTGTTATGGTTGTTGAGCCATCCCTTTCCTCATGCCACTTAAGTGCTTTTCGCTTACATGATTTACCAAAACAGTAGCACGTGTCAGGCTCTGCTAACTGAATTTAATAAAAATAAAATAATAATAATAATAATAATTAAAAAAACACCGATGTAAAAAAGAAGGCTTACATGCCCGGTCATGTATCTTAGTTTTGGCACCTAAATAATAGCAATCAACAGCAATGAAGAATCAGAATAACTGCCAATCCAGCTCAATATAATAGTTTCTAGACATAAGATCTGGTACAGCTGGATACTCTGAGTGGTAGGGAGCCTCTTTAGATTCATGAGCTTTTGGTCAGTGTATAACCACTACAGTACTTTCTGAGATAAAAAGCACTAAATGAGTATTAAAAATGTATTTTAAATGCATTTGCTGAAATGGCAGGCTGTGTGGTGAAGAAAGACTCTTTGTCTTATGGTCTGCATTTCAGGCCTCTTGTCTCTTGTCAATGCCATCATGGAATTCCTGTTTCCTACTCACTGCCAGAATCGGCCATTACGATTGGCTGTGCTGTCTGCATTGCAGTCATACATGTATGTTTGTCTTATGAGTGCTGTAGGGCTGCAGAGAGCAGTCAGTTCAACCACAGCACAACAGCAGAGCGTCCCTTTCCTGCTCATTGTTCTTTATAATTTATGCCGGAGACCTGAGCTGAGAGAATGAGATGAAACATCTCATTTTGAAAGTGTCTTTTTCTTTGGTTATAAAGAGAATGTGGGCCTAGCTGATCACTTTTGAAGGAGAGATATTTAAACTCTCTGTGAAGAGTAATTTGTTGCTGACTGCAAATCTCCATTCTCCTTTAAGCACCACAGACTTGCTCCCATTGCTGAAAATTTGCTCCAGAAATTTGGCAAATGAGATTAGTTATGTCTAGTGAATCTATCTATCATTGAGACAGCTGGGAAAAATGTATGAAATTACACAGTGTTTGTTTGGAGATGAAAATCGTGAAAATTGTGCCATTGGGACTGAGAAAACCAGATTAGAGCAGTGAATTCAGGCTAATTTCACTGTGTCTGTCACATGGTCCAGCCAGGCTGGTCTTGGCCTAACACTTGCAGGGTTACGCTGCTGCTTCTGCCTGTCTGTGGACTTTGCTTATTCGCGATATATTTCTGTAGGGTTCCTTCCACAATGCTGTGGATATGCCCAGGGGGCTTGTAGTTGGGTTGCCGATAGTGTGTGATTTCGACTTGGGTGCCATCTAGTCTTTAATACTGTCATACTGACTAGAACATCATACCTAACTTCTAACCCTAACCCCGAGCCCCTAACCCTAACCCCGAGCCCCTAACCCTAACCCAAATGATGTCCAGCCGCACATGGTTTATCTCCCCCATGATTCCCATCATTTAAACAGGGATTTCATGTCCTTCAGGCAATGGAATCATTCTGAAATATTAAAAGCATGGCTTTTTTGAGAAATATCATTAACCTCAATTGCATTGATAAAAATATCTAAGTGTAGAAGAATGGTGACTGAATTTTGATGAATCTTTTTGGCTAAATAAATATTCTGCAGAGATGTAAGTGGGGATTGCCTGCTCAGGTGCACTATTCCCTCACTCTAGTAGGACAGGACATAGTGGTTGAGCTGTATAGTTGAGAGCGTCGCTTGGGGTCACAGCGAAGGGTGAACCATTTTTCCTGGAAGCCCGGAGCATTTCAGAGGTTAAGGGCCTAGCTCGAGAGCACAGCAGCTATGCTGCTGAGGACGGGATTCGAACCAGTGACCTTCCAGTCACAGAGACATACGGCACTGAGCCATACAACACCAGAGGCATGAGATCCGAAATGCACGAGATCATGAAGCATGGGTGCAGTAGGAACCAGATGAGTGTGAAATACCCTTAACCCCCCCCCCCCCCCCCCAAAATGATCCAGGGACTCCCTGACCCCGCGTTCTCGAAAAAATTTGCCTGCTAAATAAATCGAGTGTAAATCGTATTAAAAATGGGAACGTGCACCTTTACCGTAAAACAGATTCTCAACTGCTGTCACGGGCAGAAATGGCAGTAACGGAAATGTTATCACAAGGTGTTGAAGGTACCGGCCACCGAGCATGAAGTACGGCAGAGGTGGTGGCTTTTTGCTGCGTTGTCCGTGATGCAGATCAAGATTGGCGAAAATCAAGGCCAACGACAATCCATCAAGAAGAACGTCTGCCTTCAGACATGCCACAAAATTGAAAGTGGACACTGAGTAGCCTTGTGCATGAAGTCTGCCACACGCTAAGCAGTAGCATATAGATTAGAGATGCACAATATGTCAGTTAACATGTCGGTATCAACAAAAGTTTGTTAAAAATCAAGACGTTGGCATTGGTCAGATGTGTCAGTCTTGGTCGATACTGCTGACTGATATTGAGACTTTAGTCAATATTCAAAGTTAGCAGCACCAGAGCTAAATACACAACTACTGAAGTAATGGAGATGATTGCACTGGATGATCTGCCATTTCCCATAGTGGAGTTGAGGGATTTTGCTGGTTTCTTTACAGTTCAGACATGCAGTCTACTTTGCTGATGCCTGCCTGCATTAAAAATCTGTTGCTACACACATTCACAGAATCTTAAATAAAATCACTGACATTAGTTTCTCTGCACATCCGTGGCCCTCAGCCAGTTATCAGCATCAGCCCGTACTCCCACATCAGTGCACTGCTAATTTCGTGGTTTAGATGTTCAGCCCCAGGTCCGTTATGTTCCACATTTGCATCAAAGTATAACGTAGTGAGTGGTGTGAGGAAGTGAAAGGCCTTTAATCTCGATGGTCTTTAATCTCTTTGACCACCTTTCAGCTTTAAAATGGTCGGGCTTTAATCATTTTTAATGGCTGGATCTGGGTGTATGTTGAGGCCAATCATGGCAGAGCATCTCCATGTCTACGGAAAAAAAAATAAAGAACCAAAAATCATTTTTAAGTTGCTGTTGATGTTTTAAACTCTGACCCCTTTCAGGCTTTTCAGTCCGCCCCTTCTATTAGTTTCACAAAACAGAGAGAATCGGGGGTCTGCAATGCATTCAGTGATCTTGAGTGTCCTTCTTACAAAATAAACTCTGCAGCTCTTTCTGTGGCCTTTATGAATTGTATCATAAAAGATGGTCCGAGTGGCTCGATCAGAATCAGGGGTCTGCAATTCTTTCAATGACCTTGAGTATCCTGCTTAGAAATAAGCTCTTTCTGTGGCCTTTATGAAAGAGTGTTATAAAAGATGGTTCAAGTGGCTCAGTCACCCCCGCGGCAGCAATCCAAACCCCGCATAGCACTCGGATTGATGATGCCATTTGGTCTCATTCATTTATTTATGAAGTTCTTCATTTTACACTTTAAAAGAGAGAGAGTCTAACACAGCTACTTCACCTGACCCATAAACCTCTTGCGTTGGGTCTTATCCACTGATTTACAGTTTTCTCTTGGATGAGGCCTTTGGTGAGGGTGCTGGAGGGGGGCAAGCCTTGCAGTCAGATTTCCTTGTCTGCTAAAAATGGGGGGGGGGGATGCCAAAATGGAACTTTGATGGAACTGGAAATAGTTTAATGTGCCTTATCAGTCATGTGAAGTATATGCCTATATGTCAGATTTCAAAGTAATATTAAGTGTTAGCTCTATTACATACGAATAGAATTCATTCAGTATGAAATTTCAGAAGTTGATTAAGGGACTATCAGTAAATAAATACTGGAATTGATTGTTTTTTCAATCTTGACACCTTACCAGTAAAAACATTTACATTTTTAACACTGGGAAGAAGTTAGTAATCCATTATGAATGAAGTTTTAGTGCACAGAAGATGATTAAAGTATTCATGTCAGGTGCAGTGATGCGTGGGTTCTCAGTGAAAGGTCTTTGCTTGTGGTTTTATAAAGGGATTTTGACGTGGCTTTTCATGACAAGAGTTTGATCCATGGAAAGTTTTATAAATAAACCCTCAGAAAACATGGAAGCAGCCTGTCAACAAGACTGTGTAGAGAGCTAGCATTTGGTGTGACACATTTCAGGGTGTGAGGAGCGGAGAACCTGATCTCAGGGTGTGAGGAGCGGAGAACCTGATCTCAGGGTGTGAGGAGCACCTGATCTCAGAGTGTTGCTAAGCTGTAGCTCAGCTGAAGTAGCATGTATTTCACTCTCTTGACACTCAGGATGATCCACTTTAACATGCATCATTTGGAGCACATTTGTAGGCTGTGTCTTTGGGATAGGATCCTGTCTCCCTCCGTTTGTGTCAGGGTCCTGCTTCTAAATACCAATATAACACTGGGAGCGTATCTTACATTTCCTAAAAACAACAAGTCAGTTTTAGGATTGACCACCTTAAAGATTCACTTCTGCTCTTATCTTTTTGCTTAAGGGATTATAATGGGTCTAGCACTGGAATAACACCCCAATACATTTTAACATATGACAGACACGGGGGCCACTAAATAAGACCTGTGTCTCCGATGGGGACTTTATAAGGATGCTTATTACTTGGGGTTACCCTCAAACAAAGTAATCACATCCCAGTTTGGTGGTAAAACTGTCTCTATGTGTCTTACACTGGTCTGACCTGACTCGTTTAATAGGATTTCCTTGTACTCATTAATTATTAAAAAGGTGTGTGTGTGTGTGTGTGTATGTGTATATATTATGTATTAATGGGATACAAGAAAAACCTTACAGCTCAAAACGAAGCCTGCTAAGCTAATGTAATGCTAACATACATCCTCCCATTCAGTCCTTGGCCATAAGTGTTTATCAGGTTCTATGTCACAGTGTAAATGAGTCTGGCTGCATTTAAGATTGCGACTATAGTTAACTGTATTTAACCGCCAAGTCCGGAGACATTGTGACATTGAAACTGCTTGGTCTTCATGGTTGAGTCTTTGTTTAAAAATCCAACGCTGGTAAAGAGTCATGAAGGAGAATAGTGTTTCCATTCCAGGTGTAGCACATAAAGAGCCGTTTTACATTGGTGTGGCTCATTAAATTCATTTTCCTTCCGTTTTACAGTCATGTTAGTGATGCTAGTCTTTTGTTATTGATCTGCTGCTCTTGCTCTAAGAGTACACTAAATGATAGGTACTTGAAAGAAACTAATTTCAAATCAGTTGATTTATAAATCAGTTTTCAAACAATAACATGAAATATATCCTGACCAGGGATCCACAGATTCACATTTTTTTCCATTCCGATCTGATTCTGAGACACAACTGCTGAATACAGATACAGATTCTGATACAATACATACATGCATATATATATTTATACATGTGCGTAGATTAGGTCTATTATACAGTGCTAATCTTTGTATTTTTTGTGCAGCTTTACAAATTCCACTTGAAGAAATTGTCTGACTTCTGGGTGGAACTGTCCAGAATGATTGACACGGCAGAGCAAGGTTAATCCAGAGGAGATGGCTTTTAAATAGCCAGCGAATGTTCACCTGGCTCTGAGAATCGGGGTAAGGCAGCAAAGGGCAGATACGCTGGTAGCTGCAGGCTGCGGTTTGATTGGCCCCTGAGTGTGTCTAATTGGGGGCAGCTGGTGGAGGTAGATCAGCAGAAAGGATCACTTTACTCCCTACGGACCTGGTGAGGCATAGATGGAAACTGCTCCACGGGCATTTCAGTGATGTGCAGGCGAATCACAACTAGCCCCGTGTGCAGTGTGGAAGGATCTGCTGTGGTCACACTGCAGGGCCACTGGCTCTGGAAAAGCTGTGAGCAGGACGGGGGTGGCAGTAGTTAGTACCTTGAGCAAGGCCATTAAAGCTCAGTGTGGTTTTTCCTTGCTTTATGTCCGTAACTTCCTGGATAAATTTGGTTAAATTCGCAGACGACACCAAGGTGGGTGGTGTAGCAGATACTGATCAAGCACAGAGGCTACAACACCATCAACTACAACGGGATCTTGATTTATTAGCGACTGGCAGATGAAATTCAACATAGATAAATGTAAGGTTTTAAAGGAAGCGTTACCTCCTAAAATTCACAGCTCAGAAACCGAAATGAAGACCTTAGGAATTTGTTTGGTCACTGCAGTGTTTGTTATCTGCTTAACTGTTTATCATGCGTTTTAAAGTAACTATTTATGATCTCTGACCATATTTACCAAGATAATAGGAGTGTGTGTGTGGCTCAGGTGGGGTAGGCTGAGCCTATAATCAGGAGGTCACGGGTTCAAATCCTGTGTTTGACAGGGTGGTCCCATCTGCCCTAGGTCATCAACCCCCTGAAAAATGCACTCAGCCGCCAAGGTCATTCTCAACTCTGTGCCTTGAAAAAGGAGAGAATGATGGGATATTTAAAAAAAAAAAAAAAAAAAAAAAATTCTAAAAAACTTGTTTTAGCAGCAAATAAAGCTTAATTTTACTGAACCATTTGCATTATTGATTTCTTTTTCCCCTAGTGTGTGAAGTAGTTTGCACAGTTTAGTTTACACAGTTTTCAGGCTATAATAATGGTTAATAATATGTTTAATAATCCAGCTCATTGCTACTTTTTCTCCACAGCTGGCGTCACTGGAGCGACAGATCTTCGACTTCCTGGGATATCAGTGGGTCCCCATACTTGGAAACTTTCTGCACATAATAACTGTCATCCTTGGCCTCTTTGGAACAATTCAGTATCGCTCAAAATACATTGTGGTGGTGAGTAACTATTATCGTTATTTCTGCGGGGTGCCAAAGGTTGACCACCATGTCAATGGGGGACAATCTGAGCTACTTCAAGTCTTATAAACTGCTTTAAAATTGAAAGGCTCCTGTTCTTGGGAAAATAGTTCAGTTCTTCTTGTGCTTTTACTAGTTTGTGTCTTTGACTGAAAGACTCATCCAGCTGTTTCACATTAACGTTTGTGACACGTGCATGACTATAGGAGACTGACCAATCAGCACACAGCAAGAACTCGGTGCTGAAGTGAAATCAAGGTCGTTTTAATTGAAATGGTAGTTCGCAAACCCTGTCCTCTCTCCTAGTGTCCCCCCTGACGTGGATTAGGTTTCCATCCTACTTGGATGGGTCATAAACATGCTGCAGTAGGAGACCGTGGCCCACGTCTGCTTCATGGCAGAATGCTGCACCTCCAAAGCTCTAAATCATCTTCCTGGCTCTTAAGTGGAGTCTCTTCCCTGATTACATGCCAACAGCATAAACAGAAGCTCCAGAAAAGCTGCTTGTTGCATGAAGATGCAAATTCCCAGATGGTGTTGCGGCTGCTTTCTGGCCTGACTTTGCCCCCCTCCAGCCTCAATGGCCCCCGGATGGCCTTTAAATAAGCGCTCTGAAATGGCTAATTATGAGACTTTGTCCTGGAAGTTTGGGGTCAGTGCTCCCCAAAGCATTTCCAAATTGCTCTCGTTGCTGATTTCTGTGACACTTCACATTTAAGAGCCTCATTTGCCCAAGTATTTACACTCGGAATCAATACCAAATGTGCTGGAGAACAAGTTGCTCTTTTTTATGACTTATCTAGTTTTTTGGTAACTTTACAATAACATACATACACTAGTGGCCAAAATTGTGGAAACACTTCCAATTTTTAGAGCTTGCATAACTTGTTCCAGTTACTTATTTAATCATCCAATGTACGATATTTGTAACATTCTTTGATTGTTCATGAACACTGCCATCAGTATTCATGTAGTAATTTTTAAAGCATAATGCCCAAAATGTTAGGCGTTTTCATACTTTTGGCCGCTATTGTAAGTTCTACTAACTTTTTTTAATTTTTAACTTCTGCGTGAGGAGCTACATGCTTTATGTGGCCGGGTGAGATGTTGAAATGCCAAAACGATCAGATGTGACGTGTTGGATAAATAAATGAGAGTGAAGACGTGTCAGAAGCAGAGACCTCAGCAAATGGCTGTCCATTCGCTGGCCAAACAGGCGCGTGTAATGGCCTGAAATAAGCACAGACTGTCACTTGAATCAGATTGTCGTTTCAATAGACGTCAGTGTTTTGAAGGTTTCTTTTTGATTAGATTTTTTGTGTGATATTGGAAGTAGCAATAGATTTCCTGTTCTGCTGCAATGAAAGAAAATGGAATTACAGTGAATTACAATGACAAAATTTTTATTTAAAATATATTTATTTGACAGATGCTTTTATCAATAGTGTCATACAGTTGAGAAACCAGGGTCAGAGAGTCCCCTACAGCAGTTGGGAGTTAAGGTCTAAGCTAAGGCACAGTGATGACATCATTCTGCTGGTTGTGAGATTCTTTGCAGTGACCTTCCAATCACAAGCACAGAGTTTTTGCCTTTAAATGTTCAAAAACCCTGACATATCACCAGGTGAAACCTCAAACTCCATAAACACCATCTTCAGAACAGTTTCCTGGCAGTAATGAGTTTGAAATTGTCTTTGTAAATGTACAGAGTTTTTAACTTCCTTTAATTGCTGCCCGTCACCTTGACCTAACTTGTTATTTTTATGTTGTCGCTCTACCTTAAGACTTCAATTTATCGCTGTGCTCCGAGCAGGATGATCGGGTTTACTAGACATGAACACGTTACATTTCAGAGGTTGATTGGCCATGAAACACGTAATCACATGAGTCCCATTCTGACCTTGGTGGGACAGGAAATGTCTGACTGCAAAGTGGCTCCAGATGCAGGACGGCTGCTGGACGTTCCTGTCATTTTTGCCGCTGAAGATGGGGCGGCTGGTAGGATATTTGGTCGGAGCCAAGACTTGGAAAGTGCAGCGTTTTGGGAACAGTTTTCTTGTGCTGGTGAATTTTACAATCAAAATCCCAGGAATCCTTAGTGTATAACAGCTGATGTCAAACAAGCTAGTTGTTCACATGATGCCATTGCGATATGCAGCCTTGCATTAGTAAATGGCTGTTGCTCGTGTGGTGGGGGCTGGCCCCCAGGAGCCCTGCTCCTTTTAGGATCCCTAAAGCTCCCCAATGGGGGATTATGGGTGGCCTTTTTTCCACATTGATCTTCCAGTGTGACGGTTTCATGCCCTTCATGCTGTGGGTGGTGTCTGGCTCAGTGGGTTAGGCTGCCGTTCCTGTGATTAAAAGGCTGCTGGTCCAAATCCCAGGGCTGGCAGGTGATGTCACTGTTGGGCCCCCTGAGCAAGGCTTTTAACCGTAATTGCTCCAGGAATTGCCTGACCTTGCCTTCTCAAAAATGTATGTCACTTTGGATAAAAATGTCTACTAAATAAATGTAAAAATGTCTTTCTCTCTCCCCAGTACTCCATCTGCATGGCTCTATGGGTGGCATGGAACGTGTTCGTTATCTGCTTCTATTTGGAAGTTGGTGGTCTGTCTAAGGTAAGGTCACGTGCTATATATGCTAAATCAGTGAGCTGGTTTTACTATAACCCAGTGTGGAATATGCAGATGGATGGATGGATGGATGTGTGTATTTCACTGTGCATAGTGTTTCACGGTTTCCATGGTATCAGTGAAGTTCATTTTATCTTAACCATGACATACCTTTGAATTGTTTGAAATGAAAGTCACATGACTAGTAATTTCACTGGCTCGTATTGCTGTGTGAAGTTTCTTAGCATGAAGCTGATAGTGACAGGGCTATGGATTGACACTGCTATCAGATTCTCTTGCCAAGACCTATTTCCTTTGGTCAGCTTCCACTGCATTAAACCAGTGACCAATAGCACAAGATAATTTCACTGGTTTTAGGTTACAGAGATGACACCAGTGGTGTTGGGTTATGGAGGTGATGGCACCGGCTTTGACTTATGGATTTTGGGCAAAGTCGTAGCCGTCTCTCGTGTCTCTTATTGCACTGCTGTCTTATGTTCTAGGTGTTTGGAGGAAAATCACATCTTAGCCTGTTCTTGGTCCGAGTTAATATTTGAATGGAATGACCTGCATTAGTCAGCAGTTACATAATCCAGGGGTGTTAGCCCCAGTGCTCATGCAATCACTAATGAAGATCAAGGCCACTCCTCTGGACAGAGTGGCACTCCAAAGCCGTCATGACAAAAGCCTGTTAAGAGCGAACAAACAACAAAGCAAAAAAAACGGCTAAAAAAAAAGAGCCAGACCTGTGCTTTCTGACCCAGAAGTGCTGTCCATTTTTCTGCTTCCAGGTGACCTGAACAGTCACCTTGCTGTCTAGCAGGTGCAGTAGCTCTATAAGAAGAGGCAGCCATGTGTTTAAATCTCCACTGGGTGAGATTCTGCTTTGGGTCTCGTCACGCACAGAGAGCGGGACTGTAAATTTAACACCCTGGGATGGCTGTCCCCAGTGACGGATTCAGGAGCAGACGGTTAGCCCTTAATAACATGGCAGAGTGATCATGCAGCCCCTGCGGTCACTCTGCAGTTTAGCACACCTCTGAGAGCTAGATATCACCCCTGAATCAGATTCAAATGCTCCCATCCAGACTGGATATCACCCCTGAACCAGATTCAAACCAGATTCTGTCCAGACTGTGAGTGGAAATGTGTTAATTGTTTCTTGAGTTGCAGTGAAAACTTTCAGTTATTCAATGAATATTCACTACATTAAATTAAGGCAATGAGATCTGCTAACATATTATAATTTAAGCATTGAATGAAACATTATGGTACCGCTGTTATTGCAAAGGATGCAACTCCTATAATTTTATAACTGCAATTTTGTATTTTCAACCCATGCAGCTCTTAATAAGCAGGATGATGCTGTGACTTACCTATGGAACAACAGTGGGTCACATCACTGGGCACAAATCAATCGAATTAGCATACTTTGCAAACAATGCTGCAGGGTTATAAATACTCGGAAGCACGCTGTGAATAGCAGTGAGGAGTTCTGTTACTCTGTCCGGTGCCTTTGGCGATACCTCATCCGAGGACAGCAGGCAAGGTGAGACGTGGAAGTAACTCAGAGGTTTGCGGTGGTAGGGGGGGCCGCTTTGCACGGAAAGACGACGCCCCCGCAATGGTGTGCCGGCTGGTTTTGAAGGACGTGGGAATGATGGTGAGCGAATGCTCTGTCATTCAGCGACATTAAAGACGGAACACCACTTCGACCGTTCAAAATATCTGACAGGAAAGGGACTTATTTTTGAAAATAAAGCTTATCCTGTATTGGCTGAAGCTGATGAAGTGCCCCTCCCTCACTGTCGTATGATAGGTTGACCAGCACTGCTCTTATCCTGCATCTACATGCCAGGATGGAATCTCCGTTGAAAAACACCTCACAATTCCATATTTTTCCAGGTGTTATCTAGTCCAGAGGGTGCATGATCACCCTGTATTTTTTTGTGGTGCTTCCCTGAGTGCTTTTGTTTACTCCTATACTCCCAACTGTGAAGTTATGTGAACTGGTGTCTCTAAACAGGTCACAGTGTGTGAACTTGGGCCACCTGGTGCACATCCCATGCAGGTTGCCCTTCCTGTCCCTGCCCTATGTGTCCTGGGATTGGTTCCAAGCTCACCAAGACACTGCCCTAGATAATCAGTTATCAGGGTCCAGGGTGTCCCCTGCCTCGCGCCCTGTGATGGACTGGCATCCTGTCCAGGGTGTCCCTCTTCTGGGAAAATCTCCTGGACCAGCACAAACCAATAATACTGTATATCTTAAGCTATTAAAGTAGCTTTTAGCTTGTTCCTGCTAAATGTGGTGTAGGAGGAAACATTATACAGGTTAAGTTACAATGTAATAGAATTTTGGCCTGCAAATGATGCATGAGCTCTTTGCTAACTCACTCCCTCCACCATATAGATAAGGGAGAACACTATGTGAATCTAAACTGCTAAAGGAACAGGATAACAGCAGTTGGATGTTGTAGGCAGTATAAGCTAGCTGTGTAAGGGTATACCCTCTATCTTACGGCCTTTGGTCTTTTATTTAACTGGGTGTCAATGCTATGTGATTTTAGCTTTTACATATATCATATATCAATATATCATATGTACAGATCTAAAAATATATGGAGGGTCTGTGTGGTGAGAAGAGGCAGGTGTCAGTATCAGTCCCTGCCCTCTCATTTCCCTGCCTGCCCAGCAGGTGTCGCTGGTCACCCCTTTCCTAGTGTTTGAGTTCTTTGTAATTATGACCCACACAAAAACCTTGTTAGTCCTAGCTCTAGTGTTTGAGTTGTTAATGACCTGCACCTGTGTCTTGTTGCCCGAAGGCTTTTGGTTAATAGTTGTGGCTCACACCTGTCCCTTGTTTAACGCTTGTTTCCCACGTGTATATATGTGCCTGTCCTTGGCTTTTGCCCCTATTGGTCAACATGCTGGTTTCCTGTGTGGTTTTTGTATGTCTTACCTGCTTGAAGGAAGCTTGTTCGGCTCCCGGGGCCCACAGTGTGATGTCACTGTTGGGCCTCTGAGCAAGAAGTTTAACCCCCGATAGCTGCAGGGATTGTCTGACCTTTGCGAGTCAGTAAGCCATTTAGCTTCCTCCTGGTTCCTCACCCTGCTTCATCGTGTCAGTGTGCACCCCTCAGTGTAACATGTCGGAGATGCCGCCCCCACTCAATCAGCGCCACTCACCCGCTTTCGCGGCTGTCTGGGCAGTGCCGCGGCTGTCCTGGGGGGGCTCTGCCAATGCCGCCCCCCTCGGATTCGGCACATTCGGGCACAGATGCATGACGATGGGGTACTATCCTGTCCCAAGGTGACAGGTGACATGTGCGCTTTGTGGGCAGAATGGCAGTAGGTGACAGGCAGGGTCTGCATGGTGTAGATTACGTTAGACCACTAGGAGGCAGTGATGCGTCTTATGGTGCCGAGTATTCAGTGATGTGATTCTCTCTACAGTATGATGTGGTCACCATTAGACACCTGAGGATTTATATCATGCTCCACTCCATGACTGGTTATTCTTACAGAAGCAGGTATTTACTATAGTGTTATTGATTACACAGGTCTACAAAAAAAAAAAAAAAATTCAGCTGCCAAGGTTTTTTGAATGGATTTAGGGTTGTTATTTTGTTCTGTTTGGCATCACCATTGGTAAGTTTCCAATGCTATTTGTTCTAGTTTTTGAGATAATGGACATCCATGAAAATAATGCATTCCCCCAATGCGACTTGTGCGTGATAGCAAATGCAATAGCTTTTGGTCTGTCTTTTGACTCTTTCACAGTGTCTTCATCAAGAAGAGTCTGCATTTACCAAATGCATGAATGACATCGAGGCTTTGGCCTGGAAGAGTTTTGTCTCTGTTGTGAAGAACTACTTCGGTAATCACAGAGCAGACAATTATGAAGGATTGGTGCAAGATATGCTTGCTCACTTCAGAAATGTGGGAGTGCATCTTTATGCTCATATAAATGTGAAATTCAGATTTGATTCTTATCCGGGTTTTAGTGAATGACACAGCATATGCGGATCAGAGACACGTCTTGGGGTTGGAAAAAAGTTATTGTGTCAATAAGAACAGTAAAATGCTGCGGTAGCCAATCGGGGTGTGTAGCTCTGTGGGGTTGGACTCTCCGGTAGCCAATAGGGGTGTGTAGCTCTGTGGGGTTGGACTCTCCGGTAGCCAATAGGGGTGTGTAGCTCTGTGGGGTTGGACTCTCTGGTAGCCAATAGGGGTGTGTAGCTCTGTGGGGTTGGACTCTGCAGCCCTGGTCCGAATGGTGCCACTGTTGGGCTCTTGTGCATGACCTTTAACCCCAATCACTGTAAAAAGCACCCCCTAAATAAATGTCAGTGGTTTCTCAGGAACTGCAATGCTAATTGCAGATGTTATTGGTTGTCTCAGGTTTCACGTCCTATCACTTACAGACGCTGTAGCTACATGGAATTTGCACAGTTTGTCAGTCCACGTCGTGTCATTTGTGAGCCCAAAACCTCAAGCTGACAAGTATCTAAATGCGGATGTCTTGCTGTTGTCAGAGATGGAGGCACAGGGCTGGGCTCAGAGACTGATCGCTAAATCATCTCCTTGTCAGCCCTGGGAATGTCTGTCCTGCTCATAGAATACAGATGAGGCCCCCACTTGAAGCTGTGGTCACCCCCGGACAGAAGACAAAGTGGCTGGTGACAGTGGGCTTTGCTCCGTGTCCCTCTGTGGCTCAGACACAGCCCAGCACTCCTGCCTGTCCGAGTCAGACTCTTAGCAGCACAGACTCCCACAGCTGGGCTGTGACTCAGCATGGAAATTTCATGCCAGCATAAGAACAGGATGGGAATCTTTGCGCCCATTTTCCAGGCTCCATGAGGATAACAGAGACAGCAGTAAAGTGGTGCTGTCACCAGCCAGTCTCGCCTAGTGTGTGTTTATTTTAGTGCCATCCGCTAATTAACACTAGCGCTGGTCAACTCACAGGTGACCTAGACGGCTGCCTAGGGCGCCATCTCCTGAGCACTTAGCAAACCTGCGTGTGTCAGGCACCATATTGAGCTCTCTCGTTGGGAAAGGGCCAGATTCCCTTGGGATTCATCCTGGATGGATGGTACTGTCAGAAGGTGTCGGTACACAAAGAGATCACAGCACAGCACCAGACTCCGGTCGTCCCTGCAAACCGAAACAGCCACCACCCGTTACACAACACACCGGTGTTTACTTGCTGTCATTTCCAGAACATGTTTTCTCTTAATACAAAGCCCAAATCACTGTCTGCTCCAGACTGCAAAAATCAGTCATTTCTAGGGCACGTGAGAAATTTTACAAACACTATTTACGGTATGCATAACTCATCTGCACTTGATTTTCTTAAATAACTTTACTATCTGGAAGACATTTTTCTTTTTAAATGAAAAGGAATGAATTTGTAAGTAACTGACAAACACAACAAATTAAAGTACCAGCATTAAATGTCCCTTTCGTTCGCATTTAATTGCTTTTATGCAGCTATCTTAGCACTAAACTGCTCCATTATGCTAATGCATGTGGAATTAGATCATTATGTTAATGGCACATTGTGCAGCCAATTTTTTTTCCTGGTGTTTAATTGCTTCCTTGGTGAATTGCATAAACATGCACATATATCACTCGAAAAGCATTTTATACCTGCCTAATCTGCGCAATTGTCTGCTTTTCCTGCTTTGGTGAAGTTCATTGTATGCATTTCTGCAGTTTTGTGATGTCCATGCAATGCCAAGCCTAGCATGTGCTTAACTCCAAGATACCACTCCCGTGTTTGATACTTAACGGAGTTGTTTTTTTTATGGGGATGCAATGAAGTGATGGTACTAAACCTCAGGGTTGTGTTCAGTGTCGGATATCTGTGGTCATTGATTCTCGGCACGTAGCGATCTGGCGCTGGATAAGGGGTATGTACGATGGACATATGCTAAGTGATCCTTGGCAGTAACTGGACAAGATGGGGATATACTTCACTGCATCGCTAAAGGATGCAGAACTTCGGTGTTCCTAACAATTTCTGTAAAGGATGAAGTTTGCACTGTGCCAATATTATAATTACAGCATGAGCCAGCTGGGAGTAACAGGAGCTACTCATTAGCATGGGGTGATTGTGTGGACTCGCGCGCGTCTCTCTGCACCTTAGTGAGAGCAGCCATGTTAATTACTACATGTCACACGTGGCCCCCTGCTTAAGAATCACCCATATTGAGCTTAATAGAGTTAGCTGTTTGCTCACTATTTAATCTCACACTTTTCAGGACACCTGTGTCCTGGACTCTTGCTCTGTAATTAGCAGTGCTGTGCTTGCTGAGGGCCACGTTGCCTTCAGTCTCAGCAGCTTGGATCCACACTTTGCCTCACCCGCGGCCCGCAGGTGCCCAGGGGTTCCTGCAGAACCTGCATGCGCTGATGCGGAGCGAGGCCAGGGGCGCAGAAGGAGCAGAGACCCAGAGATCTTTCCGGTCTTTGTGTGGTACACGCTAGAGGTTGACTGATATATATATTTTTTTGATAGTATGATTGTTACATTCCTACTTTAAAAATAAACAAGTAATACGGTTGCTGAAGTATTTATGTAGCATTAACATGCAAATACAATTTCTATTAATTATTAATATTAATTAAAGAAGGACATGGAGCTTGTTAAAAGTAACAGATCATATAAACGTTTAACCAAACTCGGTGCACATCTCTATGGTGTTTCATGACTAAATTTATGAAAAGTAACAAAATATGTTTCAAAATTGAGATCATTCTGGCATTCTGATGTTATTCATCGTGTGAAACTGATGTGAAATTTAGCACTCTTGTTCACTCCTGGCTCACTACTGTAGGTGCTGATAAACCACATTATAACACTGAGTACTCAGCATGTCAATCAGGCACACACACACACACACACAGCCATCACAATAGCGCTCCTGTGGTTTGATTAATCAGCCAGTGCTGATCACCATAAAATGCATAAAAATGATTTGATATGCTTCTTTGTCATTTTGTCACTTTTGAGTGAAAAAGCTTCTTTACCCACCACAGATGCTCAACAACATCAATGAAATGTCAGGAAATTTCCAGTAAAATTTGTAGGGTGTGTGACCGATAAGGACTGAAGCAGATACTAACCCAATCGGTATAGAGAATCGGGAGTTCTTGCTGCGAGGGCCGTCAAGGTGCAGATACCCCCTCCAAGTGCGTCCTGATTGGCTGATTCCTCTGGAGCTGCCAGCACCATCTCACAGATTCGCTACTTGGGAGGAAAGCGGTTGATCTGCGATCGATATCCGTGCCGTCGAGCCCGTTTGGGCCCGGGGGGGTGGGGTTCCCACTCTGCAACGATTTCCTTAATTGACTGACTGTCAGGCCGCACCTGAGCTTCCCTTGTCAGATGCAGGAGAACATCTCACCCAATCGGTATTGGCCTTTCCTCCCATAGGACACTGACCTCATGACCTTCAATATCTCCATGCACCGCTCCTGGTGGCGTGAGCACGGCCCCGGCTGCGTGAGCAGGGAAGTCCCGCCCCCAGGCTCCCGCACACTGGAGGACCACACCTACATCTCCGTCACCGGCTGCATCATGGAGTTCCAGTACCTGGAGGTCATGCACTCTGCCCTGCAGATCCTATTGGCTGTGAGTACCGCCCGTCACAAGGATGCCAACCTCTGCTACAATTTACTGGCTGTGTGACAGCAGACCTGTGTTTCGGGGTCATACTGCTCGTGGTTACTCCATTTAATTGAGGATAATTGACAAACACATTGTAAAAAGGCGATTTATAAATTAAAACACAAGTAAAACTGCTGTAGATTAAGCCGCATGACTCTCGGGTACCTCTCTGCAGATCTAATTGAATAAAAAGCGTTAATCAATAAGTCGCTGAAAATTCTAAGCTCTTACTTCAGCCCAAGGGTAATTGATTCTTTTTGCCTAGTTACATGGGTTCAGTTTCAGACTCGTGGAAATGGTGACATCTCACCTAATCGGCAAAAGCAAATACATGACAAGTACTGTCATGAGGTAAGTGCGCTGGGGGCAAAGTTTAAGGTCCTGGGAAAAGGGATCAGGGGTGAATGGAAAATGAGACAATGCAGAGCTGATTCTACACTGGAGACATGAGATTTTAAAGCTGCTTTTACATGCTAAACGCATGGCTGATATTACCTGTTAGTTATGGGATTTCACAGCATCCTTTCACATCCACACGACGCAGCATCTTCTGACTGAAATTGGTTCACAACCAGAGTGTCTAGCAGCGAGCTGCACTTGGGGGGCTGCGGGGGGGCTTCCCTCACTATCCAGGCTGCCATACTCACATTACTATAAATACTCAGTTACAATCACTTACTGCATCTCTACATCAGCATAATGTAGGTGCTGCATAACTTACGATGGGGTTATGTTCCGATGAAGCCGTCGCAAGTTGAAAATATTGTAAGTCAAGTATAAATATATGATGAGTAAGCAAATAAGTAAGCACATAAATAAATAAGGAAGTGAATGAATGAATGAATAAATGTCACCGAATAAGTAAATATTTGCCTAAAAAATATACACCTTATGAGGTGTTTACGCTCACGATCCCTACAGAGACCAGAAGCATGGCTGAGTAGATGCTGCCGTCGCCAAACAACAATAGAAAGTATCATACTCCATATTTCTGGCCTGGAAACAGAATCAAAATTCAGTGAACGTGTATCCGTATCGCAGGGTTGTAAAGACAAAATATCATAAGTCAAACCATCATAAAGCGAGGAATGTCTGTACATGTTTACTCCTATCGAGTCATATATCTGTCCTGTAACACGTCCCCCCCCCCCCGCACTGTGCTGCCTGCAGTAAGCTCCAATTCCGTCCCCCAACCCTGTATTTGACAAGCAGTTGGGAAAGGGATGGGTGTCATTGGATTTTATGTATTTATATTTATGTGCATTAAGAATACCTTGCAGTTTTGTGTTTTGGATTTGGACAAACGGCCTACTGGCCTCTGACATGCCACAATACCTGCTTTATGGGTCCCGACGCACTGATCAGCAAGGGGATGAATCACATGACCAAACACGGCCATAACATGACCATGGCAGCCCCCAAACGACTGTTTGACCTTTTTGACAGCCACGATGTAACCAAGGAGACCACAGCGCACCTTGACATCCAGTCAGATGATCTCAGTCACACTAACAGATCTGACCGAGGTTTCGTCTCTTTGCTGCTGGAACCGTTGCTTTTCTGGGAATGAGAGAAGAAAGCAGACTGATTGCAATAGCAGAGCGGTTTCATGGCTACGCCACTGTCCTCTCATTCTTTGATAGATTATTCGGGCCTTGCTAATGCTGGAGACAACCTCTGTGGAGTTATCTATCAACATTAAAATGCAGCATGACACTGGGGGTAGCTGCCCACCATACAGTATGTGGTTGGGAATTGGCTGTGGTAGGTCATCCTCGCATCAGAGACGGCACAGGAACCTATAAATAATGAACTAAGGCAAGTCAGGTGACTCTGCAGAGGAGAAAAGATGCATTAATACTACTCAGTAGTTATGGTGCATGCTGCCCGTCTCCATGGAGCGGGCAGGTTGTGACGATGCCAAACTGGGCCGTTTCTGTGCAATAACCACACGCAGGGGGTATCCCGGGGTGTGCACACAGTAAGGGAGGAGGGCAGCTGAGGACGCAGAGCTGGCCTTTATAAAGTGACCCCCTCCCTTGTGCCCTGTGCTTCCTGGCATATGTGACACTGTACTGGATAAGAAGGTGGAAGATGGAAGGATATATGAATTAGGCTGCATTTCACTGCTGGTTTTAGATTCAGAAATCAAATTCAGTAATAAACTGCATTTTGACATCTTGTCTGTAAGCAAATGTGCTGTACTAATTAGCTTGTAACCATACAAGTATGTTATTTGTACCACATGTACTCTACTTATTCATGTGGCCTATCTATCTGTCTATCTCTTTCCCTCTACCAGTCTCTCTGTCTGTGTCTCTGCCTACCTGCCTGTCTGTCTGTCTCTCTGTCTGCCTACCTGCCTGTCTCCCTGCCTGTCTGTCTCCCTGCCTGTCTGTCTGCCTGTCTGTCTGTCTCTCTGCCTACTTGCCTGTCTCTCTGTGCCTCTGCCTGTCTCTCTGTCTACCTGTTTCTCTGTCTGTCTGCCTGTCTGACTTCTCATACCTAACCTCTTCCTATCTTACTGCCTTATTGGGGGTGTCTGCAGGACACACCGTCTGTCCCCCTGCTGCCTGGAGATGTGCTCATTAGGCACAAGCAGATTGGCTGTCAGTTTGAATCTGTGCAGAGCAGCTTTTTCGTCCCATTGGGGATTTAATCAAACACAGCGGCCTCTAATCTGTTCCAGAACGCACCCTTCTGCTCAATCTCCTCTCATTTCTTCAGTCAATGCCCATTCCACCATAAGAAAGCGGCCACCCAGCCGGCACTCACGTTCACGCCGTGGCTGGAGGTAGCGCCCACCGAAAGCACAGAGATCCAAGTGGACGTAGATGGGATAGACAGTGACTGCATAGTAATAGAAGAGGCTGTCAGAGGGCAACATTCTGCAATGTCTAATATCTGTCGTGTGCCATCTCCTCACAGCCAAGTCATACCAGCCATTGGCATGTTTCTGGACAGACAAATACGAGTCTTTGGGAAGATAATGAACATGTGTGGGTTGACGGTTCAGGCCTATTTCAGCGCTCTGATCTTTATACATTTTAACAATGAAATTGGTGGGGCTGTTCATAGATGCCATTGATGTACTTAATACTGTTGAAACCTTGTGAAATTGGGGTGAGTGATTGGTTGAGCCCTATAGGGTCACAGTGAGCTGGAGCCCATTCCAGGAAGCGCAGGTCTTCGGACTGAATCCCAGTGTATTGTGGAGCACGCACATTGCCATCATTTTAAATTAAAATGCCAGATGATGCAGCCATTTAACCTCTGCGGATAGACTAGAATACCACAGGTCACGCCAGCTAGCCCTACGTTCCTTAACCACACGTTGCCCAAATACGTGGCATATTTTATTTCTTGTTTGTCTACTGTATGTTTACCTGTATTCTCTAAATTGAAAAGCTCCACCTTTCTACCCATGAAATCCCGGCAGTAATTTTATGAAGCGTTGGTATGACACTCTTTCTCACCTCAGCTGGCGATTTTGCATCATTTATACTAGCAGAGAGGCTGCTGGGAGATTTATCACAGGCTGGGTTGCAAAGAGCCACGGGCATCACCAGGACCCGGCTTAGCTCACACCAGAATTTACTTCGTCATGGCGGTTTGCAGCCATGTTCCACTGCATCTAATGGAGATCTTGCAGCATTTCATAAGGAGACAATGTACGGCGATGCAGAGCCTTCTGTGCTCCCAGAGGGTTCTGCATGATTGGCCTAATTGGTGAGAATAATAGCTTGCAGGAATGGACACATTCTCATAGGAACACATGTAAATAGAGTCTTCTTCTTCTGCATTGTGGACAAGGTTCTATCGACTCATGAATTCCAGCTGTTGGTTTTTTCTCGCTAGTGACCGTTTCATTCATTCCGTGTGACTGCACGTGTCAAATATGGCCCATCACAATAAGTTCTAAGCCGCTGATTCCACAAAAAAATGTCTTCCATAAGGTCAGTGTTTCACTTACTGATTCGTTCCATATGTGGTCTGTACATAGATTTCCATATAGTGATTCTCCATGAAGATGTGGCTTCTATCATATTGAATGGTCTCACGGTTTGTCTGCATTTCCTGCTGTGCCAATAGCCCCCGTCTCTGCAGCCCAGATGACATTTTAAGTTGGATGCTGGCCTTTGAAGGAGGTTTGATGGAGGTGATGATACCAGGATGTCGGTGAGATGGATGTTAAGATGGAACTGACATGCATATCTCAGCTGTGCCTGTTACTGCACTGCAGGGAGATAATGATCTTATCCAAACTCACGATTCCAGCAGTATGTAACATTTTTTTAAAAAAATTTTCCATAGGTCTGCATGACATGAGAGAATTCCCAGTAGAATTTATCCAATAAACATTATTTTAGAAAATGACTAGATATTTGCCAGATATAGAGATTAGGCAATGACTATGGTTAGCAGATATCTATAATTAAATGCCTGTTTCATATTTGCACATAGATTATGAGATACAGTAAGACATTTCCTGTGCAAGTTTACACCTAAGCAATAGCAAATGAGATGGAGTGTGGTTGTACTCCAATATGTCACGGCTGTAATTCTGCTGTAGACAGTCACAGCCGTGATATATTGGAGTACAACCACACGACGTAGAGTATGTTATTGCTTTTATACAACAGTTCATCAAGTACATTTATAATGTAACAGTAATAAGATGCAGCATATTTTGTCTATATATTTAAACATTTACAGGCCTCTGCAAACAAAAATAACTCCCATAACATCAGCGATAGTGGAATGGGCTATCGCATCCAAAACTTCTGCATACCCAATAAATTCAGTCCATAACAGATATAGTTTTGTTTAATGTCGCCAGTGACAGCAGTGAAACGGCTAGCCAGCTTATTGGCTGAATAACTTTGCATTGTAGATTAAAACCATGCCGAAGGTCTAATGAATAAAATACTGTGGCACTCGAGTGGTGAAGAGATCATGAGGTAGACAGCGAAGTTCAGTTATTAGCAGACTTTTTTTTATTGCACGGTCCTTAAAAGGACAGCGGTTAAACGAGTGAGAATAAAGAATTAACTCTCACACAGACGGGGAGCGTTTAAGGAGACAAAAGTGGATACAGGCAATAGAGAGAGAACACAAAAAGTAATATTCTGAAAAGTTATTTTTTTGGTTCAGCAACTTATAAAAACTGAAATCCAAAATTCTATCATGTAAGGTGATGCGGTTTAGTGTTGGGGCTAACTGTTTCAGCAGAGATTATTTTGACATAGAGGAATTGTAGAAAGTAAATTAAGCAAAATAATTAACGTTAACATGATGACAGAACTTAGGCCACTGTGCGAGGCTAAATAGTACATATCTATGGCTATCCTCACATTACTGGATTAGGACATCAAACCCAAATGTCTTCTTTTAAGATGGATTTGCATCTCAGTTGTTCTGTGGTGTTATTTAAAATTTGCTTTACAGTGCTGACAGACGACTGCATTTTCAGTCACTTTGAACGTGAAGTGCTTCCACACAGCTGATGCTTTTGCTCTTTATTAGACCCTCATCCCCCATGCGCCGTCTTCCCTCCGCCATATTGCCGCGAAATCGAAAAGGAAAATATCGACAAGCAAGTAATTGAATTCAATCGAATAATCGTGACAGTTCTGTTTTGCAGTGGTACAATCCCGAAAATCTGCAATATAACGGGAGTGAAATTAAATGCTGGGTGCAGAACATGCTGCGAGTTAGGTAGCTGTCCTTGTGCTTCCTGGGATGTGAGGTATGCCACGCCCCCTCTCAGCCCCACCCACCCTCAGCCCCACCCACTCTCAGCCACGCCTCCGCGCTGTCCCCACATAATCTGTCACAGCAGACAAGAAGAATGAACGTGCCTTCATGTCGCATGTCTCTGCTGCAGGCTTCCATCAGCACTAGCGATGAACACATTCTTCCGATTTTATAAATTGACTTGTGAGATCGGCCTTCCTTTCAACCTTCTCAGTAATTGGCAGCAAGCCACAACACATCTGGTGGGGGAGGGGTGGATGGTAATGTAGGAACTTGTGTGTAAAAATGATGATCTGAATGCACCAAATAACAATGCAGTTTATTCCTTTCTGTTATTTCTGTCTTCGAGATGCTCGGAAGGTCCCTCTCTGATGAGTTTGCTGTCTGTATCTCTCCCCCACAGCTGGTGGGGTTTGTGTACGCCTGCTATGTCATCAGCATCTTCTCGGAGGAAGAGGACAGTTGTAAGTACTGACCTGCTCCCTTCTGCTCCCATCTCTGGAGATCTTCAGGGTGAGGCTTCCTCTTTGGCTATGTGGTAACCCCATCCCTTCAATCGCCACCCATTCTCATGCCTGGGACATCTCAACATTCAGTACCAACATCTCATCTCAATATCCTGAACATTCCTGCCCCTGGCAAAAAGTGCTTGCTCAGTACTGGGTTTTGCTCAATGGCCGCTGAATTTTTTTTAGTTTCCCTATTAGTGTGTCCTGTACTTAAAGGTGATATTCTGTTTTTTTTTTTTGCTTATTGCTATGATTGTTTATATGGGAGTGGTATTGGTAACAGCACTATGACAGTAGGAGACGGCGAATGAGGGTCATGCCAAGTCACAGGCAAACGAGGGTTATGCCAAATCACAGGCAAATGAGGGTCACGCCAAGTTACAGGCGAATGAGGATCACGCCAAGTCACAGGCATACAAGGGTCAGTTAGTGTCAGTCAGTCAAACCTCAGTTGTAACCAGTGTCAGGTTACAACTAAGGTAGCAGCTGACAAAATGCTGGATTGACAAAATAAATATGCTCTTCTGGGTAATTAATGTGATTGATATGCAGGTTAAGTGGAAAATCTGACATTAAAGCTTTATGCCCTGATTACTTTCAGAAGTGTCCGGTGCTAAGGCAGTCTGACCTGATCTTGTTTGTGGTGGCTTGTTTGTGGTATCATAAACTGGGACTTACCAGACTTACACAGAAATAAAATGAGTACAAGTTCTCTATGCCCTGTTTGGCTCCTAAAAGTTTTGTTACCATAAAGTTTGGGATATTACGTCATTCCAAACAATTCCAGTCCTGCTCAAATAATCCAGCGATACACTGACAGAAAACAGACACTCATGTTCATTCATCCAACATGGTGTAGAAACCATGTCACTGGATAAAGCAGGGACCAATTGGCTATATCTGATCTGGGTGCTTAAGGCCTGCATGCCACGTGGCATGGGCTAAGATGGGGCACCTATTTGGGTCCTTGGTATTAATGTACAGTTTTGTGAAGATGCGTGCAGGGAGAATTCATCAGTTGTCATACCTGACCTTAGAATGAAAGACCGGTCAGGAAACCTGACTCATCGGTGTAAATCAGAAATGAAGAAAATTTTATTTATTATCCAGGGCACACATGTAAAAATACAAAGCCAGAGTTGCATTCTAGAAGCATGATTTAAAGAAAAGTGTATTTGTGGATATAAAACATTATTCTAAATCTGTCTTTTGAAACTGCATCAAGTAGGGACCCCTGTATTAGGAATTTTTGGTCTTAATAATACTGGCCGGAATATAAATATTAAAGCATGCAGAGCATGCTCTGGACGGGTTTTCAGACCTGTCCTCCCCTCTCAGCAGCAGTGATTCTAGTATTGTTAAGGTTGGGGGCATAAGAGGAGCCATATTTCATATCAAAAGGCCTAACTTATTAGCCAATGATATGTTTCGAATCAATGAGTGACAGAGGCGAGGGCACTCCAGGGGCCAATCAGCTTACAGCAGGGGCCAGTGCCCCTGTGGCCCCACCTTTATATGCACCCCTTCATCTCAGGTTTCCTTATCCCTCAAACACATCTGCTTTTCAGGATGTCTGACATATGTGAATCTTCCGGATTCTGTTGCAGGAAAAACAGGTAACCTTGCCCGAAGAAAAGCTGCCATTAATGAAAGCTTTACTCTCAGGTCCTTTGATTAAATTCCTCCTCACAGCTCTTAAGGAGGTCCTGACTGAGGAGCCTCTATTTTAATCAGTCCCCATTAGAAACAGACATAGTTTCTTCCCTCCAGCAGAAAAATGTGCTGTATATTAAACAGATTATGTATAGAATGTTATAATTGAATATTTAAGACTTGATTATATGGTGTGAATGTTTTAACATTTTAATGGGAACTTCAGTGAGTTATTAACTGGGCTTGAGGGTATCATTCTTTACCCAGGCTCTGTGCATGTCCATGTTCTCCCCAGCTTTCCTTGAGGTGTTCTGCTGTATTTCGCTGTTCCACCCAGACCAGTGTTTCCCAATCTGGTTCTCAGGAATCCACAGACAGTCCATGTTTTTGCTCCCTCCTGGCCGCCAGTAGGGGGCCGTGGGTCCCTGGGGACCGAATTAGGAAAATCTGATCTAGACTGTCCCCTGCCATGCCCCTTGTGCTTCCTGTACTGCAAACTCTGCACTGAAAATGGATGGATGTATTTCTGAAAACTGCATTTCTAAATCTTTAATAGAATCTTTCACTAAAACATAGTGACCTGGGTAAGTGGTTATAAGACAGGTGGATGGATTAAATGTAGGCAGAACAACACAAAGTAGGATGTGTGTTCAAAAGTTTAAATATATTTGAATCTGGTCTCCATCTTGGATGATCCACCTGGAGTCTATATGAAATTGATTGCTGTTTATAACCATGTCCTGCTCTACCGGGTTTTAAACATCCAGTTCTTAGTTACTGCCATCTGCAATGTGCCTTTTACATTGATGGTCAGCTGTCATTTTGCATCATCACATACAGAACATGGGTTTTACATGGTAGCATAAGTAAATGAACTGCACCTCTAACTGGTCTGAAGATCTAGGTGCTTTAGTGTAGATTTCTTCAAAACTCTCACTTATGGTGCTGCCCTGTTGTTTCACAGTGTGTAACATGCACTGGTGTATATGTGCTCACCATTCTGTGAGTGTGTCTGAATTGTTCATTTTATTGTCATGCAAAGTTATGGGACCAAATAATGCCAACAGCTCACACTAAATTATTATGTGTTGCTCAGAAGATTGGGATGCTATGACTTTGATCAGAAGGTTGTTGGTTTAAATCCCTGGGTCCGCAGAGTGATGTCACTGTTGGGCCTCTGACCGAGGCCCTGAACCCCAAATTGCTCTAGGGACTGGTTGACTGCGCTTTTTTTGCAATTTTGTGTCACTTTGAATAAAAGCGTCTGCTAAATAAATATACATACACTATGTGGACAAAAGTACTGGGACACCTGGCCATTAAACCCACAGGAACCATTATGACATCCCATTCTAAATCCATAGGCATCAATATGGAGCTGATCCCCTCTTTGCAGCCATGACAGCTGCCACTCTTCCAGGAAGGCTTTCCTCAAGATTTTGGAGTGTGTCTGTGGGAATTCTTGCCCATTCATCCAGAAGAGCATTTGTGAGCACAGGCACTGATGTTAGACAAGAAGGCCTGGCTCACAATCTCTTCTCTAGTTCATCCCAAAGGTGTTTGATGGGGTTGAGGTCAGGGCTCTGTGAGGGCCAGTCAAGTTCTTCCACATCAAACTCACCCAACCATGTCTTGATGGACCTCGCTTAGTGCGCTGGGGCACAAAGCCCCAAAACCACGGGGTCCCAAAACTGTTCCCACGAAGTTGGAAGTGTAGATGTGTGATTCGTCACTCCACAGAATACTACACCAGAGTCCAGGGGCAGC
>JAODJW010000033.1:18910255-18929194 GCA_026777045.1 Hyperopisus bebe
AGGAACCATTATGACATCCCATTCTAAATCCATAGGCATCAATATGGAGCTGATCCCCTCTTTGCAGCCATGACAGCCAAGTCCAGACAGTCCAGGGGCAGCGTGCTTTACGTCACTCTATCCGACGATTGGCATTGCGCTTGGTGATGTGAGGCTTGCATGCAGCTGCTCGACCATGGAAGTCCATTCCACGAAGCTCCCAGCACACGGTTTTTATGTTGGAGTTAATGCCAGAGGAAGTTCAGAACTCTGCAGTTACTGAGTCAGTAGACTGTTGATGACTTTCACACACTATGCGCCTCAGCACTCGATGACCCCGCTCTGTTACTTTACCACTTCATGGCTGAGTTTCTGTTCCTAAACGCTTCCACTTTGCAGTAACACCACTTACAGATCAACGTGGAATATCTGATTTATTGCAAAGGTTACATCCTATGACAGGACCACACTTGAAATCACTGAGCTCTTCAGAACGACCCATTCTTTCACAGATGTTTGTAAACCTGACTGTATGGCCAGGTGCAATGAGTCTGAATGACATGCCTGGATTCAATGATTAAGAAGTGTGTCCCAATACCTTTGTCCATATAGTGTTTGTATATTTCAGAATCATCCCCAGAAGAAAGAAGCATCATCACAGCTTCTTGCAATATATGAAAAACATCTGGTATCTACCCCAGTGACGGGTGCAGGCATTCAGTTTTTGTACAGTGCGTGTGTGTATATATAGAGACTTCCAACACATTTTAATGGGCTCTGGGTTTTAGAAACAGTGGGTTTTTTTGGCAGCTTTCCAAAATAATGGTGCTGAGCTGGGGGGGCTTGATGTCACATCGGAGCAGTAACTCGTGTTGTGTGAGCTTGGCTGGTAGCTTTCATGCACGTGCTCAGTCAGGGCCATAAATAATTGAAGACCAAGGACGACCCAAGGTCAGAATCCTTCTCAGCGTGGTTGTAAGTGACCTGCACTGTGGTTTCACCCCAGAGTCAGTGCAGGAAAGATAAATGACTTCACAGCCTCAGAGAGCTGGAAGGACAAAAGTGGATCTTCAGTAACTTTGGTCGTCCATAAACACAGCTTAGATGTTTGAGTGGTGTAGTTTTACAGCTATTTAGGGAAGCATTTTGTATAGAACTGTCTTTGTAAAGCACGTTGAATTGCCTTGCATCTGAATTGTGCTATATAAATAAACTTGCCTTGCCTTGAAAGCTTACAAAGTATATATTCCACATACCCGTCAACTTATTCAGTGCCTTAGAATATCAAACAGCATAGAACAGAAATTTAAATATTATTTACATAAAAATGAAGAACCACAATGAAATGAAGCTATTTTATTTTGAATGACCAAAAAAAAACAAAAACACTCCTGTCTTTGCAGCGGGTCGTGATCGCTGATGTTGTTGTGATTTCAGTCACGTTCCTAGAGGGACTTGATTCTTAAACCTACTGGCTATCTCCTCAGAAAAGTTCACCTGTGCAATTAAAGCCTGTTTATCAGCAAATATAGGAAATGGCATTTTCCAGCTTACGATTGGCCACAGTCGAGTTTGCTGTTGCCTGCTTATCTCCGAAGGAGTGGCCCAATAAGGAGGGGAAACGGGCGGCGGGACACTGGCTGAACAAAATGGAGCAGCTGCCCTTCGGCGCAGTGCTTCCTAAGGACTAACGCTATGCTGGGGAGCCGCAACAGTTACAGCAGTTTCAGCTAATGACTGTCTGTCTAGCAGCAAACCTCAGGCTGTCAGGTCCTTGGTGGGATTTTCCTGCCGGCTGAAATGTTAACAGTGCTTAGTGGTTCTGTGGTTCCATGGGGGAGACCTCTGTCTTCATCACGTTAATGGTGAAGGATTAAACCCGAGGTCAAGACAAAACGGCCGACTGGAAGCGTAATCCGTGGAAGGACCTGCGCATAATACATCTCATGTTCACTGAAGTAGCCTTCAAAGTCCAAACCCATGCTGCATTGTGACCTTTGTGCCCCTCTCAGTGCAAATAGCCCTGTATGAATATTGATATTATGATCAAGCTACAAGGAGAAACAGCATCAGTAGAACTACAGCGATGCTCTTTTGTTTATCATCATAATAATTGTGAAATTTAACAAAAAACTATTTCTTTTAAGTACATTTACAATACATTCAACCAAGGTATTAATGTCTTCCACAGTGTTTAAATAAAATACTCTTGGTGCAGTGATGATCCAATTTTTTTTCACTGCTTACAATAAAAAATCAATATAATTCATTTGACTTGACTCTCATTCACATTTGACCATTCGTAAATTGAGTGAAATTCAATTTGTGAATTTGATTCGTAACAAAATTAGATTTTCCACAAATAGAAAATCAGGTCAGCTTCTCACAACACGTATCTCATGATCTGTTTTTCTGCACATCCAGAGGACAGCTCATCTCTAAGGCTTCGTGGCAATAATCCTGCACTGCAGCTTCACTGTTTTTGATAGACACCTGTGACATTTGAGACTTTGTTCTGTATGCTGCATGCTGCAACTCCCTTTCAGTTGTGTACCAGACAAACAAACATCCTGGAGCGAATCTTTAGAAGATCTTTTCATTTCAGCTTCGTTCTCAGATCTCAGTGACTGTGTGTCATATCCTCAATGCTGTTTCCCTAGTCGCAGTCACTAGGTGCCATAATGGTACAGCCATGTTATATAAGTGTTTTAACTCTAAAGCCTGAATTACACTTGGTTTTAAAATGCATATTTTATCACAAGCAGCCAGCTGAGACACATCACCATTTACACCTGCGTCTATCTGATCACTTGTGCTCAGATTTCATTACTATCCCCTGCACGGTTATTGTGACGTCCTTGTCGGGGACAGATCAGGACGCATTAGCATTTACACTACAAAAGATAACTGCATCTGGTCAAATGTGTCCCAGACCACCTCAGTAAGTGGTGTGAGCGATCAAGTCACAATGCATATTGGTGGTCGTTTACACTTGTGTCTAACACTCTCCAGTGATTCAGTCACCCAAGGTACATTTTAAGACCAAGTGCAAACAAGGCCTAAGCGCTGGTCATTGTTCATCCTGTTGGATAAGCATGTTATTTACATTCCAAACTGGGCACAGGTGACAGGGTTAAAGTGATCCTTGTTAACATTCCCTGCATCCCTTGCAGATCGAAATAAATGAGGAGCTGCGACTGACGTAACTGGAGATGCCAAAATGGAAGGAGATCCCCCCCCTTAAGAATGCCATGTGCCACATGGACGGATGTCTGTGCCAGCGAGAGAGCTGTGGACGGATCCTCCCACTCCACTAACCTCTGACCAAATTGATCAATACGAAATACTCGGCTAAATCTTTTATTTATTTATCAAATACATTTCAGAGCATGAAACCCTAACCCTGCGCATTAGGCTGTCTCAGTTACTGTCATGTGGTTTTATTTTCCAATAATCGGGTTGGGCACTTTTGTAAGACTCGTGTTTTAGCAATATATTTCATGACATTTAATGAAAAATATGCCTTTCTCCTGCACAGTGATCAATAGCTGCAGATTCTGTAAGTGTTTTTGTAGGATTTTTGTTTTGGGGGCAGTGGGTTAGGGCCGTGTATCTGGGACCGGAAGGCATCACCAATGGACCCTTGAGCAAGGCTCCTTGACCCCAATAGCTCAGAGAACATCGTCTCTGTCTGACCCTGCTCCCTGAACAAAAGCATCTGCCAAATAAGTACCAAATGTAATGTTTAACGTTTCCTGAGGTACTGTCTGTCATATTCAGTTACCTCTATACAAAACCCCATACTAACAGTTCTGTTGTGCATTTACTGAATAAACCCTACCAAAAGCCATGAGCAGTGCAGAGCCATAGGCAGAATGCAGAGCATGCTGTGACTTAATGCTCATTTCAGGTTGGCTGTTGCTGGTTTGTTCCACTCTGCTACTCCTCGAAGCTTTACAAAGCTCGACCAGTAGGAGGCAGTCTTGGCTTTGGGCTAAATCTGCATTCCAGTTCATCCCAAAGATGGTGTGCAAAGCTCATGTTGGATCTCTGTGCTTCCAAAGCTAATTTCTACAAAAAATTGCATATTTTATAGTTAAAGCAATTTTGTTGCATTCAGATGGTTCTCATGACTTTTGGTAGACAGTGTTCAAGCTCTTAGTTCAAGTCTCCTTATCTACATCATAACCCATTCTCTATACATGGTATTTATATATCTACTGAGGTTTGGGTCTTCATCATATACATTTTTTCCAGATGCATCTTTATGCACTGTTCTAAAACGGAACTTCAGTTTTTTGCTAAGCTCTAACTGAACCATGAATAAGGATAATAAATGCCATCAATTCCATCATGAGACTGGATGGACCTTACATAGAAATCATATTCATTATATCCAGTTGTGTACAGTAGATTTGTGTCTCAGTAGACTTCTGGATAGGTAGCTATGAAAGATTATATAGTACAGGTACCATTTTTATACCAGATACTGGTATTAAATCCATGCGTTCTGTGACATTTGAAACAGTGCCTTTCATCTCTACTTGCTTTGTGTTATACTTCAGAGGTCAGAGGGAACTAATCCCCTTTAATATATTTAACATACCTAAGTTTGTGTTTCAAAAGTGACTTTTGGGCAGATGGAGATGGTCAGAACTGTGCAGCACTGGAATTTACTTTGCCGTCAACAAGAACAGAAGTCAGTGAAGTGATCCCAGAGCACGAGGAATCGATTGTGCGTCCAGATAAAAGAAGAGAAATAAATCTCATTGAAATCCCATTCATTAGCATGGCCTCTGTGATCAGAGGCTTCGTTGGAGCGCCACCTGCTGGTTCATCTGCTGTCTTTGTTGTTCAGGTTTAACCAGTGCTAAGACAGGCTTTACCTGACATATGCAGGAAATAAAAATGACAGAAGACGCTTACGCTACACTGAGAAGAGACAGACAGAAAGGGCGAGTGTAGCTTTCTAATCTGTGGTCAGTCAGCATAGTTTTTTATTCCATTGCAGTAACATAGACAATGAGCGGGACGTAGAATACGTTTCATTTAGGCATAGAGTTTGTACAACTGTTTTTGATGTAAGTGAAGTATTATCAGGTACATGCATGGACTTGTTTTTGTGATTTTTTGTGTAAATGTGTTTTCTAAGAGTTTGCCCATCTTGAGAGTATGGAAGTGTACACAAGGCACACATTCCATCCATCCATCCATCCCTGCACCACTCATCCAGTACAGGGTCTTGAGGACATGCTAGCATTTTCTTCTAAACTTCCGTGCCATTGAGCGCACAAGACCCCAAGCAGAACATGAACAGAGTTCATTCATTCTCGTGTAAAAGATCCACTTCTTGGGGCTTCTTGCAGGAAGTCCAGTAGGCAGGCGTGGCTTTTGGCAAATGTCTGTTTTTTGTTTTCAAGTCTTGAAACCACAAATGACTTCACCCACTATCTTCTTTATCACTGCCAAGCCAATACGAAACGCAATAAGTATTTTCTTTTCTTTTTGATAAACCATTTCCGGTTGTGTTTGGCTGGTTTACTCTGTTGTTTTGTCTCCTGTAGGACTTCAGACATTTTTGCACATTTAATTTTTACCTTGTGTAAAAACATCACATTCATACAAACACAGATTCCTTTCTTCTTGTACCATGTAAAAATTTGTCTAACAGGAGATTTCTTGTCAGTTATTAATAAAATTGTACATTGGAGCAGCTTATAAGAGTTTCGAATTTTATGTTCTGTTATTGTTTTTATCATGTCTGCCACATTCATTTAACTCACAGCGCATTATTCTTTCTGTCCTGGTTTCGAAAAAGCACATCCCCACACCTGCAACAAGTTTAAAATAGGTTACTGCTTCAACCCATCCAACCACACAAGTGCAGAGGAATCTGACTTTATGAAAAATAGATCAATGACACAGACTAACCTGGTCCTGGAAACACAATTGATCACTGCTTTTATGAGGACAAAGGTGGATACTCAGACATATTTTTATAATTTTTTTTATTAATCACGTACATGCAGCGTTAAAAAGCTGTAATTTTCAGTTCATCGCCAAGAACTAAAGTGCTCTTGCAAAGTTCAGATTGCTTGTCAATCAAACCACATACTAACAAATCGTTTATATGTGTTGCCGCTTGTGCAATAAAACTTTTATAACTGCCCAGGCCACCTTTATTTATTTATTACAGAAAACACAGCACACCTGTTATCATGAGCAAAATAAATGGGGTTCTAAGCAAACACAGGAACACTGTGCCCTAAATTTCCGGGCAGATGTGTGATGCTCACCCTGCCAGGTTTGGGTCCAGAATGCTGAGTGTTCGAAACACAGGTGGAACGATGTCACCAATAACAAGCGCGGGGATCAGTCATTAGCTGATCAATAGCTACAAATTAGTGTGTCTGTCATGCTTTATAGGGGCTTATAAAGAAAATATAATGTGTATTTTAATAACATTCACATTTTTTAATATCAACATATACTGGTACCAGAGTTTTAAACCTGAATCATTCTTTCTCTGAGTTTCAGCACAATCCTCCAATTAAAAAAAATATATCTGTTCAAATGCAGAAGTTTTAGACCACCTACTCATGTAGACTGGTTTGTAGTTATAGATGAGAGCCTCAAATTCGTCTTTGACATTTGCAAATCGATGAAAGTTCTTTCTGGCTGAAAGTGACAAATTATTCATGTCAGAGTACAACTGAGTGGAATATACAGGTAAGAGAGAAAATGGAGTCCAAAGCAATCGATGTTATCATGACTAGACAACTTAGCTCTATGGTATGAAGTTATCGAGACAGATCTACAGCGATTCCCCCTCCCAGTGACCCTCTTACATTCCAGGAGGTTTATCCACTGCACCTTACCTACTGCCTTTCCTCATTTTTTTTCATCCTCCCCATGCATGCAACCTTAACTGCAAACCTGCGAACAATTTCCTCTCCTCCATTAAACTTACCTTCGTTCACAAAAAAGTCAGCCATGAAAAAGGCTGCCTTCACGGCCGAAGGCGAGTGCGGGATGTAAGGTCTCGTCCACTCGAAGGCGTTCTTCTCCGGATGCCACTGAGTCCCGTAAATCGGGTAATCCTTCGCTGGGGGGGGGAGTCACCGCACATCACGCATCAAGGGGGGGCATTTTTAACAGCTGAAGATCGCTAACACAGCCAGTCCACTGCTGACTCTTGCAGTATGATGACTTTTTTACACTCCAAATACAAAGTCACAATGTATCCTATTTAAATATACTCATATAATGTACAACATTGGCCTAGTGGGGGGATTTTTAATACTGACATGATTTTCAGCCATGGGGGAGGGATAGTGGACTATGGTTAGTTCCCCAAAGCTTGCCATTAATGCCATGTGGAACTTTGGTGTTCTGGCTAGGGCTGTTCAATTATGGCAAAAATCATTAAAAAATGATTATTTTGGTCAATAGTCACGATTATTTAACATGATCACTCATTGACTGTCAAAATATTCATCAAATGAACTAGACCGTTTAACAGTGGATTTCCTTGAACTCTAGATATAATTCAACTGAGCAACATAAGAAGGGACTGGAAAAGGGTGGCGCTGGATTTATAACACAAGGCAAAACAGGAGCAACAATGCAAAATACAATGCAGCACAATTATTGTTTTATTGCAATTATTTTGTTTTGACTGACATGTAAGCCAAAACTGTAACAAATTAAAATTCAATTAACTGTTAGTTCAGGCAGCATAGCACAGACAGGGGCACTGGAAGGGCGGGGGCCAGGAGGGATGTGTATCCTGTGATACTAAATTGACTTCATTCACCCCACCCCCACAATAAACAGATTTTTATATTTAAATTAAGTTGACTTAAGTTGTGTCCCTATAATTTCAAACTCTTTCCTATGCTGCAGAACTCCCTCAAAGCCTGGATTTCCATGCTCTCTACACTCATTAGTTTCATTCTGATCAAAATTAAATTTAGACAGAACATGCAGTATTCAGCACTCTGTACTTTTACAGATGAACCAAATATAAAACATAAAGTTAGAGAAAAAAGACAGCTCACCCTCTATGGTCGACACAAACTCCACTTTCCCATCATTATTGGTGCTCAAAACCCTGTAGAAGTTCTTCAGTGATTTACTCCTGTTGAAAGTCTACAACAGATTGTGGACCAAACCTTTTAGTCTTCAGAAAAAGGGTATGAAAGTTTCACAAACCACCACAGGTGCATAGTCTACAAGAGATCCAACTTCAGAGCTTGTTCTCAGGTGGTTTTATTAGCAAAGAAAGCTTTCCTGAAACCCTAACAGTAGCTCCAGCATTTTGTAAAGGACATCTCATAGGTCTGTAACTTCTACAGCAAAACCTGAAAGTATTGTGTAAATTACTGTACCTTAAGAGTCAGACTCCATTTATGAGAATTTTCGGTTATGGGTTCTGTGGAAAAAGCACGGAGGACATCCTCTGGAAAGTTCTTGAACAGCCTGCTCAGTGTGGCCTCTGAGACGACATGCAAGCATGGACACCATTTCTTTAATAAACACAAGTCTAATTTTTGAGGTACTTTGCCTGCTTGTCAGTGTGCTGGCTTTCAGTGACACAAACCTTTGGTGAAATTCAGAGGAAGGGCAACAGCAGTCGTGTTTGTTGAAGACAGGCACCCCTTTCCAAAGGTCAGATACACCAGCTCCTCAAACCCTAAACACGTTCCCCAAACTGGGAAATAGTCACCTTTGGAATTTGCCTGGGAAATTGAAACATGCATATCATTTTGTGGCTTAATGAGAAAGTGTGATTATATAAACCAGTACTAATATAAGAAAAAAACAAACCTTTATAGCAAGATCATAGAATACTTTTGCAGCTTTGGCGTACCCTGAAGCATTGAGGCTGACTGCACCTCCAGGAAATAGTACTCTATAGAGAAAAAGGATCAGCATCATTTTTGCAACAACTCATCCTTCTATACCCCAGGATTATTTAGAACTAAGAAGATATTCTACCATAAATTATCCTACATATATTCCACAATGTTCCATAGACACCCTGAATGCACATATGTTTTGAAATAAGAGACCTCTGATGGCCATTTTGAACATGCAAATACCCAACCAGAACAACCCACCATCTACCTATATGTACAACTGCCATTGTGTTTTGGTCACATGACCACAAAGCCACCAGAGGCTTTAACGAAGATGAACATGCAGGATCACACAGCCCCAGAATTCCCAGTGAGCATTCTAATTTCACAGCAGACATACCCATTGATGGAGTTAAAAAGGGTTTCATATTCCTCCTTTGTCTGATTTAGCCTGTAGCAAAGAAAAAACAAAGCAGGCAGGTCTCATCCTCTGAATATTATAAACCACCAGGTAGACCTTTGTAAAATCACAAATTAACACATCAAGAATGAACGTTATACAGCAAGTGATTACAGACAATAATTTCTTTATTAAGGAATATATAAGCAATGTTTACTTCACAGGTACGACTCTTGCACCAGCCGACTCCAGAAATTTTACATATGATGCAGCGATATAGGAACTTCTGGAAGGTCTGGGTTTGGCGTATTCCTGGGCCAAGATACCTGAACAGATGGAAAAGTCATGTTAACGTCACTCAGCAACCAGCGGCGATGTTTATCACCACTCAAACCGTACATTCCCGTGGGGGTCCCCCTGCTGGCCAGACACTCACTGCATTAAATATGAAATAAAATCGTTCCTTTTTTAGGAGATGCTGAAACAGATATCTAACTACGATATTCTGACTCCACTGGTTAGATATTCATTTAGTTTTTGAAACAACAGAGAGGAGCCCAGAAACAACAAAGTCGGCTATGACGACAACCACTGACACAACTTCGCTTGAGGAAGCTGCTTGCTAGCGTGATAAAGAGCTCTTATAAAATCTAAGACATACCCACTATTGGCCTGTCATTCCTCTCTTGTGAGGACAGGTCTGCAGAAAATGCAAAGCCGAGGAAAAACAACAGAAGCCCTAAGCTATGTATTTTCATGGTGCTCAATTCTATTTCCGGATGCCTGCGACAAAACATAGCGCCACGTCACTCCAAAGCGCCGACATCCGATTGGTGGGTTCTCGGCAGCCCCGAAATCATATAGGTTACCTTTACCGCGTCACGTGATGTATATTGATAAACTCCAAACATGTGCCTGATTGACGAATTAAGCCGAACGAGCGCGGCAGTTGACAGCTGGACGGGTGCAGAGAGGCAGCACACTGGACTGGTAACAACCTACAAATTGTCACATCAACAACATGTTTATGTAACGAATCCTGGATTTTCCGTATTCTCCTCTGTCTCCCGTGAAACAAAGCTATGTAACGCACCCCCTACGTAAATTCAGCCTCAGATATGTTGTACTGGACACAAGGGCATAGATATGGGTATGATGCGTTTACTGGGACGGGAGGTTCGGGGCTGATCCCTGCAGAACCCTAACAGTGTTGAAACCCAACCTACGTCCCAGGCTGACCCAAACATAAATAGCATACCCGACTGTGAACTTTATTATAACAGGTTTCATGTTATTTCAGTTTACCAGATATATAGTTAGCTGTGCTTTCAACTTATTTACGAAAAAATTCTGTTGCACAATTTCCAATTGGGCTATGCTGGATTTGATTTTGTCTCCCTCTGCTGGTTATTATAACGCAGCATATTTTTTGTGGATCGTCACGCCATAGTCACACACTGAATAATTACATGCTTTATAACAAGTACTTGCAGCATTACAAATATACATACATTTCAAAAACTAATGTATGTTCACACGCACACTCACAAACTAAGCATTTTTTTCATGTGCTTTTATATATAAAAGATCACTTAATGCAAGCAATGATCTGTTTAGCACGGAGGATTAGCTTGGATCCCTTGAGTGCAGCATGATAGATTGCATCTTTCGCCTGGTTGTAACAAGCCTTGATTAGAACTAGCAACTATCTAACATATTTTGATAGAAAATGAAAGCATCTCTTCATATTATTTTACAGGTTTATTTTCATCTGCCTGACTTGAATTAGATTTATTATGCCCCATTTTTACTGGAAGGTTAGGTACATTTTCATCTTCGCTCCACATATGCTTTAAACTTAATATTTGGTGTAAAATGTCTTTTATCTCCTGGTTGTAAAATTGGTTAGGTTGGGAGGTGGGGCATTTGTAATGTTTTCTGGGAGGAAAAATAACAGGAACAATTGAACGTCTAATTGCACTATCCTTCCATTTGTAGTACCCGACAGGGTCACATTGACCCTTAGTTTGCCCCTGGAATTCAGGCCATAACTGAGCTACATATACTGAGATGATCTGCACATAATTAAAAACGTACTCTACTCATATGATTTTATATCATATGAATCATTTTTATAGACTGAGCAAACAAAAATACTAGAATATATAATTAAATGAACACACAAAACGTGTACAAAACGCGGTACAAATATATTAAATAATGCACAGGAAAATAGCTACCTGTATTTGAGTCTAAAGGAATATTTTCGGAGAATGAATTTGTTGTTTGAAGCTGCAGTTAACATTTAACATGTAACTTTTGAATTAAACAGATTACGGAAATACGTGTACACTTTCAGTTTTTAAAAAAATTCTTTTTAAAAATATCAATGTTAACTCTTTAGGCAAATATAACGTAATGATACTCTGTCCTGTTGTATATTATTTTATGCAAATATTGAAATGCACTTCAGTAATTTTGCCTTCAGTATTATAAAGCGATCATATGTGTTTTTATTACAAATCTAAATGTACTGACGTTACTTTTGTTGATTCCCGGTTAATTTGGTGGTTGCTAGGACTGGTACTAATGACTTTTTTTGTTTTTCTATTCGCTGTTGGTGAAATTCCCTCCGGGGACGAATTAAGTACATATCTATCTATTAAGTGTGTCCCATTTCATAATTGAACGACTGGGGGTTCGCTACGCCGTCGTGAAAAACAATTGCCCATTGGCCGAGTGTTTACTGACGTCACGGGCGGAAGGTCACGGAGCCGCGTACCGGAAGTGAGAGCAGAGTCGTTCCGCCATTGTAGGATCTAGGCAGAGTCAGGGCTCTTTTAGTCAGACATTACTAGCGCTTACGCGCAGCGAGGGCCACCGAGGAAAACGAGGCGACCTCGCCGTATCGTGTATCTGTAGTACACCGCAAGCCTGTCGCTTTAAATCCTCGCCCGTACGGGGTTCTGGGAGCGCAGGAGAGGACAGCCCGAGCAGCCGAGACGCAGAGGGATCCCGCAGGCGGCCGCAAGCAGCAGAGACCGTGGACCATCGTGACCAGTCCGCCAGCCGCGCTCCCCAGAGGATGTCCGCGACTACCGTAGACCAGGTAGCACTGTCTCCGTCGCCGAGCAGGCCCGGTCTCCGGCCCCTGGGCTCTCGTGCGTCCTGGGCGCAGTGCGGTAGGCCGTGCGCTGTAATGGAGGTGCGGGAGGCCCCGGAGCACGGAGCCGGAGGTTGCGAAGTGGGCAGAGGGCGCCTGTCGTGTGAAGGGAGAGCTTCCCCAGGGGGCGGCCAAGGGCCACACGTCTGGGTGGGAAGGATGGATTGGGTACGAGGGGCCATGTCTGTGAAGGGAGTGGGTCCTTAAGAGAGGCCCGGAGCCGGGGGGTGGAAGTGTACAAGCTGCCCTGCTTTCTAGCTGTCAGCACGATGTACTCTGACCATTTTCTCTGACCCTCATCCCCCTCCCCTTCTCTCTGTTTACATTTATGGGATGCCAGAGACCCAAAGGACAAGGAAATAAAGGTAAGTAACGTCACCCTAATTAAGTACTTAGTAAGATACTGTGTGCCTAGTTTGTCAGCTGCCTTCTGTGTCCAGTATTTATTTTTGTATTTTTTAGCATGTTCCTTTCATGTCCCGTGTGTGTCTCCGTTTCGGAAGACTGTCCCAGGCTGGTGCAGTGTTATCTTTGTTTTGGAAGCCTGTCCTAGCCAGGTTCTGTGATCGTGTTCGTTTAGGAAGCCCGCCTCATTCAGCCGCCGGAGTACCCATTTTTATATGTCGTTTTTGAACCCAATGCTTCCGGGCTGTGTGTTAGGCTGACAGCTCAGACTTTCAGCCCACTTTACAAATGTCGTCACTTAAACAACATGAAGTTAAATCAAACGGTGTGCCTTTTGTTGCATGGTGTTGTGTTTTTCTCCCACGTGCAGTCATCCATCAGGCCACCGTGTTGGATCAGTTTTTTAGTGGGCCCCAGACGCGTAAATCTTACCAGCTTTTATAGGTCCTGTATCTGAGTAGATTTGTTCTACGCAGTGTGAACATGGTTGAGTATCGTTATAGTATAGGGCACAATAGCAACGAAAGCTACTTTCCCTCAACGTTTGGGCTCGTGTTGATAAACTACAACAGGTTACAAATAACAGTGTTATTGAGTTTAAACTGAGAGGTGGTTGAAGAGAGCCATTGTATCTCCTTTGGCCTTCTTGAATAATTGAATAATTTAGTTTAATAATGCAAATAATAGTTTTATTTTACCACATTAAAGTGGTCTGCGGTAACAGTCAAGTCAAATTAGCAATGCATCTTGATATGACTTAGGTTTTCCTGGTTATGATAAGACAACTAAGAGGCGAGATGAACTTTATGTGTCATTACATGAGAATTAAAAAGGACTTTGGGCCAAAATTGCAAACACCTGTTTGAATGTAGTCCGGAGAAAGTGGGGGACCTTGTCTTGTTTTATGTCCATTTTGGTTTGGAAAATAGCAGGTATGTACTGGCCGAGAGTTTTGTTTTTTTGGTCCTGGGGGTGTTAGTTATGCTCTGCAATGTTCATGATGCTCTGCTAAGATTCCTGGCATTTGAAAGCTCACGTACTTGGTAGTTTTTGTTGGATAGGGAGAAAAAGAACAGCTTCAAGTGACTAAATCAGATTAAGGAGAATTGCTATAGTCATATTGAACTGTCATATTGCATTAATTGTCGGCAAACTGCTAATATCTTTTCTGGATAAAATCAACAGCTTCTGTTGGAGACGTCTGTTGTGATTTGTATGGGAAAATTTATGAATCAAAATCAGTTTGCTTAGCAAAATCACATATCTGACTAAAGACCGAATCTGCAGCATTTATTCAGAAGTATTTTACATCGAATTATAAGTATCGAATCACGAAAAGTGAATTTTTGCTGACTTATGTAGTCTAAATCACAGTCTTAATGTTTTAAGATCTAAAATCTAGGCTCTGATTTGTGCTTCTGTGGTTCAGATTCTTATGCATTTTATATTGATCTGTTTGTATTGATTTTTTTTAAAGCATAAAATTTTTTCTCCTTGTGTTTTAGTTCAGAACGGTTCGATGCATCAGAAAGACGCTGTAAACGATGACGACTTTGAGCCTTACCTGAGCGGACAGACGAATCAGGTGAATCAGTCGGCCTGAGCATCTCACATTTGCTTTGTGTCTGTTTTTTTAACATAACACTGTGATGTTTTCCCCCTTCCGTGTGCATGATTGAATCCCCATTCATCCCTCTCAGTTGGTAATTGCATGATGAGGCGGCTTCCCTACCTCTCCGTGAAGCTGCAGCGCTGCAGGATGTTTAATGTGCTCTTTGCATTTGTTACCTCAGTTTGTAACACTGGGATTAATGCTCATCCTTCCATTGAGGTCTGATGTGCTGTTTATGACTAATCGGGTTCAACCAGCTATCGGGTTGTAGTGTTTAGGAGTGACACTGAACTGACAACCACCCCCCCAACAGAGTAACAGCTACCCCCCGATGTCGGACCCCTACATGCCCAGCTATTATGCTCCATCCATCGGGTTCCCCTACTCCCTGGGTGAAGCTGCCTGGTCCACTGCTGGGGACCCCCCAATGCCCTACTTGACCACCTATGGACAGATGAGCAATGGCGAGCACCACTTCATCCCGGACGGCGTGTTCGGCCAGCCGGGGGCCTTGGGCAACACGCCCCCCTTCCTCAGCCAGCACGGCTTCAACTTCTTCCCCGGCAACGCGGACTTCTCCACCTGGGGCACGAGTGGCTCGCAGGGACAGTCGACACAGAGCTCGGCCTACAGCTCCAGCTACGGGTACGCGCCCAGCTCCCTGGGCCGGGCCATCGCCGACGGGCAGGCCGGCTTCGGTAGCGACACGCAGCTGAGCAAGGTCCCGGGCCTGGGCACCATGGAGCAGGGCATGGCGGGCCTCAAGCTGGGCTCTGACATGGCCGCCGTCACCAAGACCGTGGGTTCGCCGCTGGGCGGGGCCGCTGGCATGAGCAGCATGGCCGCCAGCAGCGTGCCCCCTGTCAGCTCCTCGGCTCCCAAGCCCACCTCATGGGCGGCCATTGCCCGCAAGCCCGCCAAGCCCCAGCCCAAGCTGAAGCCCAAGGCCAACGTGGGTGGGGTTGGCGCCGCCATCCCCCCGCCACCCATCAAACATAACATGAACATTGGCACTTGGGACGACAAGGGGCCCGTTGCCAAACCGCCCCTGGCGCAGCAGATGATGCCCCCCCAGACCCTGGTGCAGCAGGCGCTGCTGCCCCCTGCTCAGCCGCTGATGCCCAGCCCACTGCCCCCGCAGGCTGCGCACCAGCACCAGCCCCTGCAGATGCCGCTGCACTCCACCCAAGGACCTCCGCAGCTGCCCCCAGGGCCCCCTCACCCCCACCAGCAGCACCCCGCAGCCCCTGGCCCGCCCCAGACCCTCCCACAACCTCCACAGCAGCACCAGCAGCAGCAGCCTGCACCTCCCCAGAACCGGTGGGTGGCGCCTCGTAACCGTGGCGCCAGCTTCAACCAGGGTGGCGGACCGGAGAGCTTTGGTCTCGGAGGGGGCATTCCCCTGAGCGTGCCCCCGACCTCTGCCGAGGTCCACCCCATGCTGGAGAACCTCAAGGCCCTCAACAACTACAATCCCAAAGACTTCGACTGGAGCTTGAAAAACGGTCGCGTGTTCATCATCAAGAGCTACTCTGAGGATGACATCCACCGTTCCATCAAGTACTCCATCTGGTGCAGCACGGAGCACGGCAACAAGCGGCTGGACGCCGCCTACCGCTCGCTGGGCGCAAAGGGGCCGCTGTACCTGCTCTTCAGCGTCAACGGCAGTGGACACTTCTGCGGCGTGGCCGAGATGAAGTCGCCGGTGGATTACAACGCATACGCTGGAGTTTGGTCTCAGGACAAGTGGAAGGGCAAGTTCGAGGTGAAGTGGGTCTTTGTCAAGGACGTGCCCAACAACCAACTGCGGCACATCCGCTTGGAGAACAATGACAACAAACCCGTCACCAACTCCAGGGACACTCAGGAAGTCCCGCTAGAAAAGGCGAAGCAAGTGCTTAAAATCATTGCAACGTTCAAGCATACCACCTCAATCTTTGATGACTTTGCACATTACGAGAAGCGCCAGGAAGAGGAAGAGGCCATGCGTAGGGTAAGACCCGCCTATCTCTCCCGATTCCGGAGTCTGTGCTCTGCTCATTTGCTGGGGCTGGGTGCTTCTGGTCTGCAGCTGGATTGCAGCTCTGATGTGAGTCAGGATCTTTTTTACTTGGGTTTCTCTCTCCATACATCTTCCATGTGGGAACACGTGGAGCTATTGAAGCAGCTCCCTGTCTGTCTGAGCGGGGAGGAGGCGATAGGGAGACAGCAGACAGCTACAAGAACTGTTTGAGGCAACTGTTCTTGGTAATAGTTCTGCTAGTGATGCACCGATGTGGAACCATACCCAGACAGCGAGACAACAGCGAAGTGGCGCAGACTTGGGAAACTGTAGCGAGGTTCTAAGTGCTGAACCGACGCAATCCCTCATCCTCCACTATGGAAAATGGGTGATATTCATTATTTTAATATTTAATCTTTATTTCTGGTACTACTAGCTTTGAATGTTGACTAAGGCTGAAATATCACCAAGCAGTATAGCCCAAGATCAGCACATTGGATCGATGCCGACGTCTTGAGTTTTTTTTATGCATGTCGGCCAAACCGATACGTCATTGATCTCTTGGTGATACCTCTGCTATGCTGTATAAATATTTGACCTTACTTTGGCCTCTGTGGTGGTTGAGTTCCATTAAAGTCATCCTGGTTCCGAACCACACATCTGCACAGCCACATCACCTCTGCAGACTCCACCGTACTGACTGGACCCTCACTGGCGTTTTGGCATTTGCTGTTGCACTGAGAATCTTCTTCCTCCTTGACACCAGATGTTTCTTTTCCATTTGCATGTCCAGACGTTGCCTATGATGAAGGGTATTTCAACTTTTCTGGTATTTTAGCTGAAATTCAACAGTTTTGGCCGGTTGCATCCGGTGATGAAGTTCATTGGTTCTTATCTCTCTTCTAGGATGAAAGGTTCCTTTGCCATGACTCCACACTCACGTATTGAAATTTACCTGCACTCTCGCATAATTTGTTTTTCTTCCCCAAACCATGATTTTTATGTCATCTAGTTAGTAATCGTCATCAGAACTTAAACAGTTTTGTTACTATGGAATGAAAACCTGCTTTGATTTATCTGATGTTTTATGTAAACGTTCTAGGTAGAGTCCCTGTGTATCACGTAGATTAGCCAGTTTATTCGGTGCTGGTGTAGGGCGGTTTCAGAGGGCCAGAAGAATCTAGAAAGTAGTCTGTGTTTGGAGGGTTAGGGTAGGACCCTCCAGGTGGTCTTTGAGGGGTCTTGTGAGGTCTGATCGCAGTGGAGCTGTCTGGGACTTGGTCCAGATTTCACCATGACTTGAGTTGTTGGGTTGTGGTTTGGGTTATATAAGTAACAGGTGCCTCTGATGTCTGTAAGCCAGCTGTGCTCTCTGCTGTCCTCCAGTCTGTACTGCTACCCTGCAGCGCTGCGAAGAATCCTCCTTGTTTGGGTCACCTTCTCTCTCCATTAATTGTACCAATTACTCACTCTAATTATCTGCTAAGTGTCTACTTTGCAGGCTGGGTCCATCTGTTTCTTGCAGCTGTCTGTCTCATTTTCGCAGATGTCACTTATAACGTTTTTTGAGCTGCAGATTCCCCCCATATCTCTAATGCTGAATTTGTGTTGGAACTCGGCAGTCTGGATAAATGGCTTGAAGTTTGGGCCCCTATTAGGAGAGCCTGACTCTGATGCAGTAACGCATTTGGTGCTTGTAACACCAGAAGTATCTGCACAGTGAGCTCAGTGCATCTTCGCTAAAAAAGTAAATCAAACAATTTCACTAAATTTCATTTAGTGGTTTTTGTATTATGTCTATACAGAGATAATTGTGTATCCATCTGATTTTAAAGCCTTTAAGTGTTCTGAAAAGTAGGATGCAAATATTAATCTCAGAGAAAACTCATCTTTTTTATTTTGGCATTTTTACATAGCATAACTGTGTGCGGATTGGGATGCTGTGTCTGTGATCGGTAGGTCAGAGGTTCAAATCCCCGAGTCCGCAGAGTGATTTCAGTGTTGGGCCCCTGATTGAGGCCCTTAACCCCCAGTTGCTCCAAGGATTTGCTGACCTTGCTTTCTGTTGCGAGTTGCTTTGGATGTAAGCATCTGACTGTAAATTTTAAGAAACCGGGAAGTCAGTCTCACTGCAGCTTGATGGTTTTACCAGGACACCCCCTTGTTACCAGACCTAATAGCAGGATGTCATGGTGCAGGATGTATGTGTTAAAATGTACTTGGCTCTCCGCACTGGTCTTTGACAGTGAGTGGGTAGTGAACACTTGTGTCTTCACCCCTGAGTCAGCGTTAGGCAGCCTGGTGATGTGAGAATCACTCACCGTTTCCTTGGGTTCCTGCAGGTTTTTTGCAAGATGTGGTGTCCGTCCTGTGTTGCTTATTTTTGAATGTAGCCGGGGTCCGTTTGTGGAGTGTCGGGGTGGGACGGTGCTGTGAGCGCCATCGCTGGTTTGAGCCTCGGCAATGAGAAGCTTTCTAATCCATTTGTCAAAGGACAAATAATCTTATCATGACCCC
>JAODJW010000033.1:18941042-18953605 GCA_026777045.1 Hyperopisus bebe
AATCTCTCGAAAAATTAAGAAATTGTATAGGATTATACGGGAAATGCTGATGTTACCACCACCTTAATGGAGATTCAGCACTCTCTGCTGTGTGTGCACTTTCTATTGATCACATTGACTCCACTTGTTTTAGCAAATGATCCGATTACACAGCATTGGTCGCCAGTTCTGGGCCAAGAACAAGAATGTGGGGACATCTGGCAGCTGGAATAGACTCTGGGGATGGTCTGGGACAGTCTGGGACAACAAAGGACAACCTGGGACAGCCTGGGATAGTCTGGGATAATCTGCTGTCAGAACTGTTCAAGATAATAATATGTTAATGAGGCCTGTGTTACAGACAAATGTCTGACTACCAGCTGCAGACAATCCGAGAACATTTCTGTGGACACCTGTCAAAGCATATGGAAAGCATAGTTACCTTCCTTCCCAGTGTACTGGAGTGCCTGTTTCTTAATTCCAGTATCCCTCATGTTTCCTGCTGGGCTCTCCCCTCCTCACTTACTTAATAATATCCCTCTAACTGCAGATTCATCTTAATACCATTATCATTGTCAGAGCAAATGTACATCTTGTTATGCCAATAAAAAGCAGCTGGGCAGAACTTTTTCCATTTGTTTTGGAGGTTTTAATAATTTTGCTCTTATTGTTTGCTGCTCATGGTTGTTGGATACCTTTTTATACTAGAGGACTCTCTAGCACAGCAGGGTCCCATGCTAGTGTTTACACATCTGCCAGTCGGTGACAGGTCCAGCACCACTGAACTTCCCCAGCCATCATGCGCTATGGATTATACCTCTCTGTCCTCATTCTATCAATCAGGTTTTCCATCAGAGGAGATGCTGCATTGCTGTTATAGCAGAAACAGGGATTTCATGAAACACATTCAGTAAAACATTACTACACTACACTACACTACACTATACCTTACTATACCACACTACACTACACTGTACTATACTCTACTATACTGTACTGTTCTATACTATACTATACTATACTATACTATCCATCTGTACACTTACACACTTAATTCATATTTATTTTTATGGATTACTGTAAAACTAAGGTGTTTCTGTGTATTAATTTAGCTTCATTTCCCCCCTGCAGATTAAAGTACTTTTTAAATGCAGTATAATAGCTCTTCCCCAGTGCAAAGTGTAGCTCTTATTAAAACACTGCTCTTCGTTTTGTGCTTTGTTCCACATTCCCCTGCATTAGTCAGTGGTTGCAGACGCTGTGAGTCGACCTGAAACAGATGTCAGAGCAAAGCAGCTTTAGGCAGCCACTTTGTCATGTGTGAAGAGCTGATAGGAGCCTGAAATGTGAGTAGATTTAGAGTAATAACATTATCTGGGCTATCATACAGTCTTTAGGCACACTGCCCAGAGCAGAAAGGCCTCAGCTACCCCCATATTCACATAAACAGGGCATTAACCCTAAACCTACCCCCACCTCGTGCCCAGGTACACCATGGTGTCCAGGCTCTCCAGCAGCCCAGTACTGGGTAAGTGGTTGGAGGATGGATGGATGGATGAGCTAGACAATAATCTTTAAAATTGGCCATACGTAAGGTCTGATTCTTTGATGTTCGATGAGTGACTGAAGCTGGGAAAATGTCCATCCAGCTCTGAGGTCGCAGACGAGGACCGTCCTTCATAAATGGGAGAGGAGCATGTCTGTGGGGAGCCTGTGTTTTGGGGGGGGGGGGGGCGGTCACCCTAACCCCACAGCACTGATGGCTGATTCTGATACGTGTTAATGTCCACGTTGGTGGGACACTGACCCCAGTCTGGCCATACAGTGTGTGATCAAAGCGTGCAATCCGGGGACTGGGGGAGATTTTCCACCAGCGCTTTGCTTACCCTCCACCAGCTGAGGTCCCAGCCCACTTCCCACCCCGCCCATCTGTGAGGGAGTTCCCGGCTTCTTCCAGCCTAAGAGCTAAACAGTAACGTCATGACAAATACAAGGATAACGTGGAAAATGCCAGGCGAACCTGCAGCATAGACCCACACAAACGGACAGCAATCTAGAGCTTCATTTATAAATGCCCACATTTATTTTGATTTACAAAGAAAACTGTTAAGGAATGGGACACACCGACCTTCGACAAGGTGCTTTTTCAACTTTATGGGGCGCGAGATCTACCAGTAATTTCACATATAATAAACTGGAAAATAAAAATCATATCTTACTAAGTATTTCAATCAAAATTATAACCATCTTATGGTGAGTTTCAATAAGGTAAAAATTAATCTGGAAAAACAATATTACCATGAGTGAAATATACAAGTAAGCAGTGACTTCGGGGTGTTTTTCTTCAATCTCTGACGGGCACATTTCAACGTGATCCTACTTTGGCTTCCAGGTGAAAGTTCTCTGTATCGCCAGCAGAGGTCCTCATTGGTTCATCATCATGTGAACAAATACAACACAAAGTGGCTGACATCTATCTCCTATACTTGAGGCTTCAAAGAAATATTCTGTGATCGTCCAAATATTTAATGGATTCATAATATATTGAGAAACTCTGTGCCATTACAGTAGTTTGACGCAGTTATCTAATTTAATTAAAACCGCTAATCAAAATGTTCTGTTTCTGCGGATATCATGGTAAGTAAATCTGGGTTTCCCTGTGCAATTTAATCACAGCTGTAGGGTGGCCCTGGATGAGGATGCTAGCCTGCTTTTTGGTGGTCAGTCCTGCACGTAGGGTGACACACGGATGCCCCGTTTCAGCTGTGAGCGGCGATGCAGACGGTCACATGGGCACATCCGCGTGCCGGGGGCGCGTGCGCGTGCGCGTGCTGGTCTTCTTCAGGGACAAAGCCGAATACGGAGAAATACTGTTCGCGTCTGCTGCACTAAGATGCACTAATTTCCCAGTGTTATGTAGCGTGCCTCCTGTATGTTATGTTATGTTATGTTAGGTACATAGGTGGTAGTCCTGCCTCTGTCTCCCGTCCCCTTAAATTATTAATAACTGTATAGAATTGTTTTTGTGCGCTAGATACATTTTTTCAGAAACACTGTCTTTAACCCTGTAATGCCTGTCCTGTCATGAATCTTGCACTGTCGTCCTAGATCATTGCTATTACATTTCACTGTGCATCTGTACATAACTGGGGGGGGACAATAAAACTTTACTCAACTTGACTTTCTGGTCGGTCTTTTGGGTCCCGGCATTTTTGTTTTTTTTTTGGGAGTGGTATGTGGCTCAATAGGTCATTGTGCCTGTGATCAGAAGGTTACCGGTTCAAATCCCAGTCAGCAGCGTGATTTTACTGTTGGTCTACTGATCAAGGCCTTTAACCCCCCAATCGCTCTAGGGGGTGTCTGATCCTGTTTTCAATTGTATGTCGCTTTGGATAAAAAGCGTCTGCTAAATAAATAGTAATTGTCCCAGGGGCTGCTGGGAGAGAGGCTGCCCAGAAGTTAGGGGAAGCTTTGGCACACACACACACAGCCTGTGGAAATTCGTACCGAGCCGCCTGGTGTTCAAGCCAGCAGGACCATTGATTGCTTGCGCCAGTTTCCACTGCTGTGGTTTCACTGCTTCCTGTGCGATGGATGGGCAGCCGCTTGTAACATATATATTGCATTTTGTGCACAGTCTGTTGCATGCAGGACCATCGATCGTCTCTTATCCACTTTATCCTGAATTTCCGTTCACCGAGTTCCCCTCAGATGATGCCACAGGCCTCGGCGTCTGAAGAAACCCAGCCGATCATCAGATAATCCACACCCAGGAAACGTGTGTCATTACACCACATTACATATCCAGCCAGAACACTGTGATTGTTATTCTGAGAGTCATCTCACAATGCAGAACAGAGGATATGTTTAAATTCCCACCAACGCACACTGAACAAGCTGCGCTATTAGTTTTGTATGACTATATAATGGTCAGACAATGTAATAACGTATTTGAGTCTATTTTGTTCATACTTCAGTGGTGCAATTGCAATATATGGATACAAGACCAAAAAATGTGTTTATGCAGTCAATAAATATGGCATGTTTTGACACAGACGGATATAATATTCCTCCAAATCAATCCAAAGATTCTTTTTGCTCTCTTTGGGAACAAAGAAAGAATATTGTCCTAAATAAGCATGCATTCATGTTTCTGTTTTGAACAAAGGCTCCATACTTTTGAAAGTTTTGAGTGTTTGTACCAAATTACAAAATGCAAATCGTGAATATTAGCATGCAAGTAGTTTGGTATTCAGCTGGACTGCATTACACGTCTCGCACGAAATGCTCAGACACTCAGCCCAAAGGAGCTTGCAAATAATTGCACTATTTCACAACCCTATAATTACAGCTTTTGTCATCAATTTGTCAAGGAGGAATCGAATAATCGACATCTCTTTTCAGCGGCTCGCCCCTCCCCCGTGAGGCCCTCGCTCACCACCACACACATGCTAGAACACACACACACACACACACACACACACACACACACACACACACACGCACACAACCATTTACATATCATCAGTGACCATCTGCTCTGTGATGCACTAAATGATGGGTAATTAACACAGTCCCTTTGTCTTCTTCTGGCTAGATGGGTGACATATAGATCTTTCTAGGAAGTATACGTGAGACAGAGGGAGAATATGAGTGAGACAGAAAGAGAGAGAGATAACGGATGGGCTTATGAGTGAATGCACAGGACTGACCTAGAAAGGCAGTACCAGAGCCATTAAGATGATGGAAGCAGGACACGGTGGCTGGTGAGGACAAAGATAGCGCACCCCTGTGGTGTGGAGGAGTGGCAGGACAGGCAGCAGTCTTTGGATGGCAGGCGTCGCCCCCCAGAGGAACTCAGGTCAAGGTCAGCCAATATAAACAGGCCGCAGGTCTGCTGGGCCCAAATGTCCGCTGTATGTGATTGTACTGCTGATAAATGCGCTGTAATTAAGATACAGAGTTAGCCTTTCAGCTAATGGCGTGTTGGACCCCCTAGGGAAGGCATCACGATAAAGAGGCGCCCCCCTCCTTGGGATCAGGGACGGTTTCATGTGTGCTGTTCATTACTGGGCACTGTGTGTGTGTGTGTGTGGATGTATATATAAGCATGTTTTATATATGTACAGATACATACACAAACGTGTTTTTTCTATCTATCTATCTATCTATCTATCTATCTATCTATCTATCTATCTATCTATCTATCTATCTATCTACGTCAATCTGAAATTTCCCACAAATATCGTTAGTCACGTCTAGGTGTACATTGAGCAGAATGACAGGCCCACAATGACCCATATTTACGCAGGTGGGGGGGCTTTGCATTTTTAATGAGTTTTCACGATGAAGGCAGCCTTACATTTTACAGGGGAGCCGCTTTTCAGTCAATGCTGTGTCAGCACATCGCAAGAGTGTCATCTGAAGGGGCACTTTAAAAGATCTTGAATTTAAAAAAAAAAAAAAACACTTCAGCATCTATAACAGGGGTGTCAAAGTCCGGTCTTGGGGGGCCGGAAACCTGCACATTTTTGAGTTTCCCCCTCATTTAACACACCTGATTCAACTCCTTGCAACTCCTTGTGCTAACTACCACGCAACTCTTGAGCTGAATCATTTCGTGGAACAGGGAAAGAACTAAGCTACACAGGGCTCCGGCCCCCCAGGACTGGAGTTTGACACCCCTGATCTACAAAGTTATAAACAATCCTCAGATGTAAAAACGTGTACGTACAATGTTTGTACAGTGGCACACATCCAAAACATCACCATCCACTCTGACCTTCAGCCATGAAACCAACGGCTTCTGATCTTGACATGAGCCGCTGCTCTGTCCCCCTCGAGTGAGATCTTCTGCTGTCCTGCTTTGTTCTCATTTCCATGCTTCTCTTCCTCAGCATCTTCTGCAAGGTAAGTCGATATGTGCTCCTGGTGTTCAGCATCTGCTCTGGAATTATTCCCAAGAGTTTTTTTTTCTTCCATCCAACACACAATTACAACGACTTTCCACACCATCACGCCTGTACCAGGTGAAACCTATCTTATGCTGGGGCTGTGTCAGAGGTGGTGTGTCCTGTAAACAGAACATTCTGGAATGACAGTACCTGTAGTCATACTGAGCTCGGCAGTTGGTACTGGCTGGGGGTGGGTTCCCCTAAGTCAGACCCACCCCTCATTCATGAGCTCGGCCATCGAAACAGCCCCCCTGGCTTCCTCAGAGAAGGAGGCCACCCTACAACTCAGGGCTGGCTTGGGGTTGGAGACCCTGCTCTCCGTGATTCGTGTTCCTGCTGCACAGGTTGTCCGCCATTGTGCTGCCATCCCATAATCTCCTCCTAAACACTGAGCCCTGGGACACCGTCAGCCCTGCCCGACAGTGCCTCCAGCCCTGCTGTCCGGAGAAGAATCCTCCTAATCAGCCATGCAGAGCCCAGGTGAACTGCACCATGTGTATTTATCTGAAGCAAAAACAAGTGTCTTTTTTAACATAAATCCCGGTGCTGTTTTCATCTTAGTTGTATGTTTTAAATGCATGCTTAAGGGATTTAATTTCAGCACAGATGACCTTGTCAAATCCTCTTAGTGTGTCTGTGAGCGTGATGTTAATCGTGCCTGTGTTTAACTTGCACATGAGAAATGTTGCTTCACCTTTCTAAATGATTGTGTTTCATACTTCAATGGGAACAGACTGCAGACGTGCAAAGCTACGTGCAGGAACAGTATGCAGGAACAGTATGCAGGAACAGTATGCAGGAACGATGCCTGGCTGGGATCCGATCTGTGATAGGAAGTACCATCAGAGCCGGATGTCCTGGCCAGCAGGAGCCCAGCAGGGGGCGATCTTCCTCTAAAAGCAGGCGGACCCAGTGAGGCGCTGCTTCTTCCCGACGGGTTCTCGCCTCTGAAGCCAGACTGTCTGCATGTCCTATTCTGCAGGGTTTCCTGCTGCTCGGTCTGCGCCGCTGGTTTTTCCCTTTGCTGCAGGCTGTCAAGCTGCACGTCGCATTCGCACGGCTCGGCATGGGGCCGCATGACAGGCTCTGCCGGCAAGGTCGTGCAGAGGGCGATGCGGCCTGGGCCTGTATCCCAGGACACTGGAGACGAGGGAGCGGAAATGCAGCGAGTCACAGGAATAGCACGTCTGAGGTTTCTCTGGACGGGACAGAATGTGAGTGCTCCATTCCTGCATCGATATCCATGCAGTCGGATGCGTTTCCGCCTGGCTTGGCTGCATGGACTGCCATCGGGGGCCAAACACAGAGCAGACAGCACATGCTACTGAGTGGGGAGCGTGCCAGGAAACATGGAGGCTCTCTGACCTCCAGCCTCAGAACAACATCAACAGCAAAGAGCTGCCAGACCACAACTGGTCATCAGACTCCCTTTCCAGCTTAAGGAAATCTCTCAGGACCCCTCTGTTCCAGGAACATCTCTACTACTCAAATACAACTCCATGCTTCCGGAAGGCTCTTAACGTTGCACTTTCTGCAGAGTTGAAAATCTGTCTTATTAGGTTCTTGCTTTGTTAGAATAGTCGTGTAGCTCCCTCTCCAATACTGTTTACACTCGTACCTGGGCATTCAATGGAAACTCAACTTTGCTGCATTCGTGCTGACCTGACTTTGTAATGTGCTATTTGCCTCTCGTGTATGAACAAAAAATACCCCTAAATGTAAATGTAACAACAGCACGAAGGCTGTCAGTGATGATTGCTACAACAACTAATATTTGCTAATCTTAGCATGCATAAGAACATCAGCAGTGTGTGTATGCTAATATGTATGAAAAAATTTCAAAAATGAGAAAATGTTCATGTGTTTTCAGGCCTTTCCATTGGTGAGTGAGCTTTTAATGAGGTTTTGTAACAGCAGGAAATCCCAGGTATACAGGCTGTGATGCTAATGATGCTCTGGGATTTCTTTCACTGTGGTGTACCTTATGGTATAATTGCATGATAGTGGCGTCATGGCAGCGCCCCCTGGTGGATATGGGCTCAACACTGCACCTCGGACATCAGTGGACACTCTTCAAAATTTCAGTGCCAGTGTTCTGGACCGCCTGTCAGCATGTGATTGCAGGGCCACGCCCACAACAATACGGGGCTGGATATGGATGATCTGCCAACTGGCACTAATCTCAATTCAATCTAATTCAAGCCTGGACGTTACTGACTGCTCCCTGAGTGCTACGTCCTGAGCGACCAATCATCCCTCCTTCAGTCCATGCTTTTTAGTTAGGACGGAGTGCCTATGATCGGATCCCACAGTTGGCTGAGCAATTTCACCATTGGGCCCTTGAGCAAGGCCCTTAACCCCCAAAATTGGAGTCAGCTGGGAGTGAGGAAGCAGGTGGCTGTCCCCCACATTTCCAGGGGCTGTAGATTACCCCCATCTGTGGCCGGACTGTTATTCCGTAAACAGAGCCTCTCTGAGGCTGAACTCCCCTTCAGCTTAGCCCTACCCCTAGTTGTCAGCATCTGTATTTCTATCCATTGATGGATGTGATAAAAGTCCACCTCACTTGCACTTCATTGTAGCTCCAACTTGTCATGTAAATATAAAAAGGCTGTACAGCAGAGCCCAAAGCCCCCCCCCCCCCACACACACATCATGGATTTCACTGTGACTTCAGCCTGCATTTCTGTTAAATCATTGTCAAGTGCCAAAAATGGAAGGAGACGGATTAAGCTAAAATTAGTATTGATGGGCAAATAAAGCTTCATGAACCATTTGCTGTATTTTTTGACTCCACTAGATGGTGCTCTCGGTTTGCTGTGGGGACTGCCTAGAGCCTAGAGCCCTTTTATGAACAGAGAGCACCATCTAGTGGGGTCAGAAAATACAGCAAATGGTTCATGGAGCTTCATTTGTCCATCACTAAAAATGACTACATTTTAAGCCTAAAAAGCAGCTCAAGCAAAAGAAATAATAAAATGCATCTTTTGTGAGTGTCTGGATGTTAAACCTGAATGCCAACTGGATGGGAGATTAACCGAGAATATGAGGCAGAGACAGCAGAGACAATCCCGCTGCTTAGGATCCTCTGGGTTCACCCTGACCCTTTGGGTTCATCCCAATCGTACAGGTTTTTCTCTATGACTGCTTGAGCTGCTTTTTACTGACAGGGTGTGACAGGAAGTAAACTGCAGCTCCTTCCGGGAATCATTCAGGGTTTATGTTAGATTTATGTTAGATTTCCCTGTAATTCTGAGATATGACTCAACCACTTCTCATCTACACTGATTAGGCTTTTGATTACTTAGTTACTCAGATTACCATAAAATCCAAATATCCCACATTCATCATTTTTAAGGAGAAGTATATTTGTAATATAATGAATGGTTTAATTTCTGAAAACATTGCAGGTTCGGTACAACTTTTCCTGCATAAAATAGCAATATATAACTGTTTAGTTTTGAACAGTTACTTTATTACTAGGCAGGCAGTACAGTTTGCCATGGACATACCAGAAGATTGGAAGGAGATGATGTCATAGGCCACACTGCTGGGCTGTCCCGATAAAAGCCCTCGGTCCCGCGGGGTACCACAGGGATCAGTGCTTGGACCACAGCTCTGTATTATTTACCCGTGTCCCCATGGGAACGGTATGGGTGTCTAGTGATATTTTTGGCTTCCCTGATGAAGCCAGCAGGCTTTCATACGGAGGCTGACGGTGCAGTTAGCTTTAGGGCTATTCTGCCTTCTGGAGCCACCGGCTGGACTGACATCACCTCCGACGTTTTTATTCCCAATGCAGACAAAGCATCCCGCTGCAGCTCATCCTGACGGTGATGCTGCTGGCTACTCTGGGCCCCAGTTACGGATCAGGCTGCACTCTGTCCTTTGGCCCCAGCACAATGCTGCCCTATGTGAACAATCCTCCCTGCGTGACTGCAGGTAAGCAATAAATTGCACAGAAATTTCATTCACACACACACACACACACACACACACACACACACACACACACACACACAAACACAATACTAACAATCTAAAATTATCTCAATAAAATACTGACAAAAAATTACATTCCTACAAAAAGATTACATACATACATACGTTAAAGTGCAAGTGTCATTATCAAGGTAAAGTAACCATCTCTTGCTGCTTTCAGTTACTGTATAGTTTACCATCATGAAGATTGCTGTTGAGTGATGGACTTAACTAAGGTTTCTTATTTACTTTTCTCATGGATGTTTTTTAAAAATCTGGCTCTGTGTGTGGTAAAATTTACTGTAGTACACAGATGTCCATCCATCTATGCAGCTTCGGGATCATTCATACACGTCTTTGTGCTGAATGAGCAGCTGAAAGATGCTCTATGCAGGATTCAGCAGAAATCTCTGATTTATAACCACAGAACAATAGCTAAAGGGGTTGTTGGAATTGTCATTTGAACATCTAAAAATGCTTGAGATGTAAACACTCCTTTTTTGGGGAGTTGAAAATGGCCTATGATCCTTACAGTGTGTAATGTTTGGGGGTGCATTACGAGACCATGAACGGACACAGACCCTTAAACAATGCTGTACCATCTGACGGCAAGGAAGATGATGTACTAATGCCAGAAGTTATTCCATCAGCCCCAGTGAAATGATTTATTATTTAATAATTGATTAAAGATTACACACACACACACACACACACACACACACGCACACACACACACAGCACTGTGCAAAAGTCTTCCAGGCTAGGCTACCAATGAAAATGATGTTTAAATGATCTTTGTGTTGGTCACAGCAGTGTTTACAGAGACCATGCAATATACCCCTGTATTTGTTGAGATAGTGGTGAAATTTAATGAATACATGAGAGATTTGAGAACCGAAGCTGTGTTCTTCTAGCCGTCCAACGAAATATCAATAAGTATTTGGAGAGCACACAAAGAAAAACATAGATGCTCGTTACTTTTAATTATGTTGCTATTCATTTGCATATGTCCTAATGTTAAATTGTGTTTTTTTTTTTCCCTGAGCAAATATACACTTACTACCCATATTCAAATAGCTTTAAACATTTTATTTGATGGATGCTCACGTGTATGAAAATGTAGAATTCGATCCCTGCTGCAGTCTGCATTCTCCAGAGTGCATTAAAATAAATGACTGGAAAACATTGGTTGAATTAAATGCCAGACATAGATACACAGCCCTGACATTCCTTCATACTGTAATGAAAGCAAAAATTAACCCACACAATTAACCAACAATCACTTTAGAGCACTTCAGAACAAAAAACAACATCTGAAGTAAAATATTTTATGCCCTTTTATGTGTAAATAATTGGCCTGCACTGTAGGGTGTTCTGCTTATCTAGGTCACTGTGTTTGCTGCTGGATTGATAGGAGGGATTATTAACACATGCGTACAGACACACAAGCAGACATTTTTAAAACCAAATTTCCATCCATTGTCTAACTTACCAGCAAGCAAAATCCTTTATATCACCATCCAATAATTAAAATCAGCTTGAAGGTGCAACAATAATGAATCAAAACTAACAGACTAGCTGGTTACCATAGAAACATGTATAATTATGATAATTGCTATACAAACTGTGAATATCCTTACCCCCCGAAATTAAATAAATATACATTTAGGTAAGATGAAGTAAATGATTTCTGTTATGCTTTAAAGGTTGTCTAAAATTCAGAAAAGCGTTTCCTGTATCAGCAGGAATGCCATTCCAAAGGGAAATGACACAAATCACTGCATAAAAAAATGACACAAATCACTGCATATAAAAATATGAACAATTAAGGTGACAAACAACTGTGCCACTGCAGTCACTACCTGCTTTGTCCATATGATGAATATTCATGAGGCCTCATTATGCTGTCATAAGGCTGGGTGCTCCTGCTTACTAGTTATTATCCATCTCTGGTTACCAATCAGTGCTCACTTATTTAGTATTTCGCCTCCATAAAAGCGGATTACTCAATACTTGGTTTGCAATCAATTTTAAACAAAAAAGATGAAACGCAGCATTTTTTGAGCGTTTTAAACAATTACAACTTCACAATATCTTAAAACAAACCCTTTTCCCAATTTACAGTATAAATTACAGATATTCAGTCTCAGATATCGTTAATAGCCATGTTCTCTATAGGTAATGCAATGTTTAAATAACATATAGAAACTGTAGGTTACACAGACATTCCTATGCGTATGCAACCTGATAGTCCTAAACATGTCTGAAATCTTTGTAGTATTTCTTTAAAAGATTTTTCCTTTTGCAAAGACAGATAAAAGCCAGGCAGCCCTTGCCTGAGAAAAAGGCCTATATCAAATGTCTGCAGCAGTATAGTTAGTGGATGTGACCTGTAAGAGAGATCTATGGGTGTGACCTGTGAGTGAGGTCTGTGGGAGTGGCCTATGAGAGAGGTCTGTGGGCGTGGCCTGTGAGTGAGGTCTGTGGGAGTGGCCTGTGGGAGAGATCTGTGGGCGTGGCCTGTGAGTGAGGTCTGTGGGAGTGGCCTGTGAGTGAGGTCTGTGGGAATCATCTGTGAGTGAGGTCTGTGGGAGTGGCCTGTGGGAGAGATCTGTGGGCGTGGCCTGTGAGTGAGGTCTGTGGGAGTGG
>JAODJW010000033.1:18963331-18973547 GCA_026777045.1 Hyperopisus bebe
CACCCCAAGCATACACGTTCATGTTAATTACTTCTCCTGAATTCCTCATTCTGTTACCAGCATCAGATCTTTATGGACGGTTCTAATTACATGCAAATGGGGATGTAGCACAGGGAGAGGATGATCAGAAAATGCAATTATCAAGCGGGACAGGGAGAAGGGGGCGGAGCCAGACGCTCTGTCCCTGTGCCCCGCCCTGTCAGACAGCTCGTCTCACACATGTAGTGAGTGAGGAGGGGGGATCATGGTAATACAAGCCGGGCCCCCAGTGAGACACAAAGGTCCCCTCTATGGGAAAGAAGGACTGGCGCCATTCTGGTTTATCGCAATTTTTGCGGGAACCCTGAAGAGCTGCTGAATACTGCAGGGTGACAGTGTGAGCTGGGGGCACAGAGTGCCAGGGTGAGGCGTCTCCCAGGATTTATGTAAGTCGAGTTTACTTAAGTTGAGAGCTGCCTGTACCGTGATGGTAACTTAGTTTTATCGACTCCTGTGCGGCTACACTGTATGTGCTCCTGTTTGATTTATTCGCGCATTGATAGCTCATCACATGACTAATGGTAGGGTCAGCGAAGTGTTCTTATTGGTGTGTGTCGCCCTCTGAAATGAAGGGCAGCTCACCCCCTAGAGGCCGCCAGGGGAATTGCAGTGTATGACATCTGCATGTTCAGGCTCTGCAGGGTGCTGCAGATTGAGACCCTGCTTGAGTGAAGGACAGTTGGGGTCTAGGGCAGGGCTTCCCAACCAGCAGTGCACTGGGCTGGTGTTTGCATGTTTTAATTACACCTGAATAAAGTGGAAACAGCTAAACTGGTAAAATCTGGTCCTCCACCCCAGTCAACAAGTTTTACCACCATCATCCCCCAATACCACCCCTTCCTTGACAGTTTTTGCACAAAATATGCTGGACTGCACTCATCAAAAGGCTGAAGACCTGTAGTCTAGTGGACCTCGATCGTGGTCTCCTGGCCCATGCTGCACTGGCCATTTGGTATACCAAGCAATCTCCTGGTGGACCGATGGCTACGTGACCGACAATAATTACCGACCCGGCTTAGGGCTGATTTTTAATTCCAGTCCAGCCCTGCTTGTCGATTTGCTTTTTGTAACATCAGGATAACCAGGCCTTTTCTAGAAAACGGTGCCGCTCCTCTGCTTGTCCAGACACTCATCATCTACAGATGATTCAGGATGCAGAACTGTGCCTGGTATTCATTCAGGCCGAATGCTCTAATTTTACATGCCTCATTGTCTCTCTTCGTTGGCTCCCTGTAGATGTTCTTATGAAGTTCATCTTCCTTGGTTTTGGTTTTTTAAACAGCACCTACCTCCATTGAACACCTTGCTGAGACCTACGTCCCAACTTTTCCTCTCTGCTTGACAAATCAGTGCTACCTGGAGATCTCTGCCCTGTGTCTCACTCAAGGGGTTTCTTCTGTGTGGTTCTTTGATAGTGGAATGAGCTACCCATCAATATATGGTCCGCCAAATCAATGAAACAATAGACTAAGTTAAAATATTTTAATTAAATTTTATGCGGTACGAATTACTATGGGTTGGGTAGAAGCCACTAATAATGTCTTTATGAGCACATAGACAGCAGACACCTAGCAATGAGTCCATTGAAATACAGACTTTATTGATCCTCCCTGCATATACCACAGCAATAACAATTACTGTAAATATCCAAAGTGGTACTTATGGTCTTGAATGAGTACAGATTCTTTATTCCTTCAGGCTCCAAGTGGTAAAACACGATTCATGGGAGCTTTACAATGAGAAAATCATCTGGTTCATTTATTGAATAATGCTTTGGAAATGAATCTTATTCTGAATCCAACTGAAGGCTGAGTACTGAGATGGTACTGTAGAGGCTGTGAATGCAGAAGGCCGACCTGTCTGTGTTCAGTCCTCAGGGCTCCTCTCTGAAGCCTTCACCTCCCTCCATCCAATCAGGTAGCACTCTGAAGGTTTCTGGCCCCACTGGCGTATCTTTGAGCGAAGTGCCTGATCTAAATTTCTTCAGTGGGAACCATATATCCAATAGTATCAACGCAAGTCGCTGTGGATAAATGTAACTTCAGCATGTAAACCTGATGTTTATGTAATGTGGGCCTTCAGCTATGAGATCATATGACAACAATGCCGGGATGGCAAATCAGCCAAATATCCTTTAATAATGACATCAGGATTTCTAGTGAAACTCCAGCCTCAGAAGTAGAGCGTTCCCCTAGAGCATTTTTGCTGTCTGTAGGTCCCTGAGGACTGGATTAGGAAACACTGCTCTAGAGTTATCAGAGCTGTTGTGGAAACCACAGCAGGTACTGGTAGTGATTTTGGATAGACCACAGTAATTAGCTCCCCAACCTGGCCTGACCTGACAGTAATTAGCACAGATGACAATTAACAAGATGGGATTGTGTGCCGGTTGTTCTTTTCCTGGGATTTACATCGATTACATTTGCTTTATTCAGTAAATATCAGCTGGATTGGGTGCAGTAAATCCACTCCAGAGATGACCATGCACCCTTCTGGTTACTGGAAGATGTATATGGGAACCTCACTGCTCCACCTAATCCAGTGATTCTCAATGTGCGGCAGGCTTCCCCTGTGGCCCCAAACGTTTAGTTTATGTGTTTAGTGGGGGAGCAATAGCAAACAGTGCCTTTAGGTTGTTTTTCTTTCAGACAGCAAAACAAACGTGAAGAAAACATGAACAGATTCTTGTTAGGGATGAAACGAAAAACCGACAACGGTTTTAATGAAACAAAATCTGAAAGGACCAGTTGTACTGTATAATAAAACTTATATCAATGAAATTAAAAAACAAAATAGCCTTAGTGTATCTGTGTCAATGACAAGCCTCATGAACCAGCACGTTTTCAAAACGCCTCGCCTAAAGACTGCTCAATAATGCGCCACTGACTTTTGACATCGGTTTTGTTGGTCAAAAGCGCAATGACATTGAGCTGCCTTAAAACAGCGATGTGCCAGCAATGTGGAGCCAAGTTTGAAAAACACAACTCCTACGACTGGAAAGCGGGCATTTGCTATTTTGAATAAATTAATCAATTCGCCGGTAGGAGACTAGCAAAAGCACTTTGCGTTGCACTTTGCCCAGGTGGAAAATAGAGCGCTATGTCTATGTTCTGCATTATTTCAGTGAAAACTGGGGTCTTGGCTTCATGCAGTGTGATTATGTAATAGATAAAATGATCAGTACTTCACTCTTTTGAAACATCATCTTGTCTGGTTTCCTTCCATCTTTATCTTATACCACCAATACTGTCATGTACAATTTTTAAGAAACTAGCTTAAATAGTGCAAAATTACTGCAGGTAGTATAGTGGTATGAGGAACAGTGTTATAATGAAAAGAGAGCAGAGAATCTGCAACCTTAGTGGTAAAAAATAAACAATCAGATATATAAACTGAGCAGTGAGGATGGTGCTAAATGGAAAAACCCAATTGCTCCTGCTTTTACTGATTAGACAAATTGGAAAGCCAATGTGGGCGTGGCCTTTGCTGAGAGGCCCATTGGTTGAATTCCTCTGTGGCCGCAGTCTCTGATGAGAGCGGTCCATTGGTCAGATGACGGTGTGGGCGTGGTCTCTAAGCAGGGCGGGCCATTGGTCAAATGACAGTGTGGGCATGGTCTCTGATTAGCGCGATTCATTAGTCAAATGTGTGGGATGTGGTCTCTGCTTAAGATGGTCCTTTGGTCATGTGACTGTGTGGTTGTGGCCAGACCGTTTACATAAATACCCTGTCCTTGCTGCTCATCAAAAAGCCTGGAACCAAACCCTGAAAAACCAACCTTTTGAATGAATCATTTTGATTATGTGTATATGATACGTAGACCACAGTGTATTTTCCTTATTTTTGATGAATTCATGAACCTGCAATGCATGCGTGTATACATGAATGTGTGCAACTGTGAGTGTATTTTTGCATGTGCATTTGTCCTTCCTGTCTTACTGCTATATCTGTGTGTATATGTGTGATGTTACCCGTTAACCTCCAATCAGTACAGGTACTGGCTTACCCTGGATAAAGGTATTGGTTAATTAAACACTTTCTGAGTGTGTCTGTCTGTCTGGTAAATCTGTGTGTGCCCCTCTTTTCTGTGTGTACAGGTGGACTTACTTCACCATCCTTCCAGCCCCCCCCCCCCACCCCACAGTCCATCTTATAGCGATGACCATATGGCAGATTTTCCCATTTGCCCCAGATAGTAACTGAACAGAACCTGCCAGCAAGTATAAAAATGTTTATCCTAATCACTCTCTAATGACAGCGACTCGTGTCCTTAGCACAGCTGATTTGTTTCCGAGGTTTTAAAAGTAGATTATTTCCATGGTGCAGACTTAGCATAAGCCGTTCGAAACCACAAGCGCTGCACTTCAGCCGCAGTTTGGGATTTTAGCCAAGGCTAATCTGATTAAGGCAGCATTTTTTTTTAAGCCACACGCCGCACTGCTTTCAAAGTCCTGTTTGGGTAGATAGCATGGCCCAAAAAAACAAATTGCTTTTAGTCGAGGCTGATACACTGGTTCTGTGAAAATAAAAGGTTCTTTGCACCAGATTAATTCCTCCTCGTAGAAATGTTTAGAACACAGTTCATCGGCTCTGTCTGGTTTTGCTTCACCACCTTTCCCAGAATGCCTCTCTTCTGTGGAGGGCAGCCTCGTCAAGCTCTTGGGTCTCGTGGAGTCCCTGATTAAGAAGGCGTGAGAGTAACAGCCAAATTAGGCATAAATATATGCAGAGTACATTAAGCTTCTATAAATATGTCATTGTAATCCCTGGGGAAATAATTAAAGATGGCAGTAGATAGTACAAACATGGATATTGGTGACATCTGATTGCCTTAATTTTTTCCTCCACGGAAGCAGTTCTTTTAAGGTGACTCTGTCAACATTAAAGAAACTGTGCTCCAGTCCGAACTTCAGAAAGTGGGTTCCGCTGTTGCTTTCGATTGGGCTTTGAGCTACGTTACGGCACTAACCTGTGCAGCTAAGCTTTAGGGTCTGACCTGGATACTTCAGCAGGAATTAAGGGAACGATGGTGAAGCTTGTGGAATGATGGATCTGCCCGGCTTTGTGTCTTTATGTTACAGAACCGTCTCTGAAAGGCTGGGCTGCCACAGCTTGTGAACCAATCTCATTTATCCAGGCCATGGGCTTTGAAAGGCTGGATTTAAACATTATAATGAAAAATAAAATCCCATTGGCATTAAAAATCATACTGGGGGGGGGTGGGGGGTCAGAAAAAGCCAGCCTTCCTTTGGTCAATCCACGATTCTGCTTCCGACATCATCATCTTGCGATTGATTTGTTTTCCTCGAAATTCCTGCCAGGACTTGCGATGGCTCCCTGAAACAGAAGCAGTTGACTTCATACTGCAGTGAGATCTCCACCAAAAACTGCCGCTATGCTGACCAGAAAAAGCTTTTCGGGTCATTACTCTGTAGTCTTAACATGAAGCAGGATGATTGTGTGGTTGCTGCTTGTACTCTAGTCTCCACCAGTGACACCAATGCATCTTACAGTTGGAGCTGACTGTATCAATATGCGTTTTATTTAGAATGTCTTAATAAAGCTATTCTATTCTATTTGTTTTGTTTGCAGAATCCTTGTCAAGTGGCAAATCTCATTGTGGAGCCATTCGCCATGAATTAACAGAGGTGTTAAGTGTTGTCAGTGACATCATTTCTGTATCGTTGAGCTCTCTCTCCATCCTCTCCTCAATTTAATGCACATTGTAGTCTGAGCCAAGATCATGGGACTAGATCCCAGCCACCGCAGGCCACATAAGGTCCAGTTCATCAGGAGCTGGAATTCTTTGTGGAAGTGTGAAGCTGGGTCCTTTCTGTCCTTTCAGAGAGTCCTGGGCCTCTGAAGCTTCAGAAACAGTCTGTGAATGTGGGATTCATCATGTTGTGGGTACTTTGTCTGTGTAAGGTAAGGTATACATGCTCGCACACACACTCACGGACACACACTCACACACACGTACACACACATACACAGATACACATACGCAAACACACATACACAGACACACAAACACAGACACACACACACACACACACATTTATATGAGTGCCAAAGTGTGGTAGCAACATGCCATTTCCCTTAAAGCTAAAGCTTATAATGTTGGGAACAAAATTGACTTAATTTGTTCCTTTCGTTTCACTATGATGAAATAATGTACATAATACATGAAATTAGTTGCAGTTCACAAGCCCAGCAGATATTAAGAAAAAAACAAGATAGAGAAGAACATTTGTGGAAAGTGAGCAGGGAAGAACTGTGGTAATAGGATGTGAAGGACAAAAATATTAGAGAGCATGTTACCCCAAACAAGGCGCTTCTGGCTCAGTCTCCTGGTTGGGGCTCCATCCTGCGTCTGTTAGGTCTGGCTGGTATCATTCACTGGACCATCACCTGCTCTGGCTGTTATGGACAGTATCTAAAATAAATATTATTAATGACTTGCAATCAATGATAATATTTGAGTCAGTATTACAGGCTTTTTGATATGACTGTATGCCGTGCATACTGTCTCACACACTCAATACACACACACACACACACACTCAATACACACACACACACTTACATCCATCCATATTTCATGCCAGGAGTCCGTCCCAAAAGTCAGTCCATAGCAGCTCATGCTGCATTAAGTACCCAGTAGGGTGAAGGACTTACAGTACAGTTTTTTCCAATCATTTTCACACTTGTCTCGACACCATGTCCACTTTTACAAAACACCTCACACTGTGAACTTTACAAACATGCACCCGAGCATATAAGTTAACTTTGGGTGCAAAATGCACTAAAACCACCAAAACACTCCATACTCCACCCAAAAGTGAGACATGCTGCCAAACCTATAGCACATGCAGTCTCTCACAAGCTGTCACACAAAGTACAAAGCATGAAACAACACAAACCACTTGAAGTGCTGCAAAATGCAGATATATGATGTATTGTTTTATCCTATATTTTCACACAATGTTTATTGCAAAATAAAAAATAACATGACGTTTCTTACAGTAAACATTGTAATACAAACAAATAATACTGGCAGGTAAAGGAAGGCTGGAAAACCAGCAGGGCTCGGACCTTGAGGACCGTGAGCTGAATAACCCTGCTCTAAATAGTGTATATAGTACCTGTTGCTTTGCTTGAAAATCCTGACAATCGATGCCTCTGTGGATCTAGGCAGGTGGGGTTGAGCTCTTAGACCCGCTTTCCTCAGGGACAGACCATGATTTACAACATGGTCAATTACTGTGGCTCTGATTTCATCAGTAACCATGGTTCTTCCTCTTCCTCTCCATTGATGTCTTCTTGCTCTTCCTCTGCCTCTTGCGGCATCCATTGTTCACTAGCTAAAGAAAAATGGTAATGGAAAATGCCAATCCAAAGATTTGTACATATGGCAAAATGGCACTAACCACACAAATTCCTACTGTAGATAGGTGCTTAGCTGAAATTACAGGCAGGTGTGTGTTTTTATTCAGCTTTCCAGCTTCAACCATTGTAAAATGCTCGGTGGTGATCTACGGGGGTGGTGGTGGTCTAGTAGTTAGGGATCTGGCTGGGCTCCCATTAGAAACACCAGAAGGTTGTGAGTTCACTCCCAGGAGGTGCCACCATTGTGCCCCTGAGCAAGGCCCTTGACCCCAACTTGCTCCAGGGAGACTGTCCCTGTAGATACAGCACTTCACTGTAAGTCACTTTGGATAAAAATGCCTGCTAAATGAATAAATGTAAATGTAATATATGTGTTGCCATACCCACTGTTTTTGCACAGAATACATTGTGTTGTGATGCAAAAAGGAAAGGGACACTTCATGGTCTCATTTATATAAATGGTAACAAAGTACAACAAAGAAAACAAAAACAAAATTATGAAATTTCTGCTAGGAGCATAATTATTTACGTTGGTGCCAGTGCATAGTGTCCTTTGTCAAAATGCAGCATATTTCAATTTACAGTGCTCTACATTTCATTAGGTTTTGACCTGAAAGTTAACTGTTTTGAACAGATTATCCAAATGTCTGAAAAATTGGCTGTAGTTGTACAAAGTTTTGCTGGTGGCGAACACTGACTGACAGAAGTATTCATGAAATTTGGGGGAAGTGGTGATTGAATGCATATTGTGTCAAAGCAATGCAAACATATACAGAGTTTAGCTCACGTAGTCCAATGGTATGGTGCATGTGTTAAGTGTTTTGAGAAAGTGGACATGGTATTGAGACACACGTTAAAATGACTGGAAAAAACTGTAATAAAGAACAACAGCTACCCTGAAAACATACCTATTATTATCATTTTTGTATCACTGCATGATCACTTGACTGCAAATGATGTGAATGTGAAGCACCTTGTGAATATGCATGATAGTGTGAATTTGAATATTTACGAGGGTTTTGTATTACTTGTGTCAATAACCCAGAATGGGGAGAAGCATCAGTAGGAACAAACTGCGTGCAGCCTGTTTACCTGCATGGCTCTGTGCGCAGTGTGGCAGTGCGTGGCAGAGCAAGTTAGGGCTCTGTGTGCAGTATGGCAGTGTGTGGCTGAACAGGTTAGGTCTCTGTGCACAGTGTGGCAGTGTGTGGCTGAACAGGTTAGGTCTCTGTGCACAGTGTGGCAGTGTGTGGCTTAGCAGGTTAGGGCTCTGTGCGCAGTGTGGCAGTGCGTGGGCGAGCAGGTTAGGGCTCTGTATGCAGTGTGGCAGTGTGTGATAAGGCTGTCTGTCTGCCTGCCTGGCTACATCACATGCACTCACTCAAGGAAGAACTTGACATGAAGGAGATATGATCATGAAATAGAGACAGATGCAGCGCTGGGCTCAGTAAAAGCAGATATTACTGATGATGATCTGGTTTGGATGCGTCCTCAACAAATCAGTGAAAGAGCTAACAATTCATGATGAACCTCCAGAGGCTGACTGTCCCCTTAAGTATGAAACCCCCATGTGCATGGCATCATTTGTGCATAGAAATTATCATTATAATATGAAGCACGCATGTAACATGTTAACATGTGACACACGAAGCACATAAACACATTGTTAAAGCATTCACCTTTCCTGGTACTATCTGCGCAAACATACACAGCAAACGTGTGCACTTTCATACACACTACTGTCAAATGCACAGACAAAGAGATGTTACTGCAGATTTAAACACTGTAACAATTGCATCTAAGTAGCTGAATATGAGCAGGTAAGAAAAACTGAATTAAAATGTAAGTACATCCATTACACACAGAGTCAAATATGGTGCAGGAAAGAATCTCACACTGTGACGCTTCCTTGCAGTAAAATCAAAGTGTTGTAAAGTGTACCAGCAGGTAATATCAAAGCATTAGGCTTTTCGCTTCAGAATAATTAACATCAAACACATTCAGACATGCGGTGGCGTGATAACGCAGCGGGAACCAGCTCAGAGCAGGATGTGCCCTCTGTGTGCATGTGCTTTGCGTGTCTTCAGCGTGTTATACGCAGAGCTCTGCTTTCCACCCTTTCCTGTGTCCTGCTCTGCTAAAGACGGATTTGAGATTCCCCTGTACTGGGTAAGCAAGAAGGATGATGGGGGTGAACCTTTTATTAAGCACAATTAACACACCATTTTGGTAACTGTGTCACTACTGTGATGGGTAATGGCACTGACAAAGAACTGAGCACTTTCATTACACATGCTTAATACACCATTTTCATAACTGCTTCTATATTTCATCATCAGAACTGGAAATTTTGGAGTAATATATGAAAAAATGTGCATCATGCTGCAATGAAACATGCATGTGTATCAGAATAACTGTACTAAACGTGAAGCTTATGCTGCTATGTAGTTATACTGATTTTATGCAGATTCTTATGACAAAATAAATAATAGGAGTATTCGGTAATCAAATGGAAATCTGAAAAAATGTGTAACACAGACGCACAGAAAGAAGGTGATTATAGACTTAATGACTAATCCACACCACTGTTGACATAACATTTTAATGCTGCTAAAAAAATTGTCGCTAGTGATGTCAGGGTGTCTAAACTTTTTGTGGGAAAGTCAAGCCGCTGTAATTAATGGGTCAGAGACGCGATTCTTCCCCTGCAAAAGTTTTTCATCCACAGCGAAACAAATCAGAAATAATTAAAGCCTGCGGCAAAAGCTGTGGTAGAATAGTGAGGGGG
>JAODJW010000033.1:18990520-19001948 GCA_026777045.1 Hyperopisus bebe
GCTGGGCTGGGCTTCCTACTCAAGAGACAGCGGCTAGCAGAGGGGGCTGGGCTGGGCTTCCTACTCAAGAGACAGCGGCTAGCAGAGGGGGCTGGGCTGGGCTTCCTACTCAAGAGACAGCGACTAGCAGAGGGGGCTGGGCTGGGCTTCCTACTCAAGAGACAGCGACTAGCAGAGGGGTTTGTGCATATTCATAGCTAGAGTCTTAAACTCAGGAGCTAATAACACTAATTAAAGTGGTTCTTCAGTTTTCTAACAGTGATTTGTCTGAAAATCAGTTTCTGAAATCACCGTGTGATATGTGAGCAGCGTGAGGGAGTCAAGGAGGTCAGGTTTACATTCAACAACAGCAGCTGAATTAGTTAAGAATTAAATGTGTGTCGAATCACTGTATATCTTGCTAGCAGCCTGAATCTTGTACACTTACCATCAAAACAGGTCAGCCAGCTTCATTGTTATGACTTTGGAAATTGCACATTAATGCTCAGTTCTCATGTATTTCCATTTAAACTGTGGGACTGGAAGTCAGCTCACTATCCTTACTGCCATACAGGCCTTGTACATAAAAGCACTAATCTTAATATCTGGGCAGATTTCCCCCTCCCTGAAAGCTAAAGCTGCACATCCCCTGTAGGACTCCCGCCCATAGTGCTCGAAACTCCAACCCCCACCGCCTGCCCCTTTGTCTTCCATTCCCGCCTTTTCCATTTCTGCACAAATAGTGGATAAAATTGCACGTTGACGTGTGTATGGTGCCCCCAGTGCTGCTCACTTGCTTTACATGCTGCGTGTTATAAGACGGCCGTATGCCGGCTTTTACATGACGTGTGATTTGTGTTTAAAAGGGAAATGTGACCACACCCTCCATTCTTAGGAGGAAAATGATGCTGACCTATTATTAAGCAGAGAATCATTATTTAATGTTCCATTACAAAGGCAGCATTGCCTCAGCGGGAACATGTGTACCTGTGACTGACAAATTCATCGATGAGGTCGTCAAAACTTGTGTGACATCATAAACAGGCGCCCAAATGCAAACTCAACAAATCTAACAACGTTCACTGTGCACAACTTTACATTATGTTTTGGATTTATGTCAGAGAAAGAAATATATATATATATATATATTTGTGTGTTAGAGGGAATACACAAATGCTTTCATTTTCATTTAGTCTCGAAGATACTGATGCAATTAAGTTGTGGGAAATGAAGGTGCTGAACAAATGACTCGTTTCAGCTGAAGATAACTCATCATTTGGTACGTATGATGCCATGTAAGATGTCTAAGAAATGTGTTTGATAAAAACGCATAGTAGATACAACGGATGAATAATAAAAGGCTCCTGCATCAATAAGAACATAAGAAATTTACAAACGAGAGGAGGCCATTTGGCCCATCGAGCTCGTTTGGTGAGAACTTATCTAGCTCTGATTTAAAAGAAGCCAGGGTTTTAGCTTGCTAGTACTAAAAGTACAGAATCACAGGGTCCTCGTGATAAACACAATAAGCACATTCCTTTGTGGTTGCAGTCATGTGGCCTGGGACATTAGCAGGCCTGTGAGCTTAGCTGGCTTTGCTGGAGAAGAGATCCAGGTTTGAAATGCTATCAGTGCAGTCACTGCTCAGCTTGTTCTTGACAACTGGACACATATTAACGCTTTTAATTACAGCTAATTGGGCCTTAATTGAGGTGCTTTGCAACACGTAATTAACTTGATAGTCAGTTACAGCTTGATCTATATAACACAGTTTACTAGAGCCGTATTAGTTCCAGGTTTTCATCACATGATTTTATGACGAAACTGTAAAGGATTAGCACACATGATCACTGACATTCTTAGGCTAGCTTAACACTGGAGCAACTTCCTTGGGTATGATCCCTACTTAACACTTTCCTCAGGTTCACTTAACAAAGGGATGGACAAGACAGCCAAGCCTGCAGAAAGGGAAGCGTTATGTAGGATACACAGCATTATAGTAAAGGAAGTCTTTTATTATGGGGGTGTGGATGTGAAGAGGCTTCCAAACAATGGCTACTGAAGAGGCAGCGTTTGGCTCCATCACAGGAAGGGCTCCTTGGCTGAACATTTAGATGCAAAAAATGCCAAAGACATTAATCAAGTGGCTGACAGCTGGCCCCACGCATGGGCGGGAGCGGGCTTTGGAATCGGGAGTAACGGATAATACCGCAGCAGGTTTGATGACCAGCTGGCCGTTCCTCTTGTTCACGTATCACACAGACTTCAGCTGAACAATTAATTTACCTTGATGTCCTACAACACATAACCAGCACCTTAAATCACCCGATTCCTCATCAACAAAGACGTGCCGCTTACCAGCTAGATACATACAATGAAGTTGCTGAAAAACATCCGTAAATATGACTGAATAATTTCGCCGGGTGCTGCTGGAGAGTGCAAAGCCTCAGCCAGCCTGTGAAACATGGTAATCCTCTACCTCCATCTCTTATCCATGGTCAGACACAGCAAACAAATGTTACCCATACATAGTAAATGCATCATAAATACACATGTGTGTATCATTTATTTATGTAATTCAGCATAATAACGTTCATAATAAAACAGATCATGAATGCAGTAGGCTGCTTCTAGGGGCTTTGGGGGAGGGGGGGTCATTTCCCATTTCCCATATTGTCCGCCCTGTGAAGGTCCCCCTTGTCTCATACCCTGTGCATCCTGGGATAGACTCCAGGTCACGTGACCCTGTACTGGAAAACTATATGGGTGTTACTCTTCCCTGGACGTGAGCTGTTCACTTTCATTTTCAACTTAAACGTGCAGAGATTGTTTCTTGCATCTAACTGATGACATCATTTTACAGTCACAGCAGAACTGACTGCTCTGAAATGGCATGTTCCTTGAGTTGGTAGCTATTAAAAATGTCAATCAAGGGGCAGCATGAGCAAATTATCTTTGATGCTTTATTTGCATTATTACGCTTTATAAAAGTAACTTGTCAAAAAAAGTAGCAGACCGACAGACAGACTATAAGTATTATGTGTCTCCAAATAATTTTTTATATACGTTATTATTTTGTATTTTTTAGTATAACATTTTATAAATATGTTTGTTCTTTTTTAAGTTCTAACAGCAATATAATAAATGCTGGTTAAACCCTAAATTATTCCCCATGTCTTAGATAAACATTTTGAAAATATAACTTTAAATTGTAGTTTAATTCATTTTATATTAAACAATCCCATACATCCACTGCACATCCTTTCTGTACTGGGTTCTGTGCAGGTTTACTGGGTTCTGTTAATGTTATAACCTTAGATAATCTGAATGACACCCACGTGATTCGTCCTGAACATGGCATAATTTAAAAAGTACTTCTAAAACAGAATAACGCCGTCTCTCTTATAGTCACTCACACATACACAAACATGCACATGTCAAAAATGAACAGAAACAAGTCAGACTGACACAACCAAATGTCCAAATGAACAGTCTGTCATTCTGAAGTGTGTTGCATTTCATTCTAACTGACCTTCTGTCCATCAAACCCTTTGTGGAATAAAAAAAATAAGTGACTCTGAAGATGCCTTTAAAGATTACCAACAAGATAATCAAACACTTATACCTAAACAATGAGGTCCACAGCAAATTCAACCAGTCTCCTCAAGATGAATGACACCCCCACCATTGCCACTTAAGGGGAAAAGACATCTTATCGTGCTACCTTCTTCTGGGTCTGGGTAGTAAAGATTAGAAGAAGAACAAGATAAATAAATTTAGAGAGCACAGCGCACAGTATTAATAAATGAGTTACCAGCCTTTTCTGTCAAAGGACAATACCAGACACAGAAGAAGGAGTGGAGTTTCAGACTGGGTTGAATTTCCACAAGGAAGCCATGGCGATCATGGCAATCATGTACGTCACCATGGCGATGATGGCGATCATGTACGTCACCATGGCGATGAAACCGAAATGGGAATACAGTCAATGATCAGAAATCAGGAAAACATGGAGTTTGTGATTCAAGACACTCAAAGAAGCCAAGAAGTTAGGAACAAGGGGACCACAGATATTACAAGGTGGACTAAGTCAAAAACAGTATGTGGAAATTCAATGAATTCGACACAAAGTCAAGGTTTCAACCACACAACATGCTGTTCACAGTCAATAAAGCTTGAGAACTCAGATAGGATTTCACTGGCTCATTTCATCAGTTTCCCCTAGCTCAGCAGACTTATTATTGACAATTGAGTGTGATGGTCACTTGATTGGATTTGGAGTTTACCCTGGACAGCAGGGTAAACCCCCATACTTGTGTGGAGCATTTACGGGGTGCCACATTTCCGCAGTTTCCTTTGGGTACTCATGTCCACCCAAAATTAAGAGGCAGAACTGCTGTCTTGAAATTGCTCATTGTATGTCGACGCATCTCTTCACGAGTTTGTCTTATTCTTATAGACACAGAAGGCCACCTTTCTCCCACAGTGTGGTGATTTTAGGGTAACTAAGTGTCTTTATGATGAAGGAAACCGAAGAGTGTCAACAACAGATTTGCGTGTTTGTATTTTATGTCCCTCAGACAGTTCACTGGTGAGTACCCATGCTGCACTTGGTATATGGTAATTTCAGAGGTTTCCATAAGACAATGGCAATTAAGAGAAACTGAATATAAAATATGTTGATGTTTATATGCAAAGTGCATTGTCTTTTCAATGGTGTTGTTTCTGGAAAAGAGAGCATGCAGTCAGCAGGAAAATATATATGCCAATTTTCAAATAATTGCAATATTAAATTAATATTATTTATTGTCACTTCCAGCAATTCCTTAGATGTTCAAAATATGAACATAAATTACGTTTACTTTTATATTTATACAGTTTTTATATTAGATACATTTTGATAAAAGTGCATATTTAATGATATAAAAAGTATTTTAAAATGCAATCAAATCATTACATAGACGGAATAATACATATTCATTTATAAAATATTTATTGGTGTGAAGACTTTGGGTCAAACCTGACACCTGGGTTTCATTGATATAATTCAATACAATATCCCACTTCTTAAAATATCGTTAAGGAGACTGGGCTGTTTTCACGGGTGCCGCTGATCTACATAATGCAGACACAAAACATGTATTGTCGTATAACTGAACCGACGAACTCACCGCCAACGTCTATGCCCTCATTAAGGCGAAAAATGCAAGCAAGGTGCTCGTTTTCGTTATTGACGTGATAAAACGAGTTAAACGGATACTAAACTCAACGAAAAAATGCGTGCATAAAACGAAAGAAAATTCCCAGTGACAGCGTAATGTACGTATCTGTTATGGTAAGACATGCTTTCTCTTTTCGCTTAATGAAACAGTTCCCGGTGTCCCAACGTTGTGTGTTTTTTTTTAATTCACCAGTGACACAGTAACACTGTAATACTGAAAACGTGTACATTTTAGGCGTATAACTCGTTAAAACGTGTCTTTTCAAGGTACTCCACAGAAGAGAGAGCTGAAAATGCATATTTAAAAAATCAGTATTGAATTAATACATAAGCTTGACCCACCTAACTATTTAGAATCTATTGGCAAAACATTAAAATATAGATGCATACCCTAATAGCAGCACAGGACGCCTGTGTAATAATTGAAAATGTATAAAATAATTACTCATTTCGTTCAGACGAGTTTTTTTTATATCTAATATTTATTAAGATCCCATTGCTACACTGCATTAGATGCGACAGATAATAATAATTATAATGATTATTATTATTGTAATAAACTCTTATTCCTAGCGAAATACTCAATACCTGCAGAACTGAGGGGCAGTAAGCCGGACCTGTAACGCTATATATGCAGATTTCACGTCGTTACAGCCTAATTTAAGCGACTGTAGACGTATGAAAACGTGACACTTCTCCCCTTTTCTACACGAAGTATATTATTAGCATTATGCTCATTTAATTTATTTTTATTCAGTTATCTATAGCTGGATATTATATAAACAACAATGCACAATTTGGCATTATTACGTTGTCTGTGATTTTTTTTTTAGTTATATAAGGCGATTCGCGGTTGTCAATAAGTAATTGGAAAAAATACACGCACACGTAGATATTATATAATGTAACAGATTAAACTCGACACACAACTTCATGCAAATTAAGCCCAAAGCAGCATTGTTATGCAACATTCTTACGGCAAACTCGCTAGGTTATTTCGCTGTATTGTCAATATTCTCAACCTCATGCAACAAGCAATTGAAATAGCCTACATTTTTCCCGGTGTCTCTCTATTGGTCCCCTAATAGTTCTTACTTGATGTAGTATTTTTGAAGTCACGGCTTCCTCGGCATGGCTACCACTCCAGACTGTACACTACCGATAAAACCCGTTTCATTTCAAAATATCAGAAGTTGCCCTTGCGGCCTACTGGCAGCTCCTGCATCTGGAAGATCTGCTCGCTCTTTCTCTTCCCCTTATTCTTTTTACCGCTACCCTCTGGGAGAGTGGGCCGCGGGTAACTCCTGATTAATAAATGTTTATCTGTTTTGAAGTGCGGGACAATAGGGGCAGCCCCGTGACCCTGCGGAGCCGCGACCTTTATTTATGCTGTATTGTGGCACGCTGAGAAAGGGGCTTTGGGACGGGGACCCCAGGCATTGACCCGCGTACATCCCGCAGATCCTCCATTCATCCCGTGGACCACTAGAATCGCCCGCAGTTCCCATTGTTTTAACTGCAACAATGGCATTTTCCCAGGGAAGGCGTTGAAAGCGTTCAACGGCTTCCATTGCTTCTTAACCAGTACGCTTACCGCAAAGATTTTCTCAGTATGTTCTCGATATAATTATATTACTACAAGATTTATTTCGTAAAAATAATTATTTTGATAAGTAGTTTTCTCTTAGAAAAAAAAAAACAATTCAGAACAAATGTGTTATGGTATTTTATAGGAATTAATCTTCTAACGCGATGATTTAATGGTATTCTGTTGTTTAGGCTGGGCCTAAACAATTGTACGCCTGTATACACACCCAATAAGCTAGTATTTGTTAGACACCTGCTTTAGATACCTGCTTTAGGTATATCGATTTTAACTGTGACACCCTTACAGAAATATTTTGAGATTTATTTTCCTTTGATCCTTTTAGTACCAGGCGTGAAATATGTTTTTGGTATCGATTCTGAAAAATGCGAGAAATACGTCCCCCAAGAATGACACAGTTAATCTGATTGTTCAAAATCCTCAGTGGGTTGCAGATAGATGTCCATCAAGCCCGTGAAACGGGCGCTACTATACATAAAGAAGTATAGCTGCACCCTTTTAAAAGTCAGTACCGGGAAGCAGAAAGAATGCAACCGAAGTAGACACGCTCTTACCTAAATGAATTATTCACTGCGCACCGCAAGGTTTTGGGTATTCGCGACATATGACGCACCGCATAGCGGATGTGTCCGTCTAGCAATATTTTGCGCAGTCTCTGTGTATTTTCTTAGAGTCATGTGGTCTTTCGTTCACTATCACAATAAAATCATCTAGCTCAACGTAAATAAAAGCAAAACAACAAAAGAGAACCAGATGATAGTAATGCACTGTGCTACGTCGGTAGAGGTTAGAGTTTTTGGAAAGTGATTCCCATTGTTGCGAGATCACTAAAGGATATATTACTGGGGGCGACGACAATAAGGTCACTCATCTCTCATGACAATTAACTGACTTCAATTCGTTAAGCAGGAACATTGATTCTGTAGACTTATTTTTAATTCGCGAAAAATAGCACAATTGTAGCATTGCTATAATTGCACAGAATCAGAAAAGTTAGGCGTGAGTTCCTAATGAAGGTCCTTTCCTGCGGCAGTGCGAATACATTACATGGAATAAAGAGTAAAACAATTGATAGGTTACCAAGTAGATGTTAGTGGATCGTGTCAACAGATTTAGCTTGTGGCAGAACCTGCAATGTAAATCTCAGTAATAGTTGGATTATAAATATTCATTCCCGTTAGTATTTTCCAGTATTATGCTATTTATATAATTGAATCCCTTCCTGTGCTGGATTTACACCCCCTTGGATAAATGCATCTGGATTGAGCAAATGTCGAGCAGCAAAATATTTTATTATATGAGGGGAAAACGGTATTAATCCGTATATTTTCAGGATAACTTTTATCTTCCAGCAAACACGGGATCAATCAAAAGAGATAATAAAGACACATTTCCTAGACGTGATGACGAATATATATATATATATATTTTATTTTATTATTTTTTTATTTCTCAGTAATTCCAATACTAGTTTTGTGTGATATATGAATGCTGTGACAAAACCTGACATTCTTTATACGATGCAGTTAAAGGTTCATATTGGGCCTTTTTCAATATGATTATTTTAAAAAGTCAGTTATTGCGGATTCAGACAGTGTGTGTTCACTGGTAGGCTACAACAGATTCTCCAGTACAGTGCTTTGTGAGTGTATGCGCGTCTATGTGTTTTAGGAAGAGAGAGAGTGAGGGGGGAGAGGGGCGATTTAAGTCATTGTAATGCATAGAGCGACCTGCCCTCTTCTGGAAAAAAAAAAAAAAAAAAAACGCCCGTGCCTTGCAGATACTCCAGCATCGGGCTCACGCGCAGATCCGCACCACAGCCAAATGAGCACTGGGTCTCATCTCAATCCGCATTCGTGTACCTAAAGGACAGGGAATACAACCCATTTCCCACAAATTTTGTAAATCGTGCGTTGAGATTCAATAAGATGAAGCTGTATATGGATACAAAACCATTATGGATGATCGACCATATGGCGCGGACCACTGAAGGAACGATTGTAAGTACGAAACCTCACATTGCATTTATTGTCTTAAGAAGGATCAATATAACATTTATATGTATAGCCTAGTTGGTTCGGTCGGAAGCGAGTCACGGTAAAAAAGCGTTCAGTTTGTCTCAGTTGCCATTGAAGGAGAGATCCCCGTCTCAGGTGGTTAAAATTCTGTTTATTTTAAGAAATATAAAATGAAATTCTTGGGAAGTGTACACTGCATCTGAAATAAAGTCCAAACACTTACACTTTTTGCGCAAGTTCAGTAAATTGCGGTAGAATAAAAACAAGGCGCCATCATTTTGCTTTGAACGTCGGTCTCATTCTCCGTTTGACGCTTGCAAACAATGGATGCGTTTATGCTGGGTCAACTGGGTCGTATTTTCAATGAGGTTTTAGAAAACAAAGTGCGGGACCCTAAAAATGACTGTTTCTATAAACAGACGTAAAAGGTTGTAGTATAATATCAATAAATTGCTATTTGTCTTCCTTATTTTAAATAAAGGATTTAAAAAATATCCAGTATTATGAAGTACCTGATGACTGCTGACACGAACACACAAGTCCCCATGTTGGGTTAACCGTTGGTTTGATGTTGGTTAAAATCATTTTGCTTTTCTTATGTTTCCAGTAACGCTATAAAGCAGAAAAACAATAAAGGTATTAAAAACTACCAGGGACTTTATAGTGTAATTCTTCATGCCCAATTTGTTCTTATTGTTTACAATGAAATCTAATAAAGTCAAAAATAACGGTAATATTGCAATAATATATGGATAAGATTTACGTTTTGCTGGTGTTTTATAAATATTAAACATGGCCTTGTGATTCATTTTATATTTTTGTTTTTCTGTTCTTATGCTTTGCGTCCATAGAAATATATCATTGTCTGTGCTTGGCTTAATTACTATAAATAAAAGTACTAGTCGTAACAAAGGTGAACCCAACATTTAAATGCTATTAATGCTAATGTTTATATATTAAAGCATTCCAGAACTACTGACATGAACTAAACCAGTCTTCAGCGATAGTGTTTCCCTTGCATTTTATGCTAATTGGCCCATGCATTCAGTCAGGAGCCTCATTAATTAATCTCCAGATTAGGTACTCGGGCTCAACTAGATGTCATGACACACATACACACGAAATATTATTTATAAATATGCTATTCCAGCACTATATCGAGGTTCGTGATTTTATTCATACCTCCAATTGCATTGTAATTTCAAAGATTTCAGTTGCGACGTTATATCTTAAGCATAATTCGAGCTGGACCCGAATTTACACTCTCTAATGAGGACATTTTTAGCCATTTAACTAGCCCTTATTTCGGCTACCTTCAAATAGGCGATTTTGTGCATGCACGAGGTGTTTAGGATGGGGGTTGGGATAAAATATAGATACCGAACGACGCATACATACATGTACGCATACGGAAATCGCGCAAATACTGATGTACACTTTTTGACTGTACAATGGATTAAGACGCGCATAAGAGGATCCCAAATCGGTCCCGCGCAGTGGCATATGACAGAGGCATGTAACTTATTTGCAAGAAACATTTTTTTTTTTCTAGCGAGCGCTCCTAAAGACACCGGCGGTGAATAATAACCTGACGAGAAGGAAATTAGGATTTACATGCATTTGCCTCGGTTTCAAGGACACAGAGAGATGATGGGGACTTTGGTAGGAAACATCTGTTTGCCCGGTGACGTCATGCCCCCCATGTAATCCTCTTGTGCTGAAGGCAGATGCCTTATTTGTTTGGCTCGAGAGCCATTAATCCCAAATTCTGGATCAGCAAGCAGGAGGAGAAGACTGTACGGACTGAGATCAGCACCACTTATAGGTTTCCGCATGGGAAGTAATCATTGGCGCTGAACTGCATGGAGTCTGCAGCGTGCAGCCGGGATGCGACGGGTTCGTAAATATCTAAATCTGGACCGTTATGTGTTACAGACTCGTTCTTTTGCGTCAGTGTTGCTATTATCAGATCTCCTTCATTCTGACACGACGCGTACGTTTTCGTGTGCTCTCCTAACTGCGCAGAAAAGCTCTACAATTTGACGGCGCATATACTGACGTTTCTTTAATTTTGATCCATAGAAGAAATCTGGTTACATAAAATGGAATACCTCTTTCAGCTGCCGACACTGATCGACTGGTCACCATGACCGGAGATGTGCGATTAACGAAGCCTCATTGCCTGCTTTCTCTTTTGTAGGTGTTTGAAGCGGAATACGGGCGTAAGTGATCCCCTTGCCGGTGCAGGTCCTTTGAAGCAGATGAAATGGACCGCTCCTTTTGACCCAACTGGATTCGGGCTTTGCTATCACTTTGAATCAAGCTCCAAAAATACAGCGCTGCTGACGACTTTAACCCTTTGTGGCCGGTGCGCCCAGCCGTAACGCACTGTAATGGCCGCCTAAAGCTACCAGTATCTTTATGCGCTGATCGCCAGGGAGACCATCACGGCGAGACTCGTCGGAATAAACGGTGATATACTGAGGAATTCTGTTCGTCTTTTACAAAATATGACAGAGATACACAAGGTGGTGCGTAGAGGGCATCTTTTAGCTATTAAGTTCGTACGGGGTTTATATATGCATACATACATACATGCATGCA
>JAODJW010000033.1:19018183-19031252 GCA_026777045.1 Hyperopisus bebe
GGGGGGGGGCATAGAAGACTATATTATTCTTAACCTTTTTAGCAACCAAAGTGTCTGAATTTCGGTGTCATTCTCCACTAGAATATAAAAGATAATTCAAGTAGAATAATATCGCTTTTCCCCTGTCAGAGCCATTACAGAAATTGTAAATGAACGAAAACTTCTAGTTTTCGAGTATTTATTTGTAACTCAAAAGTATAATTGGCACAATATAGGCCTAATGCAATGTGTGTGCTTCGTATGTATTTTCTTCAACGTGGCCAGAACGTTTTAATGATTTATTGATTCCAACTAGCAAAAGTTTCATAAATACATCATTGGGAATATATCTAGGCCTAGGCCTATATATTAACACTATGCTACTAAGATTAAAAAATATTTAAAAAAATTAAAATCAGCCTTTAAATATAAAAAATGAAGAAATTTAAATTGCATTTCATACAGTAATTTGGCCATGCCTAATTATCGTGTAATTGTATAATTATTTAGCGGACTATAACTGCACTTGATTCGGGCTTATTGTAACATATTTAATCATGTTCTGTATATTCCTCGCTGAGTTTAATTGCTCGGAGACAGAATCAAAAAGTTATTCAAACGACCCCAAAAATGATCTAACAATATACTCCTAATTTCAAACACCACGAAGGGTTTTTAATTGTTTATTTGCTTGTTTATTTGTTTGTTTGTTTGTTTTCTTTCAGAGACACTGGGCCCTTTTAAAGGCTCATACTTCTAACAAATCCTCCAAAAAAAATAATTGATTAAGTTTGCTATAGGCTACTTTTGACTTCGAACATCATTTATTAGGCTATGTAATTAACATGCAGCCTAAAGTTATTTAAACTATAATAATACTATTGCACAAAATGCGAAATTAATTTATTCAATGGATTGTCGTTATCCGTATACATACTGCCGGGTATATTTAACGTTGATCACTGCATTTCACGTTTTTAAAAGGTATTTCCGTGTTACACGCATTCCGCAAAGTTTACAACACACTAACCAGTAAATCACGCTTAGTGAAAGTTACCTCACAATCTGAGTTTCCTGTATTTCAAAGTTGAAAAACACATATTACGGTATTTGCATCTTCCTTTGAAAGCAGACACAAAGCGTTAAGTATTATGAACAAAGCTGCAAATGCCGATGCTTACTGGACTTCAGGATCAGTCTCCGAATCTGCGAATGGCGCGTTTGGAAGAAAACATTTTTTAAATTTATGACTTTTATTCCATGATTTTATAAATGATATACAAAGGGGATGCAGGCCATCTGGGACTGAATCTGAAAACTAGAAAGCGACTGTAAGTCAAAGCATGAGGCGCCAGGCTATCATTTTGCATTTTTATTCTTTTCTGAGCCTTTGGACCGTACGAATTATTCTCAATGATTAGAAATTCCTAAATAATAAAGCTCTTTTTGGCGACTATTAAATTGTCAAGTCCAGATTTTCGATTGTCGGCTAGATTCGACCCAGTAATTGCAAATGAATAATATATTTAATTATGCTTTATTCTCTACAAAACTCGCTTATTTTAAAGTGTTCTTCCAATACAAAATTTAAGTAAAAGTTAATCTGGCTAAATGCTGTTCATAACCTGCCATGCGAACATATGCAATGTGTGCACAATCAGGGTAACAAAGTGATCTTTTTCCAAGCGTAGTAATTGTTTATTTATGCGAATAACCCTTTGTTAGAAGCGCGGACTACCGCTTTGTGCTTTGGTAAGAGGACATGGCGAAATGATTATCTCCTTATGAGGTTTCAGACAGCAGAGAAAGGACAATAGGTTTCTGCTGTCAGCACCTGTAGTGTTCATTAAAAAGTTTCTCTGGAATAAATAATAGATATTTTGAAATGTAAAATTACTGCATTTTCTAGTCATTCTGTACTTAAATAAAACAGTTATTACTTGTTTACTTATTAAAATAAACACATTATATATTCGATATTTTTATAAAAGGATCACAAGTTCAACTACAAATGTGAGTTAAATAAGGCTGAATTGCAAATGAGACATTTATGTATATATTACTAAACATTATTATACTAAATGTCCTCACAATGTGATAAAAACCTGTTATTTCGACATTGAATGGGACACCTTTTCAGTCCCCACAAAGAGGAAACTCTTTACATATATATATATATATCTGTTAGTGGAATAAAAAAAAAAAACTAAAAAATGCCAAAAGTCTTGTATTTTGTTTTGTAAATTGTGGTTATGGTTAGGGCTGGGCAGGGGGTATGGTTGTCCTAGTTGGGATTAGGGTTTTACCCATAGAAACGAATGGGTGGTCCCCACAAAGATATAAATACAAGCATGTGTGTGTGTGTGTTTGTGTGATACAGAAGAGGTCCGACAATCGGATCCTCGATATGTTTTCAAAGCAGCGCGAGGCGACTTGCCGGGTTCTGCTGAGGCCATATAGTCAGCACCAGAACCGCGGGTCGCGTGGGTCACTGACACTGTAACGTTATTCTGCATCTCGTGAGGAAGGACCTCAAATTCCATGACAGCAACACGCTAAATACGAACAGAGCACCTGAGTGATGAGGAACCATGACTGCGATTCCAAACTCACCGACTGGGAGAGATGGACACTTAACAGGACGGTCGCCAAACCACCATCAACGTATGACCTCAAAAACGACCACGGAACTGAATCGGTACCGCCATCATCCAGTCTCGACAAGACTGTATGCCGTGAGCTTCAGAGAGCTGGTTTTTATAGCAGGGCTGTGGTTCAAAAAGCTTTCGCATCTTCGGCCGGCTGTACAGTGAATAAAAACTGGACCCTGAACAACAGACAGTAACACGGACCTGATGAGGCACCGTTTAGTGTGTTTTCCACATCAAGGTGCTTTTATGCTTGGAAAGAGCCAAAGGAATCCTTTATAATGTCTGCTGCCGTCGGCAGGCATTCCATAGCTCCCACGATCTCTCCGCATTGTTATATAACAACCCAGAAATGTGAGGCCATTTTTTCCGGAGTTGGTATATCTTACAGTGTAGACACTGTTCCCTTATGATGTTAATGCCCCCATACACAGTGCTAAACAAACCCAAGAGTGCTCTCCACTGAGGGGCATCATGCTTCTGCTGCGAAGCCCAAGCGTACCTCAGTGTCAGGGCACGATCTCTGCATTTTATATGCTGTCAGGGCAGAGAGGCCTATGCTCATCACATGCTAAGGCTTATCCTTAGCAGCATGTGGGAAACTGCTATGAGGAATTAGCTCAAATGGTAGAGCTAATACCCACATTCTCCAGGCCTTCCGGGGTGGTGTGTGGCTCAGTGGGTCGGGATTCTGTGTTTCTGGTCGGAAGGTTGCTAGTTCAAATCCCATGGTCAGCAGAGAGATTGCACTGTTCTTCCATTGAGGAAAGCCCTTAACCCACAAGTATTCTAGGAACTGGCTAACACCAATTTCTCAGAAAGACTTGCTGGGTATTAAATGAGAGAAAATGGTGAAACTAAGATGACCTTATGGGGATGGAAACTTAGGACCAGATGGATTTGAAGAGCTTGTTTAGACTGATAAGACTCAGTTCAGTGAGCGGGTCTATGGTGAAACAGATAAAAGAAGGTGAAGGAAAGAAAGGCTGGCGGTATGGCATCGCAACAATGAGAGTGCTGCTAAGCTAGCATGGCGCAACAGCGGCGCTTTCTCAATGAGGATCACACGGGCACGCAGCCTCGAGTCCTCAGATGGTCAGTGGGAGTATGTCAAACTAAGTGACAGCGATCTGTGCCGTTTATGTAACGTAGGTTTTTGGCCGTTCTTTTGTAATATCTAGGTTTTTTTTTGGACTAACCAAATCTCTGTAGAATAACTACTAAATGTGACCGAGTATGGGATTCTTTGTACATTTCCAGATTTTCAAAATGAAATCGCTTGAAACCATGATTTTGATTTGCACCTGTACACACTGGGGAAAACACACAGGTGGGCATCACATTATCACTAAAGCGGATTCCTGTGCTGGACATTTTTGGACATTTGATGTTTGGACATTGGACATCTGGACAGTTGGACATTTTTACAATGTAAGTAGATGTACGAAAAATATTTCAAAATTCCTTAGTTGAAACTTGTTCAGGGTGAGTGTAAATGGTAAATATTGCATCCTTGAAGAGAAATGGTCCTGAACGCCTTGGCATTGCTGCCATCTCCGTCGCACGGACCTTTTAAAGGGCTGTCATGTAACCATTGACAGTGTGATTTACCCACAGAGACCACAGCGATATTACCCTGTCCTCTCTAATCCAAGGCACATAAACTATTTAAATCACTATGGATGAATCATGGCGCAAAGAGGAAAAACAATAATTTCCTCAGAATGATATTAGTATGTAAATATTGCCAGCAATTAATGTCTGGAGACCCCCAGTAGTAAGATGTGATTCAGAGGAATACATTTCCCCATTGCAACTGCTTTCAGTATTATATCCGCAGGATGCATACGGGGTAAATCACTGCAGTGCACTTTGCCGAACGGGCGGAGTTGAACACAAATGGCATCCAATTCATAACATGCAGCATAAACAGACTAATAAAAGCTATATCACGCAATTTATATGAGTAATACATGTGTTTTGTTACGGCAGGTTAAGATCTGTTAAAGTTTGCCTTAATTTCCTGTTACTGCAAGGAACAGCCTACATTGAAAGCTTGCTTTCTTTTTAGGTAAATACACTAAGCCCATGCCGGATATGCCTGTTTTATTTATAGCATATATTGTACTACGTACCTGCTACAATGCTGAATGTTGCATCTTTCCAAATGATTTATTTACACTTAGTACGCCTCACAGTAGATAATTATGTATTTTTAATTTAGTTGTCTTTTGTTGACATTTTTAGGTGCTTGACTGGGAGTCATTCTGCATTGGACATGTATCAGTGCATAATCCAGCCTCTTAAGCTCCTACTTAAACTGTCCGTTACTAACAGAGCTGTCTGCTGTGTAAACCGGGGGCAAAAGGTCGTTCTCATGATGTTTGTCTTGTGAGGGCAGCAAGCGACTCCCCCTTCCTTACACCATGTCTGGGTGAAACGGTCCCTCCACAGCAGCAGCATGGAGCCAGAGGAGATAAAGTGATGAATGACACTTACACTAAACTGCTTTGCGCTTGGGTAAATATACAAAAGCACTCAGGGGCAGAACGGATAGCAAACTTAGTACAAGAATCAAGACAGAAATCAACAGGTGCATTCAAATATGGATTTACTTATCCATTCTTTTAGAGAATGGGGATCTCTAGGTGATTGTAGTAATGAGTGGAACTTGACCTCAGTACGGGAGGGTTCACTTTTGGATGTTCTCTTTTGTTTCACATCCATGGTGCACTTTTTGTCACCATTGGGTTTACGATGCAGCAGTTTGTGCTATTGGCTTATCACGTGTGCTGTTGTTTTTCTGCTGTTGTGGGGACAGGAAGAGGGGACATTTAAAAAACAGATCTGGCCGGACCAAATCAACGGGAAGTCCCCATGAACGGACGTCTGTGCTCTCACGTGCACGTGCGCACACATGAGCGTGCGCCGCACGCGGTGCAGCCCATATACGGTGCAGCGACCCCTCCAGAGAAACCTGCAGGCAGAGCCACTGAATCAGACTCTGCATCTGAGACTGTAATCAAGCACACAAGCATTGCTTTTCACAAAACTAACCTGCATTTAAGACATTAATAGGCAGCAAAACCATGCATGAATAAAAAAAAAGATAAAAAAGCTTTTTCATAAGCCATAAAATAGCCCATTTATGATATCAAGACTTAGCAGAACTCCTATTAAAAGAGGGATATGATGAATGACCAGGATGATAAGCAGCGGACCCCTGGATGTGTGCAGCAGTAGTATATGCGCTGCCCTCTCCATTATGCTAACGTACCACAGAATAATACCACTGAATTATTTCCTGTGTTTCTCTCCTCCTCCTAAAGAAGCTGTATATCCTCCAGTCAAGGGGAAGCTGGTAGCTTTGCAGTGAACCAATTGATCATTTAAACAGGTTTCCTTCTTACCTGTAAGGGCCCGTGTTTATTGAAGTCCCCAACTTTTAGGGCGAGGACGAGAGGTGGACATTCCAGGTTCAGAAAAAAAATCAGGACCAAGAATTAACTTCAACCAACTAGTTGAGTTTAATGCATTTGTTCTTCCTGCACGGACCCACCTTTGTTCCAGTGCTTAGCAGCTTAGGCTGACTGTGTGTCTTTGGAACGTGTGAGGATCTCAGTGTACCCTGATTACTCCACACTCCAAAGCTGGAGCAGGACTCAAAATAAAAAAAATTAAGCTACATACTATGGAAACTGTTAATTCCCTTGTCTATATCTGTAGGTTTTTTCCTGTAGTTGTACTTTTAAGCTGTAGTGTATCACACTCTCCATCGATAATAATAATAAAAATAATAATAATGTATTTAATTTCAAACCCGTGGACAGATATCCTGAAATAGGTGGTCATAACAGCAGCAGACCATGTGACTGTCCGCTAGTTACTCTACAGTAAATGCACAGCCGAGCTTCATTATCGTCATCAGCATCAACACAGTACATCTTCATCTGGGGGTGAAAGGCGCCCCCCCTCCCCCCCCCGACCTCCTGTTTACCCCTCAGTCGGAGCTGAGCACACAGGCACCACATCCAGGGGGCGGTGAGCGTGAGGTCACTATGTAAGTGTGAAACAGCAGTAAGGGATTAGCGACGTCTCGTCGTGGGGCATTTTGGAGAGGATTTAATCTTACTGGGAATCGGCATGGCCGTAATTCTCATCCTACATACAATTGGTTGTGTTTCATTGTCTTAGGTTTGGTCAGTGATGTCTAACACATATAACATTCAGTCTACAACATGGAAATACTGTGCACACTGATCTAAAATATTTTAATTAATTACACCATTAATTACATTTGTGATTATCTAGCCAGTTTATGATTGCTATAGAGAGCCATTTTTGTCAGAATAAAATGTGTTTGGGACGATGTTTTACAAGTGTCCAACATCTGTTCAGTATATTTCAATTTTGTGGACCTAGTATAACGTTATCTAAACATTATCTAAAGTCTGTCCATCTTTGACAGATTAATCAGATTTAACAGTGGTTTAACTAGTAATCGCTCTTTTTTATTGATGCCATTTTTGTGAGATAATCAGTTGAGGTTTTTGTCTGGGGATTACAATTCCCATCGCACAACACAGTCATTTACAGCAACTCTGCATTTGTTGTTTCTACAATTCAGATTTGGAGGTTTAGCAGAATATAAGGGCCCTGGTTAACAAGCATGTTGGAGACAGGTTTGGGGATGGGGGGCTGAAGGACAAATGGGAGCGTCTCCAGGGCGCCCCCTGCAGGTCTGGGTGTGCTCTTCACCTCTGTGCAGCAGTGTTGCTGACACACTGCCTCTAGTTAAGCTTTTTATTTTCACTGTTCTACTCAAGGAACCAGCAGTGCAAAATGTTTTTTTTTTTTAGTCAGACACATAACAGAAGAAACATCCTTTATTGCTGTACTGCCTTTGAAATCTATATTCTTTTGGGTGATGCACTTGCTGGTTATTTCCTCCTTTTTCTCCTCCTAAAGCAGAATTTCACTTAGCAGCAGACTGGGAACTGAGAGCTTTCGGCTAACACAGAGTTAGCGTGCGACCAGCAGGGCCCTGGGTCACCCCGAGCGCTGTGTTAGCGTTAGCTTCCCGTCTGCAGGGCCCTGGGTCACCCCGAGCGCTGCGTTAGCGTTAGCTTCCCACCTGCAGGGCCCTGGGTCACCCCAAGCACTACGTTAGCGTTAGCTTCCCGCTTGCAGGGCCCTGAGTCACCCCGAGCGCTGCGTTAGCATTAGCTTCCCGCCTGCAGGGCCCTGGGTCGCCCCGAGCGCTGTGTTAGAGTTAGCTTCCCGTCTGCAGGACCCTGGGTCACCCCGAGCACTGCGTTAGCGTTAGCATTAGCTTCCCGCCTTAAATCGGGCATCGCGTGGAGCTGAGTGAGACCCTCATTAGCATGCCAGTGGTGACCCCTGCAAAGGCACATTAACGCTCAGACAATGTACATCCATTCCCTAGCTTTGATATTCATTAGCTGTGGATCCACAGAAAGAGCGAAAATATGAGGAGATGACACAGTGACTGTGGGTTACTGCAGCAGCTGGAGTGCATGGGCCCAGGATGATTTGATGGCACAAAATCCTGGAGAGCCCTGAATCGTAACATTCTCTAAGAAGGAGCTAGATATGAATTAAGGTCGTGGAGGAGATCGCCTGTTGTACCTTTGAGTATTGTGCTCAACGCACTCAGCAGTATGAATTGGAAACATGAATGATTATGGGTGTAGGTTGCTTTTCATGTGCTAAGCTGATCAGCGGCGCTTAACACTGAGTGTCCTGTGAGTGAGTGTCCTGTTTGGCCCCTCCTGCACCCCCCCCCCCCCCGGATTGCCAGCGGCTGCGGCTGTCCCAAATGCCACGTTTCTTTTCTTTGGGTTTGAACACCCCTCCTGACTCGCTGCACCTTTGCGTGCGGCAGGAGATTTTTTTTCTGGAGGGAAGAGCAGCTGAGGAGGGAGGGAGCTGCAGGAAGAGAGAGGTAGAGAGAGCCCGGAGTCTGCCTTTGAACGCCCCCGTACCCAACAAAAGCCGCCTGAGCACGTGTTCAGGGGAATCGCAGGCGCCGAACTTCTCCTAGTGCCGCTGGGGTCGTCGCTAACATGGCGGCAGGAGGGCAGGAAGTTTGGGCAGGTCTGGCAGGCTGGGGAAACCTCAAAACACTGATCTCAGCGTAAATCGAGAAGGCCTCACAATGCCGCCCGTTTTTAGTTTTTATTTTGAGCCCATGACTGGCTAGGAAGAAAAACTATTTACTTATGAAACAAAAAAAAAATGCATAACTGCAATGACTGAATTTATTACTCATACGAGACAGTAAAATATACAAATCAACCACCTTTAGTACCATTTCTTATGTAAAAATGCAAGAATGTCTTTCAGAAATGGACACATTGACAGGAATGACACAAAATAAATAAAAATAATAAACAAACAAGCAAATAAATAAGAATATTCAATAGGATCAAATAGATTCACGGAAGGTATAAAGTACAATGTCAAACTGAAAGAACTGGCAATATCTGCAGATTTCAAACTGAAAGACATAAGAAGAGGTTTGCACTGCAATGTCCTGAAAATATATTTAAAAAGGTACTGATTTAGCTTGGACTGGAATGCACTGAAATTGAGCTAATATGTGTTAATTTAGGTTGTACAAAGGTTCTAAAAAAATATTAAAATGTGCAAATTTAGCTAGCACTAAAATGTTCTGAAAATATATTTGAAAAGCACCAATTTAGGTTTTGCTAAAATGTTCTAAATATATATTAAAATGTGCTAATTTAGCTGGTACAAAAAAAAAAACTGAAAATATATTCAAAATAATTAGTTTGAACTAAAATGTATCAAAATTTATCTAAAACACACTAATTTACTTTGTGGTAAAATTTTCTCAAAATATATTTAAAATGCGCTAGTTTATTTTGAACTTAAGTGTACTGAAAATGCATTCAAAATGTGCAAATTTCGCTTGTGCTGCCGTGAAAATTCACCAGAAACACACCTGTTTATGTTGTACAAAAGACGTGCAGACGTGAGGATTAGCTGTGTGCCATCCAAGTCGGAAAGAGGTAAGGGGGTGTGTCGGGGGGGGCAGCGATCCCGGGCTTATGTGGACTAGGCCACAGTGAAGGAGAATCCGGGGGCTGATATGGTCTATAGGACAGCAAAGCCTACGGCACTGGGCTCGGCTCACTGGTAACATAACTCACTTCATCAGTCCCTCAGACAGCTTGCTGTTCACACAATTCAAATAATTTGTATAAGCGGATATTTTCTGAAGGGCTACAGGTTAATTACCTCCCACTCAGCGACATGAGAAAGTCTCCTTTCAGGATTTAAGGGTTTTGTGTGTTAGTGTGAACATTTAAATCACTAAAGCATTAAAAACGAGCCGCTAGATCTATTCATAGTTATCCTTTTTGAAAGTTTTTTTTTTTTTTTTATCAATGATTATGATAAACATATAATATGATTTAAATAATAAGGAGCAAAATTTCTAAACAAAGACCATGTCAGTGAAAAACTGCACCGCTTACATTTTTTAAATGTATTTAAATATATTTGTTCATAAAATCTTACAAGTAGGTGATATATAGTAATAATAGTAATAATAATAATAGTAATAGTAATAATAATAATAATAATAATAATAATAATTTTAATGATAATAATAGTAATAATAATAGTAATAATAATAATAATGCATTCTTTTGAACAGACCATGGAAACCCACAATATCATATCAGCATTAACTTTGAAAATACAACCTGCCATTTTCTCACGCACTGTGGGAAAACATAAGTGCAGAAGCCATTTGAACCATAAAGATTCCCTGCTTCACATCAGGAAGCTTCCGGTTTGATCTCAACGTTTCCGGACGTTTCTGTGTTGACATTAACTGGGAGTGAGGATGTGCTGAACGTGAGGAGCGGGAGGGGGCAGCCTGAGATGGGGGGGCGGGGGCTCATCACAATCCCTTTGATTAGATGCATCAGCTATTAACATGCATGTGGGGAGGGCAGCTCAACAGTCAACCACCCCCCCATCTACCCCCCCCACCGCCATCCAGAAAGATGACAGCGGTTCAACAGGAAATACAAAACACAAAAATTGCCAGCTTTGCCCCCCGGAGCCGTACAATGCGCTGTTACAAACAGCCAGATTTGTGGAGAGGAAGGCAGAGAACATTCTGGAGATGGACACGGCAGCCAGGGGCAGCCTTGCTCTGGAGATCCGCTCACAAAGCTCTCTGATGGAGCATGATGGGGGACCTGGCTGTCAGGACGGCAATCGGGGTATCGGAGCACCCCACACGGTCGGTAATGGGGGTGTCGGGATGCCCCACACGGTCAGTAACGGGGGTGTCAGAGCATCCCACACGGTCGGTAATGGTGGTGTTGGAATACCTCACACGGCCCGGCAACGGGGGTCTTGGGATGCCCCACACGGGTGGTGATGGGGGTGTCAAGATGCCCCAAATAGGTGGTGTTGGGGGTATTGGAATGCCCCGCACATGACAATGGAGGTGTCAGGACCCCACGTGGGTGGCGATAGGGGTGTTGGGACATCCCACACATGATAATGGGGGTGTTGGGAGGGGCCCCCATTTGACCAGCGATGGGGGTGTTGGGTCATCCCACCTGGCCGGCGATGGGGGGTGTTGGGATGCCCTACACACAAGGAGATGGGGGTGCTAGCACGTGCCCACACAGGCTGAGCACAGTCCCGTGTCCTTGGCGCCCCCCCTGGCCTTCACCTTGCCCTCCCCGCATAGTGAATTTTATGGCTAATTTCCGGCAATTTATCCTGGCAGTTTCAGATGAAATTCCAGCGGGAATAATGTGCATAATTTGCATAAATCTCCCTGATAGAATGCATATCAGCACGTAGCGCCTGTCTGCAGCTGCAACATTTACTTTGTAATCAAAACTGACTCATTCACCCGGCTGCGCAAACCCCGCCCGTGTCTGCCGGGGCTCGCGGTGAAGCCGCCACGTCTGCGTTCGCGCGGGTAAAGTGCATGGAGCATGTGCAAGCAGCCACTAATGGCCGGGACAGGGAGGCTGGGCTGTTGCCGTAGCGATGGCTGACGGAGACTGCGGATGCGTTTAACAAACAGATCGGGGAGGAAACGGCCGCCCTGCTTGCAGAGGAAATGCGGAGGGGGATGAAGTGCCTGGGGGGCGCACAACACGGGGTGGGGGGCATTCAAAGAGCCCACGTCTGTCCGCAGAAATGAGGCTGTGGCCAGCCAGCGGCGTCCGGAGGCTGTGATCCGATGTGACGTTCCGGGGGGGGGGACTTAGGCGCTGTCGTTACTGCGATCAGGAGGAGTTAAAACGCTGGTGACGAAAACGGTGGGACAGGGGTCTGTGGCCACGCCGAAGCTGGCTGCCGGTATTTTTAGCGTGTGCAATGAAAAGAAGGAAAACAAGGAGGAGGAAGAGAGACAGGAGCGAGGAGGAGGAAGAGAGACAGGAGCGACACATAAAGCTGTAAAGCGAGATGCTCCGAGACGCCGCTACACGCCAAAGGTGCTCAGGGACACATGGACCAGCTGCTGCACCCTCCTATGCGTCCCCTCAAGTGTGACTTCACTCACAAAAATACTGCGTCATGGTCAGTCAGCCTGCAGCTGAGGCGTCTAAGACGCTGCAGTTTAATGAACACAAATGTGCGTTTTACCACGGACACTTTCAGAGTTGCTCATGTAATGATAATAATTATAATACTAATGATAAGCGCTCAGTGATGAACAGTAATGCACTGTGCACCGAGTAATAAACGGATGAAGCAGGATGAGCATGGAGAGAACGGAGGGATGAAGGTAAGCAAAGCAGATTGGAGGTAGAGAGGACAGGGAGGTTGGAGGGTGGGAGAAGGGGAGGAGGTTACAAATATCAGGAGGAAGGGGCGTCCCAAAAGTGTGCGGACACCATAGGAGTCTGGATCAGCCAAGCTGTGGAGTTTGGAAGGAGGAACAGCGAGGAGCCCCGAAGAGGGAGATCTATGAGCATCGTGGACTGGTAGGGCAGGAGAAGGTCAGACTGATAGGGGGAACGAGATTGGTAAGGAGTGAGGAGAGCGACTTCAGAATGGATGAGGAATTTCATGGGGATCCAGCGAGATCCCAGCAGAGGAGCCCCATGGGGGGGTCTGCTCAGGCCTCAGCTCTTGGTGGATTCGGCATGGATGGTCTGAGGCTCCTCTCCTTCCCCTTCCTCTCGCCCACATGCGGCTCTCTGAGGCTCAGCGGGGCTCCCAGAGCAAGTGGGGGGCGGGGAGGAGGGGGAAGGGGCTTTTCCAGCCGGCAAGCCGGTGACATTTAGCTCCTGTCTGGTCGCGGACTTCATGGTTACAGTTTATGAATTTTCATAATGAGTGAAATGAAGGTGTAAGGAATGTGGAAACAGGTGTACCATACAGGGAAATCCCGTGCCCTGTCATGGGGGGGG
>JAODJW010000033.1:19039974-19051155 GCA_026777045.1 Hyperopisus bebe
GGTGATAGCAGCCAGTAGCCTTTTTGATTTTTCTTCTCTGCTCGCGAGATGTTGCTTACTCTCCTCTGTTGTCTTCTGGCATTCTTTCCCTCCATTTCCCCCATTTAATGCGCCGTACTGTATAAATGATGTACTAATGGGTTGCCACACACTCTTGTCAGATGCTTTGGGGTGAATGTGTTGTGAAAGGTGCTATATAAAAATAAACTGAATTGAATTGAATTTACTTGGCAGCCCAATAATCCAGTGAGGGAGTTCAGGAGAGATGGATCATAGGAATGACTTGTGAGGTCAAAGAAAACAGCAACTGCTGCAGTGACATGGGCATTCCTTCCCATTCCTTTGGGAAGAGGCTGCAGTATAAATGAGAGGTGACTGCAGCTTCAGCCAGTAGATCAGCAGGATGAGGTAGATCCAAGTCTTTGGACGCTGCCGTACAGTAATTTGTAGGATCAGATCGGATGTACCATATGTTGGGAAGGCTTAGATTGTTGTCGAGGATCTCACTGAGGTTTTAGTAGCTATTATATGGTTTTTTTTTTTGCAGTGAGACACTGGCAGGGATAAGGAGTATCTCAGTCTCCAACAGATTGAGTTTCAGATGGTCAGTCGTCCAGGAACAGATATCAGCAGTAAAGTAGGAACTGATGATGTAAGAGGAAACTGTGAGCTGGGGGTGTGAATCCACTTCACAAGTCATGAGAAGAGATAGGAGGGCCGAGGGTTGTGGTGAGTACAGTGAATGTAAAAGGTCTGCCCCCCCTTACTGACACTGCAGGCTTGCATAACTGTAGATTGTAGACACAACCCCCACCGAGCGACACTTTATGGAAGCACTGTTTGCATCTATTACTGCATGAAATGTTTCTGACTTGGGTTCCTTCAGCTTTACACACCTGGACTCTGCGAAATGCAGCTGGAAAGCATGATGCCGCCCTGCACCAAGCCTCACTGCAGGAATGCTGCTGCTCTACGGATGAGAAGCTGTGTGGTCTTTGTACCAACCGTACCTCTTAGAAGTAAGGCCATAGTTTGTCTCCCCAAAAGGCATTTCCAAAATTCAGATAAGCCTGGGGGGGGGGCTTCCATTTGGCCACCATCCCCTATAGACCAGGCATGTGCAGAATGTTGTCACTTGCAGGAAATGACCACAGTCACAGTAAGGTACCAGCAAAAAAGCTTCAAGGAAATTCTACAGGAAAAACTGGTTTTTATTTTGTGTTAATGAGACTCACTTTCATGGAATGCAGATGTGGACACACTTTCCAATGTGACTGGGTACCCCTGAAAAATGTGTATTTTTATTTCAGTTGTTTGTCCTAATAATTATCTATGCATTTTTTTTTCTTAATTTTATTTTATTAATTACAAGGCGACATTAAAGATGAAAAAGTGTCTTGAGGATTTACATCACAAAATGTAATTTCAATAAGGGTGTATAGATTTGTTTATGATTTATTTATACCTAATGTAGTCATACTGGTAAGAGTAAGAATAGTAACAGCAGAGTAATGACAGTACCGAGAAGCATAGAGTTTATCCATCAATGGGTGATTCATACTATACTGAAGCAAGTAGACCGAGAAAGACTCAAGCCTAAAAGCACAATGTTAGCTGACAAAAATAATTGATATTTATCGTCACTGATACGGAACATAAATACTTGACACTGAGGAAGTCTGTATTCTCTGTGTTTAATTTCAAGTTTATGGTAAGAAGACAAATACAGCCGTCATGGTTCCCAGTCATTCTGAGTAGCATCAGCGCTTCAATCACACACAATGGCATCAGTAAATCTCCAGAACCGCGAGCCGCGCGTGAGCGCAGTCCATCCATCCACAGCTCCTCTTTATTTATCATGGCCCGCCGGCTCTGGGAGGACGGACCCCGGCTCGAGTCTCTGTCTCGCCTGACGCATCACTCAGCAGGTGGGGGGCCCCAGTTTCACGTGCGAGGGGAAGAAACAAGGCTGGGGTGTTGAACATAAATAACCTGTGGGACACTGCCTAGGATGTCCTTAGCTTATGGGGGCCACTTGAGCTGTATTTTTGCCTGAAAGAAATTAAAAATAATATGGGGGGGTGAAACTTGAATGCTGAGCCCGAGGATGGAGTGCTGGTGGAGCTGAATGATGTAACATTTTTTTTTCCTCTGCGGAAAAGGGAAAATCGATCTACAGACCAGATCTAACAACGGATTAAAAGCACGTTGCGTGCTGTTATAAAACCGTCTCGTGGGCCGGTACTTTAAGACCCCCAGCTTGGGGCTGGACTCACTGGCCTGTCGTGTGACACGAATCCACCCTCCTCGACTCCACACCCTGGAGCTTCATGCCGCTGATGAAGCATCATCCTCTATCCCATAATATCCCAACGGATGCTGAGTCGTGTTTCGGTAATCATGAAGCTACAAGCATAGAGAATCATGAATGCACAGAGGACTGGAAGGTACATAAATAGATAACACCAAACCATTAATTTTCCAACCACTCGTGCTAGAACGCGTTGGGGGTCGGGGGAGAGGCCAGAACCTATCCGTGAAAGGATAGGACACAAGGTAGGGGTGCACCCTCAATAAGATGCCAGTCCATCAAAAGGCACATAACCAGTATAGGCTATTTAGAGACACCAGTTAGCCTAGCTCCATGTCTCTGGGTGGTAGGAGAGACCCAGGGTCCCTTTGTAATACTGAGTGGAGGCAAGATTCAAACCAACCCAACCCTGAAGGTGTGACGCAAAACATTACCCACGGTGTGACTCAAGAATAAATGACACAGCCGTTACCAAACCCCTGCTTTTTCAGATGTATATGCTTTTGAGCTGGAAGTCATTAAACCCATTAAACACATTAAACGCTTCGGATAAACCCATTGTTCCAGTCCCAGTTATGGCTCTGAAAGCAAACATGCATGTAACAGCATTTTCTATTTCCCTGCAGTTCGGCGTGACCATCTTAATGTAAAACCATTTGCACAAAGGACTTGTTTACAACGGAAGTATTTATGAGCATGTCTGAGGTGGTTTAAGGGTTAGTTCTGCTGTCATCAGATGGGTTCTGGGACAGTGGCTATAAAGAGAGGCCACCCAGCCACAAACCTTAAAGGACAAGGTTGAGGGTCCAGATGTTTGGGTGACCTTTGGACCTCAGGACCTGCTGACAGAAGCTGTGATGTAGATTGGTTTTGGCAGAAGCCCTGCAGACCAGTGCAGAGAGGAGAACGTCCTCCAGCCCCCATTCTCTCCAGCCTGAAAAGCTGGAGGCTGCGGTCAGCGTGGCCGTTAGCCGTCGGGGACAAAGAATTCAGCACAGCAGCCTGCCAGAAGCCATCACGTCAGGGAGGACTTAGCCGAACGAACAGGAGCGACTGCAGGCCCTGCCGCCCTGCATTGGGCTCAGCTTCCAACAGCTGTTTCTTGAGAGGATGCAGATGCAGAATAATGATAATAATGGCAACATACAGCTCTGGCTTGGGAGTAAAGATGGAGTTTCCATCACACCCAGGAAGTGTTAAGCTTAATGGTGTGAACACCGAGGACCCTGAGTCCACTCACATCAGCCACGCAGGAAGCTAAAGCCAGTAAGTGACCTTTAAATGTGACATACTACCTAACAGCTACTCATCATTACGGAGAGGTGTGGGGGGAAAGGCCAGTGTGTCATACCTAACTGTTTGTTAGCTGTCCTAGCTTCCTTAGTCGTAGTATGGCGCACTAGAAGACGGTGAATTCACTAGAAATCACTGAGAGGGACTAAAACTCACAGAGAGCCACTGGAAATCACTGAGAGACACTACAATTCCCTGAGAGGCACTGGGAGACACTGAAAAAATCACTGTGAGGCACTGAGAGTCACTGAAAATCACTGCAAGGCACTGGGAGACTCTGAAAGTCAGTGGAAGGGACTGAGTGTCACTGAAAGTCACTGGGAGACACTGAGAGGCACTAAGACTCACAGAAAGACACTGAGAGGCACTGAAAGTCACTGGAAGGCACTGAGAGACACTGAAACTCACTGAGAGGCACTGAAAGTCAAAGGGAGTCACTAAAGCTCACAGGGAGATATTCAGAGAATCTGAAACTCACTCAGAAGTCACAAAAAGACACGGAAAGACTGAGTACTGTGAATGATTTGCTACCCATTATAAATTCTGATAGGATGGACCCAAAACTAGGGAGTGTGAGAGCACTACCTGTGGTTGGAAGTTACATCACAGGCAAGTGCATAAACGTGTGCTGTCGTCTTTGGAGTCCAAGTCCACCTTCCATCCCATGCAGGATAATAACTGTAATGTTTTGATATACTTGCTGATTGTTTTGGGTCACTGTGGTGAGTTCTCAGAATCCATATGACATTACAAGTAATATTTGTACTGTTGTAATATAGATTCTGGCTCTGTAGTGTAAAACAAAACGCGTTCCTCAAACGGAACACACAGCCAAATATTACCTGGCACTCCTGTCCCCCACAGGTCACCTGCGGAAAGCAGATTGTGCGAACGGCGGAACACGATCACCTCTCGTCAGACAGTGTTTGTAGGTGTCTCATCCAAAGGGGGCTGTGAAAATGCCCCCACCGGAGACTCGACATATAAAAATATCTCCGTGAACATTCCTGGCAGGAACATGCAACAGATTCTGAATGTTGCACAGAAATGGGTCCGTGGAAAGTGTCGCTTTTTGAGATGACTCCAGTCTGAGCAATACCAAAGCATGTGGTTTGGTTGTGCTTCAGCCCATGAGGCTTTCTGTTGCTAGAACATTCCACGATGGTGAGGCTGGTGATGAGTGCTAGTCAGCATGACAGAGACAGTGTCTGTTTCAGTCTGCGGCTTAACATAAGTCAATTTACTTTCGAAATTCACACAAATCATAACTTAATGTTGGACAAAAGGTGCATGATTTTTGACATCAAAAGAAAGGACGACTGTGTCACGCCAGACGGAATCACCAGTTCGGTTCTAATTTGGACACTTCTTTGAATTTTATGGTTCTGGATTTCCCAAGCACTGTTTATACTTGACCTTCCTTTGCAAGGCTCCCGACTGACTGACCTTAGAATAGCAATTTGGCTTTTGCAATTAAAATCCACAAATGCAGCTTATCTTGCAAGTTGCACGTCTCCTTGACAAATTGGTTTCCCTAACATTTGGCCATCAAATATTTCAATATGCAGTTGGTAAAATAGGTCTAATTTTCAGACACACTTGTGCTATAGATTATTATATTGTACATGTAGTAATCCAACTTTACCTGACCAGATGCGTGACTATTAATAATCCCGACTACGTATCTGCGCTGGATATCACTGACACGCCACATGCCTTGTAGGCGGAACTGCATGTCCGTTATAGCCGAACAGAACTACAGCTAAAAGCGGCCCTGGGGACCAAATTGTTTGTCCGTTAAAAGTGAAATTCCGTTATATGCGAGTCTGCTATATCCGATGCTTTTTCTGCATGTTCTTAAAGGCTCATGGCCGGGACCAGTGGACCTCTTCCATTATAGATGATATTCCGTTATAAGCAAATCCACTATAACGGGATTTTACTGTAGTACAACTTTCTCTCCCCAATGTTTCCCATATATAGCTAAAATTATTTAGACTTGTGTGTAAACTTGCACTCATTAAAAGGTATGTAAAAGGTAGGTATTAATTTTGCACTTGTTTACACATTTTGGCAATGTACCTAACAAAATATTAACAGCCTATTCTGTATTTCAGCTGATGTCCAGAACTTGTCAAAAACATTATGTATCAAGAGAATCAGGGAAAGTAGCAAAATGACAGCTCACAATGTCTGCAAAAATGAAGCCTCAGGAAAAAACAGACATATTAAAAAAACCCATGCCTTAAAGTATATCAAAGTGACTTCTGTCAGCGTCACATCAGAGGGAAAAAAAACTGTTCATTTTCACAGTTCATTCTCACCTAAAGTTTGAAAAAGACAAAAAAAAAGATAATTTATGAAACACCAACAGCACTGGGTAATATGAAGGTTGCAGTCTCACTTGGTATATTAAAAACATGGATTAAACAGCAACTCCACACCAATCCTGTGCATCAAATAGAAAGACCAAACAGCAATGCAACACATCAAAGACAAAGTCAAAATACTACTGATGTACATCAAAGACAAAGACCAAACACCACTGATGTACATTAAAGACAAAGACCAAACATCGATGTTGTACATTAGTGACAAATACCAAACACCACTGATGTGCATCAAAGACAAAGACCAAACACTGGTGCAGTACATCAAAGTCAAAGACCAAACACCAGTGTTGTATGTGAAAGACAAAGATCAAACGCCAATGCAGCACATAAAAGTGAAACTTCACCATTAACGTCAGTGAAAGTGGGACAGGCTATCGCGTTCAAATGTTCTGCATTCAATGATATAGTTTTGTCTAATATCGCTGGTGCTGGCAATGAAACAACTTGCCAGCTTATTAGCAGAATGATGTTACATTATTTTTTATTCTGTGGAAAACAAAAGATTGATTTGCTGGCCAGATTTATTAATGAATGATAAACATGTCACAGGTCGAGTAAATAAAATACAGACGCTCCTCTACTTATGAACTTTCAACTTATGAACTTTCAGACATATGAACAAAGAGGACTGTAAGTCCAAATTGTGTTTATTGGGCTTCCGTTTCCTGTCCGCAACATAATTTTTTTTTTGGATACAAGCAACAGAGACAAAGTTCCACTCTGTCAAGTCATACTCTGAAAACTATGAGATTTAAAGGCTCATTTTTTTCAGTGTGGCAACTTATAAAGCTTAAAATTTGAAACAGATCAAAATAAATCCAAAAAACAGATAACACTGCACTTTTTTTTTGAAACCGGTGGAAACGCTGGTAGGTTCTCAGAAGGCACCAAGCAAGAACCAGCCCAGCACCAGCAACAACACCGGCTCCGTGTTGGTGGAAAAGAGATATCTGTGTCCTGACATACGGCTCTTAGTCAGTCATGGGTCAGCACTGAAAACCACAACTCCAAAGGAACAGCATTCCTCCTGCTTCCGGATTCATACGCCAACCTGTGAGCTGTTACACATGCATGTATACACATGCTTCCGGCGGGCTGTATCTGGGAGTCTTTGGGTGAAAGCTTGATCTGGCGGATGGGGCTGATGGCAGGGCTGGTCAATCCTATAGGTGGCATAGGCGGCCGTCTGGGACGCTAAATTCCGAGGTCTGAAGCTTGCTTAGAGCCTGGATCTGCCCTGGGCGGTGGAAACCAGGAAGTAATGAAGACGAAGCGAGCCCATGCTGAGCGGGAGGACCTGGCCGACGTGCCGGCACCATAAAGCAGCTGGGCCGACCACACTTAAAGGGCCACACGCGAAGTTCAACAACTGTGAAAGAAGTATTAAAGAGGACGCAGTCGCCCGCCGGTGACCTTGAGTGACAAGCGCGCTTCATTTTGGCAATAAACAGCGGCCGCACTGATAAGTGCTCGGGGAGTAATTACCTATCTGTCACGGCCGCTGGTGGGTGCGGAGCGGCATAAATGAAACATATATAATGTACAGCAATAACAGTGTGTATGCATAACCTAATGTATTCCCATCATTCTTGCTCAGGTTTATGTGGCTGCCATCAGTGGGTAAATGCCTAGGGCCATGACCATCTCATTCTAATCTTTCTTCCGTGTTATAATTTTCATCGCCAGGCAGACAGGACGAAGCAGGGTGCTTCAGTCAGAGGCGAAACACAACACAACCTGTTACCACATGTTTTATACTCCATACGTATAAAACCCATTACACTAAATAATGAGATATATAATTAAAAGAATGGAATCAGTTGTAAATCCACGGATAAAGGCTTCAGTCTTCCGGCCGTGTTGAAGCACCTGCCACCCCCACGACATGTCATTGAATATGCCAGTCTTGACCTATTTCATAAACCCAAAAAGGAGCCCAAAGGATGCAAAGCTTCCAGATTTTCCAGTGGCAAATCCAGACAAGGAGGGGAGTCCAGACAAAGGCCACTGGTGTGATGTAAATATAGTTCAGGTGGGGGGATTGGCCAGTCGTGACCAAGTAACTTCCCGGGACCCGCTAGGCTACGCTAAGCTGCCACCCCAGTAACTGTGCTGCCCGGGACCCGCTAGGCTACGCTAAGCTGACACCCCAGTAACTGTGCTGCCCGGGACCCGCTAGGCTACGCTAAGCTGACACCCCTAGCAAATGCATGCTGCTCCATTTCCACACTTATTCCACGTCGCATCCTGCTAACTGCAGAGGTTCAGCAGCAGGGCTACGAATGTGCAGCATTGGTGTGGATTTACCGTTTAATCCATGTCTTTAATGACCGCAGACAAGGGGGGAGACCCCTGGGGCAGATAGAAGCAGCTGACTGAGAATATTCATGAGGGCTCCAGGGGCGGAATGGTGAGGGGGGGTCCTGCCAGTCTTTTCCTGTGACGTGGCCAAACCCAGCCTGTTGAAATAATGGCTTCCTTTGCCCCCCCCCCAACATGCTAAGGTTCTGATCATTGTTCTGTCCACTTCTCCGCTGGATGGCCACATGACAAAAGCCCCCCCCCCACCCCACCCCCAAAGGCATAACAAAAAGCTGATTAAGATAAAACAGACCCACTCACACACGGGGGTGTACGAGACGCAGGAACCAGGATGAGACGGAGCTCAGCTGAGGAAAAGGCTACAGGCGGAGCTAAACACTGAAACAAGACGAACGAAAAAAAAAAAAACGTTAAAAAAAATATCTCAGCTAATTTTCAAATGCATCATATTCCACGTCCATTTCAGCGAAACGCGTCGGATTAACTTAATAAAAAAATGTCAGCACGCTAATGCTTTTCAAATATTCTCTTTCATCAAGAAGTCTGATGAACTCTAACCCGGCAGAGGCAAATCTTTTCATAGATGTCTGTTATGCGCATGAAAAAAAAAGAAAGAATGTGATAAAAATGAATTGTGCCAAAAATCTGTTACACGCTACACGTCAAGAGAGTTATTTTGGCTCGCTGGGCGTTAGACACTGAGTCCAGCAGTAGGAAATCCAGATTTCCGTGGCAGGTGGCCCCCTGTTGCATCCAAGATACCCGTGGTACACCCGCCCCCCCCCCGGCATGCATTTAGGCTGTTACGAAACAACAGAAGATCTTGACATGGTTCACAATTAAAGACAATGTAATTTTGCTACATGATTTTATTTGTTTTTTTTTTTTTGCTAAGCGAGCGCGCACATGCCTTCAGCACACTCGTGTGATATTCGGTACGGAGCTGGCGGTTCGCTGAATCTATTCAGGTCAAATACCTTGCTTAAGGGTACGACAGCCGTTGCCTTCCTGGGATTTTGAACTGTAACCCTTTGATCACAAGTCCGGTTCCATGTCCAAAACAACACCTGCTGCCCCATATAGCATGAACTATAAAAAAACGCCACCCCCCCCCCTCCCTCCCCCACACACATGTCTCAGACCTCCTGAGATGTTTGGATCGTTCAGTGAAGGAGTTACTCCTTCCTGGGGTAAATAAACTCTTCCCACACGCAGCTTCTTCGCTGTGACTGCAGCTCATGCTCCGCAGTGGAGAGATAACAATAAATGGACTGATTTACTGATTTCCTGGTCTGTTATAGGGGGGCTGGGGAAGCGTAGAGGACTTGGGGGGGGGGTGTTATACAGCCAGCCGCCTCTGCTTGCCCTTTGTCACATGGCCTCTTCACCTCCCGGCCCGTCAGCGTCGTGTCAGAAGCGATCAGCGAATCCAACAGCGTCTGCCAATCCTTGTACGCGTCCGAACGGAATGACATGAGGTTTCTGCTGCTACGTGTCAGAGTGGCGTGTAAAAACAGATGTCCTCATTATGGGATGGGGGGGGGGGGGTGCTCAGACCACATGAAACACACGCAGTGCGCGTTCCTGCCGTGTTGTTGCCTCGGCGTCCGGGACGCCGTTCATCCCCGTGCCACTGTTTGAAATCTGCACTCACAAAGGCTACTGGGGTTCAGCTTCCAGCTAGAAGCCTCACATCGAATGAGCGTTGAGGAGAAGCCTGACGTGACCTTCACACAAACGCAGCGGCGGGGCAAGGGGCTTCTCATGTCCCTCTTAAGGGAAAGGGGACGCTTTCAGGCCCCCATTGAACCTGTGACAAATCACAGTCCCCCTGCCATATTTGAAGGGCCCCAACCTCGAATGACAAAAGTCGCTTTATTAGAAAGGGCAGATTGCTGCTTGTCTGACTGACTTAATCTGTGTGATTGAACAATGAGATGCCATCGGGTTCACAAGTCCTTCAAAGACAGCAGATTTTCCAGATAAAAAAAAAAAAACCTTCTTTCACGCCCAGCACTGTGAACGATCGCTTTTTAAGATTTATTTATTGGCTTTAAATACCTTTATCCACTGGCAACCACCCGCGTCCTTTCAGTTCATCAACCTGCAACAAAGACTGCAAGCTTGGACAATCTGTCAAGTGTCATTGTCATTGAATGCAGGACATCTCCCCACACCCACCAGGGTCTTATTGAAATCAACCGTCAAAGGGTGCAGAGGCAGAAAAGAGCCCCGATTTGTGGGCCAGCCTCACCTCAATGGGGACCCACATTACGGAGCCCCTACATTCATTGGCCTGTGTGCCACAGCCTCATTATTGGGATTTAACTTCACACCCCTCCCAGTGCTTTTGAGCGCGGGGCAGCCGCACAAAGGGGCGGCCGTCGTCATTGTGCTTCATTTAAACTTCATTTAAGCATCCATATGGTTCCCTGGCCCTCCTCAAAGGCCCGCGCTCGGGTCCGACGTCTCACACACATCCAGACACTAAGAGAAGCAGCACTCAATAAGCACAGCCAATCTTTTCTTGGGGACAATGCGGCAGATCATGATGGAGTGCTAAACTGCCACATGGAACAGATGAAGAGGGAAACAGCAACCACCGCGCACCCCACCCCCAGCCTCCCCCCGCCCCGGGTGCAACTGCGATTGGCCCCTCAGCCTATCACCTAATAGCCGCTAAGCGTGCGGGGCTTTTTGACGGGACCCCCAAATAAAAGCATGGCACCATTAACACTGTTAGCCATTAGCACTATTTGCACGGTTAGCATGTTAGCAATTAGCATTGTGTGTATTAACCCACCAGGACGAACATTGCCGAGGCACATGAGTATGATCTCACTGGTGACAGAGCAGCCCCGC
>JAODJW010000033.1:19052526-19062752 GCA_026777045.1 Hyperopisus bebe
GTTATCAGTGTATTCAGAATGGTGATCAGCGTCGGCTGTATGAATGTATATGCAGTGTTATCAGTGTATTCAGAATGGTGATCAGCGTCACTTGCACGTGCATGTTACATATAACTGTATATGTAGCACATGACTGTGTGTGTAGCACATGCATATACAAAAAATAAGGAACAAATAGTATCAAAGAAATGAAAATTATCATGTAAATTTTGCACAAAATCCCAAATATGGTTAGAGGATGGATGGTTGGGTGAATGGATGGATGGATGGAGAGATACAGAGATTAAAGAAATGGACACTGGATCAGGTTTTGTTATCCAGGAGAAACAGTCTGTTTACAGCTTGTGGGGCGACACTGAGGAGTGGAGAGCCATCATCATACCAGTCCGTCACCCTGCCCCCAGCCCCCGCCATCCTGCCAGGACATGATTATGTTTTTAGTGTGTAATATTCTGCATGCCTGCTCCGACACCCCCTCCCCCTCACAGCACTCCCTGCTGTCCACTCTCACCTTTCCCCAGTACCACCGAGACGCCCAGTGTGGGACCCAGTACCACGGGCGGCCGAGGCAGTCCCCGCTGACTCCGGGGGCAGGAAGCGGAGGGGCCGGCACGCACAATGGCGGACTGGGCTGGGGGGAGCCGCACAAAGCCGTCGCCCTGGAAACAAAGGTCGCGGTTGGTGATTGAGGCCGGTGGCGCCCGGGCAGCTGCGTCCGCCACGCTCACGCTGACAGGCGTCCAGGAAAACAGATGGTTTGTGTATTCATGAGCAGTTTAGTGGAAGCCCAGGAGTCAGGGCTTGTGGGCCAGCTTCTCCCGCACCGCGCGAGAATAAAGCACCTCGCTCTAGCAGAAAATCACAAATGCATTTTAAAATTGTCTTTTAATTAGCAAGGTCAGGGGCTCGCACTTTTCCACGCGGCTGCGATTTCCCTTAAACGTTTGTGACCTCTCCTCGGCCAAAAATGCAGAAAGGCCGGCCCTCCGAATCCCTGCCGTCAAAAACCACCCCGAAACATCAAGCTCAGACTCATCATAAATGCTAAAGCGCTGGTGAGCCGCAGCCTGGAAAGATGGAGACAGAGGCGGTGACCGTGCCGATTCCTCACATCTGTAATACCGCGACGGCACACGGGCGACTCTCGGGCTCAGAGTCTTTTAGCGACGTGGGTCTGGGCACCAGATGGCAGTGGCCCCCACCAGGGACGTGAGCGCCTTCCTCGGGCGCATCCCCCCGGCCCGCTGGGGCAGCCCCCCCCTGTGCACACCGCTCGGACGCACTAACTGGTGCGTGAGCGCGGAGGACGGGGGTTCGCTGCCCGGGAGACGCGGTGTACCGCACTCTGCTCTCTCCGCACATGTCCTCATCTCCCACTTTGAAGAAATGTATGAAACTCAACCATAATTTGAGGAAGGTGCCATCTGCAGCTTCAGCCAAAGCTCTGTACACACAAATTAGCCTGGATACCAGCTGAAGTGACATTAAATAAACTTTGTTCATTCTCATATTTAAATAGTTGTGCAGCTTCCAGACCCTGGAGGCATGTACAACAATGGAAAGGGCTTCAGAGCGTATCTAAATTAAAGATAACCACAATGACAGCACAGTCATTCCTCAGCTGGAAAACCATCTGGACACTTAATATTGATTTCTGAATGAAGTATTAATGACTATTTGATTTGGATTCATTGTTCTTCCTCCGCGATGCATCACTGAGGGGCCGCGCTTCCTCTCTGCTGTGGTTTGTCCGTCTCTTTCCTTCACGGCCCAAAGAAGGACGACTGCTTGACTGGTTACGAGGCCTTTGCCACACAGACAGGGACGCTGTTGTCATATTTTCGATGTTGGAACGAGGAAGTCGTCTAACCTGAAGGGAGAAGCCCGGTCTGTTCTCGGAGAAAACTTCAGGTTTCTGAGGATGGATTAATATTATCGGAACTCGATTATCATAATCACTCTTATTTTTTCTCATGAATAAAACAGGACGTAGCACACGCCACCATAAATGACCCTTTGCGTGTCATTTCCATGGTGCTACCTAGGACACAAAGAGCTGGTTATATGCCGGTTTTACTGTATTCATCAGTCCTGCCTGATATATTGAGCTCAAACTGGACAGCTTACATTAGGACATTGGTTTTTGCTGAATTTTAGTTTTGACACCTTGCAGGACAAAAAATTTGCTCCTTTGAACACGAAAATGGCCTTGGCGGGATCGCCAGGGATCTTAACATTGCCTCGTGGCGATGTCTCCAGCTTTGTGACGATGTCCCTAGGCCGGTGACAATGTCCCAGCCGCGTCTGCCCGTCTGTTCTTTCAGCCATGCTGAGACATGTCGCAAAGGACGGGGTCAAGTCGCACAATCACAGAATTCACGATTGCTTTTTAATTTATTTAGCAGACATTTTTTCCCAAAGTCAATAGTGAGACAAATAGCACATTACAAACATATGAGTGTGAAGTGGTCGACTGCGTAAGTGCAGCTAGGCTTAGCTTCCAATGAACACCCAGGTACAAGTATAAGCTGCACTGGAGCAAGAGTTTTAATGCTTTATTTTAGAAAAATATACTTTGTTTCTTATTCTGAGCAAAAGATAACAGAAAATGACATCACAACAGACTTTAGTAGTAGGAGACATTTTTACAGCAGCTTTTATCCTTATTATGTTACATTACACTGGAATAATACAGTGTTTACAGTGATTAATATGGGCTGAGTCATCAGTGCTGTGATGTCAGTGTGTGTGCCGTGCAGTTCTGACTGACTGCCGTCCACTCAGCTTCATCATTAACCGTCTGAGTACCTGCTTCCATACGGCTGTGCAGAATATCGTCTTCAATTCAGTGCTAGTGTCATGCCGACTTATAAACCTGCCTTTTGTCCATGTCCCAGCCTTATCACATGGGTGTCATTTTTAAGCCACTTTAAATAATGCTGCAAATCACAGAATTTGCATAGAAAACTGTTTAAATGATTTAGTAAATTTATCCTTACAAAGTTACTACTGATCCTGATCTTTGACTGAAGATCACAGATGCATTCTGGTTCCTTCTTGAACACTGCCCTCTTCTGACTGATAATGGAAGTGAACATGTGAGTTGTTCATCATCCCTCCCTGAGTTTTGTCTGTTTCTGATGATTATGCTTGTTAAAATCACTCTTCTCTGTTGCGGACGTCGCTTCTCTTCATTCTCCTGCTTAGTCAACCTGTCACTGGCTGAATTTCACGTTTTACAGAGGTGTTTTTAAATGTTAATAAGCAAGCGGTCCAGAAGAGTCTGAAGGGTAATTGTCCTCTACGAGATCTCTATCCCAGCTAAATTTAAGAGTGAAAAGAAAGGCAGCAAGTGGGCGAAATCACGGCTTGGCATCTGAATCCAAAGTGGAACCTGAGGCGATCCCTTTAAAATGCACCTAATCAGAGCTGCTCCAGTAAGCTATCAATGAGGGAAAGGGAAAAATTGCAGTATTAGTCAGTGAAATAATTGCCCAGCTTCTTCTGGGCAAGGAAGTATTGCTGTCATTAGCGGATGAACAGTCCAATAGCAGAACAAACCTTACAGGTGATCTTTGTCAAACTGAAGCTTCCACAACTGCATTATGGACACAAAAAAGGAGAAAAACTAGAGAGTTAAAAAAAAACTGTCTCCCTCAGTGTAGATCAACCCATGACATGGAATCACACACATTAGAGAAAGCAGGAGCACAGCACACTGTTCTTGGGTTCTGTCGCCTTCATGTTTCCTTATTTCAGTCCTTTGATCCGCACAGATCGCTCAGAGGTCCACCGTTCTCCAGCATTTTACGTAAATCCACAGAGCTTCTGCCTGATGTCCTGGTGTTTGACTGGCAGCAGGACTGAGCAGGGCTCTCCAGGGAAGCTGTCAGGGGAAGCTGTCTGAGGTATTTGTCCTGTGAAACTGATTGGGGAAGCTGAACAGGGAATCAGATCTGGGAAGCTGTTTGGGGAAGCTGATTGAGGAAGCTGAGTGGAGAAGAGTAACGGGGAAGCTGAACGGGAAAGCTGAACAGAGAAGCTGTCTGGAAAATCTGATCAGGAAAGCTGATTGGGGAAGCTGCTTGGGGGAGTTGATGGAGGAAGCTGAGTGGAGAAGAGTAACGGGGAAGCTGAATGGGAAAGCTGAACAGGGAAGCTGTCTGGAAAATCTGATCAGGAAAGCTGATCTGGGAAGCTGATTGGAGAAGCAGAACGAGGTAGCTGAACGGAGAAGATGTCTGGGAAGCTGTCTGGGAAATCTGAACAGGGAAACTGATCAGGGAACCAGATCTGGGAAGCTGTCTGGGGAATCTGTTTAGTGAAGCTGTCTAGGGAAGCTGTCTGGGGAAGCTAATCTGGGGAGCTTTCTGGAGAAGCTGATTGGGGACGTGTTCGGGGAAGCTGATTAGGGAAGCTAAAAAGGAATCTAACTGGGGAAGCTAATTACGGAAGCTAAATGGGGAAGCTAATCAGGGAAGCTCTCTGGAGTCACTGATCAGGGAAGCTGAATGAGGAAGCTGATGGAGAAGCTAAGCAGGGAATCTGATGTGGGAAGCTGATCAGGGAAGCTGACTGGGGAAGTTCAATGCCAATTCCTGGACCCCGATGCTTTCAGATCCGCTGTGTTTGGAGACTATCATCCCTGGGACCCCTGTTACTGGTCGTGCTGGAAGGCAGTCTGTTATCCAGAAGTACAGTCAGTTGTACTTTTATGGGGATTTTTAAATGCTTCTGCTCCTTCTGTTTTTTTTTTTCTTTTTGGTTTTTTGCTAGCCTGCCAATTGCTGTTTACAACTGCCAAAAAGCGCCTCTATTGTTTCAGGTTCACATGCACTAGCTGAAAAGTGGGATATTGGATAGAGCGGATTTACAGTACAGCCCCCCCCCATAAATGTTAGCAGAGACCTTACAGAGCGAGACGTCCTGCAGGCTGCTGTCGCTGACGAGGGGAGCAAAACAAGCCCTACGTTCAATGTGCTCATTGTTCCTTTTTGGATGAGCTCGATTCCAGGGAAATGTGATATAAATGCAGACTGATCTGGAATGTGGAAAAAAATTCCCTTCACTGTGTTACACAAAATTACAACCATGAAAATCTATCACACGTGTTCACTGTGGAGTTAAAAACACAGTCATCAGAAAACAAAGTGATACAAGTGATTCATCTTCTCAGATGTTTGTGCTCTTATCCATATTGATATATTGATAAGTATTACTGCTTTCTGGTGAAATGCTAGAGAAAACAGTGGAGATTGTAGGGATTATGCAGAACTGTAAGACACCATTAAAGATATGATTAGTCATCAGTGATAATTAAACTTTGCTGTGTTTGGTGCTTAATTAGAGGCATTACAGCCCTTGAGCATTAATAAGATGTCTACAAGGAGTTCTAGTGATCTCCAGACAGACAACTTTTAACATATGTCACATTACAACTGCAAATTCATCCATCTTCCACCATTCATCCAAGAGCCCATCCTAGGCATCATGGAGCACAAGCCTGGGATACCAGCCAATCACAGAGCACAAGTCTAGGATACCAGCCAATCACAGGGCACATACTCTACCGGCAACTTAAAGTGACTAATTAAATGAACCCCATACCTTTGGGTGGTGGGAGGAAAGCAACACAGCACAAGGGCTCCAAACTCCCACAGTCCAGGGGTGGGATCCAACCCCAGAACCCTTCAGTTACAAAACTGCATCATACCGGAAGCCACCAGGCCACCATCAAAAAGAAACACGTATTTCAAATCTTCTCCTTTAGACCTGCTGTTCCTATCTGCTAAAACATTTTGCACTAGCACTTACTGAGAATGATGCCTTTGTACCATCTATCTGACTGACATAGTAGTAAAAAAGGTAGTATTTTCAGAAATACTGTACATTACATACTCATGTAACCACTTTGAATAAAACCCCTCAGATATAGATATGGAAGTGGATCATTTCAGTGTGAATCGTAGCTGGATAATAATAATGACCCTACCAATGCTTTTGGACAGGGGAGGTGCGATTCCATCCCGGTTCTCTTGGTGAATTCTGGGCCATCTCTGAGTACCGAGGATGGCGTGGTACTGAGGAGACCCTGGCCCAGGCCAGGCCCGAGCAGGCAGAAGCGGGACAGTGATGGCTCCTGTCTGCGTGCTCACCAAATGGCTGCTGCTTCATTAACTGTAAACTCCATTTTGGGACCCTTTGTTCCCATATTTAATTAAAACGCCATTAACACCTTTCCTGCGTACTGAGCTGCACTACTGCCCATACTGTCTAGGTCTGTTTCTTAATTGGCCTGAAATGGGTTAATTACATTTCACAGACAAAGTCATTTGCGACATTTAAAGAATGCAATGCTTTAAATTTAAATATCTCTAAATAAAATGGCATGACCGCCGTCAGCCAGATTGATATATCTACACTGATTTAAGCAAAAACCGAATTGGTCATTCAGAATAAAAGTTCTCAGGCTGGGACTGGGCACCGTTTGAAGTAGGCAAATGAACCTGAACTGCGTAGTGATGCTCAGGCTTTCTGATTTTATGATGTGAGCATGCAGGCAGGTGAAATGTTGCGGTCCAGTGTGTAAGCAACATGACAGGGGACCGAGCGTGGGGTTTGTGAGAATGGGGGTCGTGGTGCTGTGCTGACAGCAAGGAATAATTGAGCTTATCGGGGCTGATGTTATACACAAAAGTAGCATCGTCCACTGTGTTAATTAATGTGATCTTCCCACCCTACTAATTAAGTGTCTGGCTGATCAAACGCTAGCGGCGATCCTAGGATGTTCCCTTAGGGTTCCCATACTCAATTTCAAGAAATACGGGATGCCAATTTTTCAGGGGGGCTGAAACAAAAAGTATCGCCCCTCTAAGTGGGGTATAGAATCACCTCTGCGAAATACCCAGGCACAGCTAAATACCGAGTGATGCAAAGTAAGTACGAGCAGTTTATCTAGTTGTTGTGACTAGGAGAAAAAGTAGTGTGGACATTTCAAGGAAGACTTAGGTAGTGAGATTATGGTACAGCTGAGACATGTGATGCGCTGCATAAAAAACAAATAATGAGACTGTTCAGTGTTGACTCCTGCTACTCATCATACAAGTCATACCAGGAATTGACATTAGATACAGATGTATGAGCATGTAGGTTATGCTGTCAGTTCGTCAAGCGATTCAATGAAACATTAACATTAGATAAATGACTAACATAACTGATGTAGGCGGTTCTGTGCATGCCATCCAAACATCCCTGTAAATCCCAAATGTCTTTGACTATCATTAATGGTACTCTTGTTAAATTTCTACATCACTACACAACTATTTAAGATCTGTTTCTTCATATGACTGATCGGCTCCTCCTGGCTCATCTTTACCAGACTGACTGATCGGCTCCTCCTGGCTCATCTTTACCAGTCTGACTGATCGGCTCCTCCTGGCTCATCTTTACCAGTCTGACTGATCGGCTCCTCCTGGCTCATCTTTACCAGACCACCTAACCATTTCCCAGGTCCAGTCTGTCTCCTGTTCATCCTTCTTTGTTACTTCAGCTGGTATGAATTTTAGCTCCCAAAGCCAAAGGCAGTGACATCCTGGCACGGACATTAGCCCCCTTTTCAGTTCTTAAAGCTGGATGTTGCTTTTGCAGAGCAGATGCTGAAGAGCACAGCTGGAGACGCAACTGACTCACAAACAGCTGGCGACGGCAGGTGACCCAAATGCAGGGCAGCGGCTCTCTGCAGGTTCCTGCCAAACAGGAGCACGCTTCAAGTTTGTTCCCCTTTCTCTCTTTTTAGGTAACGGCTTGTGGCTTTTCTGGAAAACTGGCTGCCTGTCGGAGATGCACAGGCTCTATGGTGACAGACGCCTCGTTAAGCACCGTGGTGAAAACTGTTCTTTTGTCCTGCTGTATACCAATGCCGTGCAAACAGAAGAAGGAAGGGATGAGACTCAGCGTGATTTCCCAAAGGTAACTCCACCGCCCTGCCAAAAAGAAACAAATAAACAGCATGTGGATGTTTGATGGGGATGCCAGGAGCGCGCCCAGTCCACTGTGACAACACCGCGGCTCTCACGCAGCAGATGTGTCCACCAGGCTGCAGCTTAAGGTGCATTTCTTCTGCATGTCACATTTTGGATTCAAATGTTTATTTGGCCCTTTTGGATTCCGGAATGTATCGTCTGCTCTTAGCGCCGTCCTGCTTTTCTTTTTTTCCCTCACTCGGAACATTGTCATCGGCCTTACAACCAGGAAGTGGCCCCGTCAGTTTCCATGGTAATTTGCCTGAATTAGAGCTCACATCGAGTTCACAGAATAATATTAGCTGTTCGTAAGTCATACTTGGGATCCTGCGTGCATGTCTGTAGAGGACCCTGGAGAGGACCGCAGCTGGGGAATTGAACCTCCGATCTTCCAGAAAGAACTCCCACACTTCCCAAAATGAGCCCTCACCTCCCATGGCAAAACCCCGACCCCCATAATCAACCCTACTTCTCTCCACTGGAGATTTATGTACCAGCGCCCCTCAGGTCAACAGCCACAAAGACTGTGCAAACAAGGATCCAAACATGCTTCTGGATCTGGTGCCATGCAGAGACCCCCCCACACACTGCTCCACCTTAATGGCTTTGCTGCTGAGGGTGAGGAGAATAGGCTGAGTACTTCCTGTCACTTTTATTATGCTCACCTGATCCTCAGTGGCAAACCTGAACTTTTGATTTCATTTTATTTCAAAATACAATAAAATATTCTGTAATTATTCAGCTTAAACAATGTATGAAAACTGTGATGCTCTTTGGAATTGTCTCATACCACGAATAGCTTTACATCTAAATAAGAAACACGAACTCTGCATGTCACCTGATTCAGGTGCTAAGCATGTGTTAGCATCTAATTTATAAATGCATCTGTTCACTGATTTAAAACACATAAATGCAGCAGTACTTAAAATGCTTTCTAGTTGCAGAAGCGGTATGCCTGGTTACTTGATGACTTCCAAAACACCCATAGGTTATCTGAGTTCCCAGCAGTTTGAGTCTTTATTTTTTTGACCAACAATTCCTTCAGCTTAATCACAGTGATGTCAAATGTCACACTGCTGGCTTTAAGATTAAGCAGAGACACATACACTTAACGAAGGACTCTATTGAATAGAATTACAAAAGACCTTCCTGCAGAACAATGGTTCAGAGAAACTGTACTTGTAAAGCCTTTTCGGATAGTTGTGTTCCTATCAGAGCAGGATGAGAGGACGGGTGGTGAAGCAACATCTGACGTGATAACATCTCGGTGGGGGTACTTCTGAGTCACAACTTTTCCAACTGTTCTTCTGACTCGCAGACAAACAGGCTGTGTTTCTTAATGTACGTGTGATAGCGAGGCGAGATAATTATGAGCAATAACAGTCAGTATAACTGATTTCTGTTATGAGATGTCAGGTAGAGCTGAAGGTAAGGGAGATCAGCATGGGAGATGATTGGCTTTTGGAACAGAATGTTCATCTTCTTCTTCTACTTAGGTAAGTGTCCTAGTAGAAGCGCTTCAGGCAGATCTACCTAGACCTGCTTCACCGAGAACTTGGACTCGTTCTGGAGGATCCCCAGATGTTCCGAAGCTAAATGGGAGGAATAGTCCATCCAGCATGTCCGGATATGTTCCCTGGCATCCCCACAAGATGTGTGAATCACCTCAGCTGGCTCATTTCAATCCAAAATACCAGTAGCTCTATTTGGAGGTCCCTCGTGATTGCTGAACATCCTGCCGCAGGCTGTTAGCCCTGAAACCCTGCAAAGATGCCTTATTTTTACCACTTATTCTCACAACCTAATCTTGCAGGTGACCATAGGTGAGGACTGGAGCACAGATTGACCAGCAAAGCCAAAGTTTTGTTTGAGCACTCAGCTCCCATTTAACCTCCATGGAAGCTATGGAACCAAACCATCAGTCAATCCCATGCTATTTCATACCATCGCTCGTGAACTGGATCCCAAGGTATTTAATCTCCATCATTAAGGGTAGACTTAGATTGAGCATTAACTGCTCAAGCATGTGCTGGAAGTCCTGGTCAAGTGAGAACAAAACTACAATGTAATCTTGCAGAGAATGATGTCATCCACTTTAAACCACTTTAATGTTGGGCCAAGTATGTGGATGTGACTCTTGAAAAATTCATACATGGACCAAAAAGCAGAGAGTAGCAACCTCGTTATGGACCCTGCAGTACCCGG
>JAODJW010000033.1:19080482-19090485 GCA_026777045.1 Hyperopisus bebe
CGCCCCCCCCCCCCCCCCCCCCCCCCCAAAAAAACCCACGTGCTCAGATCGCCCGGCCAACCCCCAGACAGGGACACCAGTGAGACCCTCTGTGCGTGTGGGGGCCGGGGGCCACCTCAGTGTCACACTATGGCGGCAAACCACCGGGGTGAATCCAGGCGGTCTGGCCATAAAGACTGACTCCTCCCAGCTGCTTCAGAGGCCTTAGGAGACAGCAGGTCACCCCCGATGACTGCCACCATCAGTCATATCGCTGACATCGACCGCTCTGTGCTATTTCAGAAGCCAAGTGAGACACCATCGCACTCTCATTGTTTACTGGTGTTTATCTATTGTTACTGTTTATAACTGCCTTTTTTACCGCCTGAATGTGTGTGTCGCTGATGTAAACGTGCTGTTTCATTCTGGCTTACTAAAGTTTACATCCATCCATCGATCCATCCATCCATCTATCTATCGCTAGACAGTCATCATCTTATATGTCACTAGTATTAGCTTTGGTTTTGCACTAGCAGAGATACATTAAACAGAAGCCACACAGTCTGGAGTCTGCCTGTTCTCTTTGAGCTGTTCAGGTTTCCTCTTGGTGTCCGAAGACGTTCAATTAGGGGAACTAATGTGTGTGTGAGTGTGTCTGTATCCTGTGATGGACTGGAGCGTCCTCTGCTTTGTGTGCTGTACTGGATAGGTGGTCAGCAGATAGATAGATGTTTTTATTTTGGATTTCTTTGATTTTTGCTAACAGGGCCTGATGATTCTGGGCTGGCAGTGGGAGACACTGCTTGTCCTTGCAGACCCGATACAGGCCGGGATGCTGGGAACTCGCGCACTCGGCCGCGTGACGCTCTGCTGTCGGCCAAAAGCCGCTCGAAGCGACTCTCCTGCCCTCATGTTCACGTAATTGCTCATGAAAGAAGGTCAGCGGGCCCTTCAGGGGGTCGCATGCACCTGACCCCGGAGCAGATGCGCGGGCGGCGGGATCGCCGAGGACGCCGCGAGCACAGACTGAAGGTGTCACCCCAAAGCGGCCGGCTCGCTGAACTCTGGGCATGGGCGGACGGCCGGTGGCGAGGCTCGGCGCAGCGCTGGTGGTGTGCCAGCCACTCAGGCGTGGCCCCGGCCTCCGGGACTGTTTCATCACCGTCCAGCTCCTGTTCCCGGTTTCTCACTGTCCCCGTTTTCACTGCTGTCGCCGGGGGGGGGAGGCTACGTTCGCCCTGTAGAGGTGGCACCGGCTTGCAGTTGCGCGGAGCTCTGAGCCCCAGCGATCGAGGGGATTTAGCGCACAAGCACACATGCTTATCCGGTGCGTGGAGAGCAAACGTCAGACGCCCCCCGCCGGCGCCTTGGGGGGGCCCAGCTCCTCCTCAAGGTGCTCCGCTCCATATTTGTCCTGGAAGCAGCTTATAGAGCAGAAATTCTGGGTTTTTTTCACCCTCCTGCAACAATCTGTTCCCAAGCTGTTCACAGATTTTGGTGAATTTCCCAGGCTAATTCTTTGGCACGGCCAAAGAAGGGAGGCTGATTACTTTAGTATGAACCCCGGAAATCTATCCAAGCTCGCGAGACGTGTACGGCGCCATGTGTGGGTCCGCGGCCGGGCTTAGCCTGATCCTGCGCGCGGAAGCGGAACGCACGCGCAAAAACAGTCCGATGACATGTACCTGCGTGCGCATGCATGAAATCTGTGTTGCAACGATAGGGACAGGAAGGCCAGACAGGAGACAGGACACTCCAGAGAAACATCCTTTAAATGGTCACTAGAAATCATCGATGCACACACACACACACACACACACACACACACACACACATATATATATATATATAATAATAATCATAGACCATGATTTTCAAATTTTTCTTTGTTCCTTTAATAGGCTTCTGGCATTCCTTTTAGCTAAAACCGGCTCCACCATGACGCACTGTGACGCGTGAGCAGGGCTTTCTGTAAGGCAGTCCGGCGTGTATTAGTGTATTAAAGGCACAGCGCCCCCTTCCTCGTCTTGGTCTGTCCTGCGCCTCTCACGCACAGCCTCCCTCTTTGCCAGGAGGCGCGCGGCGGCTCCTGTCTACTCCTCCAGCTCTCGCACTTTCACATGTGTCGGTGCCATCTGGTGGCTGCGATGGACCCCGATGTGCATCCTGGCCGGCTGGGCGTAGGGGGCGCTGCTCTCACCGCAGGACCTGCATGAAGCTCACCTGCGGTAAAATCCGAGTGGGTATAGACCCATACAGAACCTATAATAACACCATATTCGCTTCAACAAATGCACGACTTGTTCACGGGGCTGTACCGGACGCATTTGTGGGCATGGTCAGTGCCATCCGGCCCGTCCTGGGATCAGTCAGGACCCACCACAGCCTAGAAGATAGCGTCCATGTCCCTGCCAGGGCTCAGCAAGACACCAACAACCGAACACTTGGGTGAGGTTCTGAAGCGGGGCTGCGAGGGACAACCAGCCATTTTTAGATATTTACGAGTTCACCAGCCCAACCGTTAATCATTTATTGAGGGAACGCCGCCATGAATCCAAACCTCATTAATGTATATGAATCCTCAATCTACTTGGGCACTTTTCCTCCATTTTCACCATAAATTACAGCTGTGCCGCGCCGTGTAAACACGAGCTCACTGCAAGGCAGCTGTGCACCATTACAGTGCGTCATGGTGGTTGATTTCTTGCACCTTGTGGTCACCAGGCCACATTTACAGCCAGTAATTAGGGGGATGAAATGTTTAATTGTCCCTTAATTGTGATTAAATTTATCTGTCACACGTCCCGTAATCAGGCATCATGCTCATGGATGGGTTCCGCCAGCGGGGCAGCGATTCTGGTGCCGCAGAGCTGACAGAGATGTTTGCGGCCACTGCGTTTATGTCGCGTGGTGTCACTCATCCAGGAGTGCAAAGGAGTGGCCAGGGAGATCAGGAGGGTGCAAAGGAGGCTGTGTCACTGTGGCATCGCAGCGACGGGATACGATGTGAGGTAGAGCGGGAGAACAGCAGAACAGCCCTGGGAGCCAAAGGGGGGGCAGACATTCAAAAAAGTGGGGCCCCTCAGACCCCCGCCCCCCCAGTTGACAGTTGTGCTCCCCCCCCCCAATGAAAATCTTGGGCCTGCCCATCAGGCTTGTTCTGGCGTTGACCCTTGAGCTGGGGGGGGGAGGTTTGACTTGCAACCTCCTGGGGCAGGAGAATTGCCATCCAGCCCCATAAACGGAAATGAACAGCTGTTCTGGATTAAGAGTGCAGAATGACGAATATTTAAATGAGAAGCCTGCAAAAATATCATGGAAACAGTTAGTTGACACCTTAACATTCAATCGGCGTGAAGCGCTGAAGGTGCTGTTTACCGGAACCTTCTACCGGGACCATCATCATGTTGATGGCTTTTTCAGCCAATGAAATTCATTTTTACTCAAGCAAATATAAGCCTGAGCGCTTGGATTAGGAATCAGCCTGTACATTTGTTCGCTTATGATGTTCATTTTCACGTGGGTCCAACAGGGGGGGGGTACAGGCAGTGCCTCCAGCTGCCCCCCCCCCCCGCATAATTACTCTGGCTCAATGACCTGTAAGGATTTAAAAAATTACAAGCATGGTTTCAGTGCTACAACATTCTGCTTAACATGTGGCGCCCATAATAATTAACGTGACATTAGCTATTAGCTATTAGCACATGCGCACTTTACAGGCCCTGTGCTGCCAGACGCGGCCCTATGTGTTTGCAGAGGATTGCCCAGTGATTCATTACGCCCCCCGGCTGCACACTACGGCGGCGCAGCCGGCCTGCGCACCAGAGATCCCAGCAACGACCCACCACAATCCTGCCATTGGTAATTCACGCATCTCGAGCCCAGTCCCGTTAATTCCAGTCACATATCACAGAAACTGGAAAAACATCCAACCATCCATCCACCTCTGAAACCGCTCGTCCTATTCAGAGTCACAGGGGGTCCAGAGCCAATCCCAGAAGCTACGGCCGTAAGGCGGGGAAGAACCCATGATGGGGTGGCAAAACATCCCTTTTTCAATTCCCTCCGTGTTCGCCATCCTTATCATGCTGAACCCCTTTAAGGCGGCGAGAATGGTTCAGATTCAGTCCGCTTAGATCGGCCGTGATAAACAGCATGGTCTATGTGACATGGTCTATGTGACATGGTCTATGTGACCTGGTCTATGTGAAATGCACTGCTACATTTGTTTTGTTGAGCTGTGATCATAGACATTTCTAGGAGGCAACCAAGACAAGCTTCACCACAGGCACCCCCTTCCTGAGACAAAGCAAAATAGGCTTGTGAAATCGGCACCCCATCCGAAGAAGAGGCCTAAAGGGTTGATTGGCCCTGCCAGGAGATATAGACTGCTGTTGAAATTTCACAGTTAGGGGGAATTAATTGAATGATTAATTTCACCATTGCTACCTGCTGCAGACTAAGGATGAGTCTGAAGCTGAACGTGAGCGACTCGCCAGTGTCACATGACATATGAATACCCTCCTGATTGGATGTCAGAAATCGGGCACTGCCCCCCAGTTTCTGCGTGGGAAGAAACTCCGACTCCATGAATACGATTCCCTGGCGGTCGGCATGGCGGAGCGGGGGGGGTAAGGAAGACCCCCAGCGTCTCTGTCCCTGATTAAAGAAGAACATTTGTCATTTGCATTTAAAAACATCGTGATCAAAAACAATTACGTGGCTTTGTTTGTTTCCGGCAGCATATGAATTAGATTAGGGGCTTTTATGAGGGTCGGCTTCTCACCTCCTTGCAGACCTGACAGCATTTGAAGTTTCCCGTGGTAACTTCATTACCCGTATTTTGTCCAGAATTAGCGGAGCGTGCCGAAAATCGCTAATGACAGATGTTTCTCCACCGCGCCTTGTATCATTTGATTTGGGGAGCGGCATACGGAGTCCTGCTCTATCAGTATGTCACAGGCCGCCTGCTAACAGCTGCTCATAACTCAGTTCACTGAGAGCCATTACTTCCCAATGAGGAGCTGGACGGGCTCCAGGCCGCGCGCCATTGGCTCCGGCCCTGTAATGCGGTTTGCCCAGCGCTTAAGGTAGGGAGGAGCAGAGCTTCAGCGGCTGAACAAAGCGGTGCTTCGAGGTGACCGTGTGCGGGGTGGGGGGGGGGGGGGCGGTTCAACGGCGTGCCAGGCCGCTGCCGTCATAAGCTCAGTTTGATTAAAATCTGCGGTACCTCGGGGGGGTTTGTATGGAAGCATACCAGATCAGGGACGGACTGCAAGAGCGGAAGCCTGAACGAGCCCCATCCAAAAATAAGCGACCAAAGCGTGAGACCCGCATGGTCGTGAGTCATCATCCCGTAAAAAGTGCCGCGATCTGAACTGCGGCATCTCTATTACGCTATATGACGTGTCTTGTCGATAGTCAGTCAATATCAGGAATCCCACAGGGCAGGATTTATAAAACGGATAAAAGCCCGAATGGCCAGTTGGCAATTCCTAAAGACAGTGGCTCATCTGGGGGGAGTTCTGCGATTTTTTTTCAGGTAGGGGGCATAAGAGGGGGGCATAATTCATAAGGAGGGGTCTTCCTTGTTATTAGCCAATGATATGTTTTGAATCGGTGAATAACAGGGGAGGGGGGACTCCGGGGACCAATCAGCTTTCGGCTGGGGCCAGCGCCCCTGTGACATCACCCCTTTTTACACCTGTGAGTTTATCCCTCTGAATACCTGTAATCAAGATGATCAATGGTTCCCTTTAAAAGCAGAGCATGTTCCAAAACCAGCTGCCTGATTTATTAACCATAATATGTCCCTTTTGAGTGAGTTTATTAACTGTGTAAATGTTCTTGTCTGTGTATAAAATGGCTCTGGCTGAGGTTACATCACGTGATGTGTCTGATGGTGATGTGGTCCCCTCTATATTCAGTCTTTCCTTCCTCCTTCAGTATGCTATGTTACCCGGACTGAGACACATCTCCACTGTCCTCAGGTTTTAAAATAGCACCTCTGTATCTCCATTTCCCAGCTCAGCATCTCAAAAATCGTCCTCCAGTCTTGACCTGCTGAGAGTTGCTGTGAAATCACGGCCATCTTTGAGTCTAATAATCTTTCCCAACATTTCATAGCCAGCATTCAAATATTGTGCCGGAAGTCTCTGGAATGCAACCAAAGTCCAGTGGTTGTCCTGTTCAGTGCCAGGGAAGAAACCATGACCACAGTTTGACTGCGTTCAGGTGAACATGACCCCCTGTAGCTTGATGGTGGCACGAGATGGAGGTGAAGTGACATTTACTGTGGTGATAAGGATGCTGGGAAATGGAGGCCCGAAATATGACAGTGTGAATACATGGGGTTTTAATTCTGATGCATGTGGCTGTGTTGTTGTGGTACTGCACAGCCCCCATTACAGTAATGCACAGGGTTTTTACTGTGTTTCTGATGTGATCTGCCTGTGTGTGTGACTCCGTTGTCATGGGGCTGCACCAGGCCTGTTACAGTAATGCATCGGGCTTTTACTGTGTTTCTGAAGCGCTTTACCTGTGTGTGTGACTGTGTTGTTATGGTACTACACAGCCCCCATTACAGTAATGCACAGGGTTTTTATTGTGCATCGGATGAGGTCTGCCTGTGTGTGTGACTGCATTGTCATGGGGCTGCACAGCGCCTGTTACAGTAATGCATCGGGCCATTGCTGTGTTTCTGATGTGCTTTGCCTGTCCATGTGACTCTGTTGAGATCTGCTCATCCCTGTTACGCAGAGCTGTTAGACGGCTGGGAATCGAATTAATAAACAGCCAGACCTCCTAATGTGTCAAGTCACTTGTACAAATGGGGTCTTTTTCCTCATCTGGCTGCAGCAGGAGAATCCAGCTCCTGCAGTCAGTGTAATAAGGGCAAAGGCCCTCAGCCATGACGTTCAGACGGGCATGACCAGCGGCTGACGGGCAAAACGTTCAGGCGGAAGAATCACTTCAGCAGTGAAAGGAAGAGGTCTGCTGGCTTAAAACAAGCCACACTGTAACCTATGATTTATCATGTTTGCCCTGGTATGAGTCCTTGCAGAAAGAGAGAAGGTCATCGATGTATCCATACGCCTGGCTGAAATGTCCCGTTTCCTTCTCCTGGTGACTCCTTTATGGATGACGCTTTACTTGAGGGGACACAAGTCACTTAGTAACTCATTTACTACTCATGTACAAATCATGAACAAAAATACTACAGTAACTGCACAAAATACATGATCCAATATTATTGAATAATGCTGGGATCAGTATGTAACTATCACTTAGTTTCTCGTTATTTAATTCAGAGTGTACTACTACTACTACTACTACTACTACTACTTACTTATGCCCCCTCAAGTAAAGTGTTACCTGTTTATGTAATAGTAAGTTTGACAAACGGAAAACTCATTCACCAGCACTGGAAAATTTTATTGGCACCCACAGAAGATGAAGGATCAGACAACTCAACAAACTTTCCTAACTTTATAATCTAATTATCAGCGGTGGAGATTTCAGGCCCAGAGAGTACAAATCCAGGCCAAGATTCTGTTTCAACCGACCAGTTGAGTTACTCTGTGACTGTGACTCTTCATACTCACATACACGCATATTAGCATAGCTTGGCCTAAACATGAAACAAATGTACTGCCAAATGCAGCAACTCCTCAGCACCTGTGTACACAGCACTGAAAATGAAAGAAAAATATATCATATACTTCTGTGTTTGTTCATAAAGCACTCTAAGGTCCCAGTAGATGATTCTGGAAACATCTGAGGACATTCTGTTTCATGTCGCTGAGCGGCCATCTTAGTTAAAGTTAAGTGAAGTGACGATTAGAAAGCTAGGTGCTTAGCTTAGCCATATGAGCTTCATCACTCATGATAGGGTTGTACGTTTGCTGTCACTGTTATTTTTATTATGTGCTTTTATGTTTCACAATTGAAAAAGTAAGGATGATTCATGTCTTTGGTTCATCTGTGGATTTTGAGGTGAACCAGAGGTGCCTTCCTGATGCTCATAGTTAGTACAAAGTCATTTTGACGCCATGAATCAGACGTACCATCTGATCCTCCACCTGGCCATTAAGTTACCACAGCGGCGTTCTTCCTTAAGTAGGAGGCCTTCCGGATAATTCTCTGTATGAGTAAGGAGAAGCAGAGACGATGTCCGGGGATCCGATGGTTTGCTGTCCCTTAATCTGGCTGCACAGCATCGCTTTGGGGAATAACGAGAGCTTCTGCTGCATCGCGATGCTGATCATCAGCACGGCAGCACCAAAACGTGTCCTCATCTGCCTGGTCGCCTCCCTGGGGACAGATTCTCCTTGTTAAAACATTTCAGCGGTTACATTCTGTTAGCCACATCGAGGGAAATGAGGCAGGGCTTGGAATTCAAGTGGAAAAATGACGTTTTCTTTGTGTTTACACAGACACCAGCTGACGACATTCACTTTGGGGGGGGGGGGGCTGAATCATTCACACATGGGGCTACTTTCCAGGCCTAACTTACCCTAAACATTCACATTACATGTTTACACTGCACTGTCGGGGGTGTACCTTGAAATTCTGGGCCCCCTGTCAAGTGTTGAGCCCCCTGACTCTACCAGAGTATCCACGCTGCTCCGACACCCCCTGCCCATTATATATTTACATTGCATTGTGTTTATGTATCACTATTGTCTTTTTGAAGCACCTTTTTTTGTGTTTGACGGTGGCAGGAAGGATTTTCTTCACAGTGTGACTGACTGTTTACTCTGCATATGACAATAGCTCTTGAATGGTGAATCCTCACCTTTTTATACACTCACCTTAAATCCCAGCCTCCTTCTCTAATCCATGATGGCTATTTTGCTTGTTCGCTTTGATGACCTCCCATTCTGCTCCATCTTCAGCTAGTCACCCTTCTCTTTCTGTCTCAGTAAAATCTATTCTCTTCTGATAGCCATTTCTAGAGATTGTGTAGGTTTGTAGGTTTTTCGTTTTATTTTGTTGTGTGGGGGGGTGCCTTTATGTACAGCGGTACTATGACATTGGGCCATTTTATAAAATGTCCTCTGATTATGCTGTTAGTTGGGTTAATATGTGGAGAGAATTCTGCTCATAAATGATGTGGCATGTTTTATGAATTGTCGTGTCTTTGATAACATAATATACTTGAAAAATTCCAGAAGTAATGACCTAAAAACTATAGTGGTGCTTTTAGTATTATGGGTTAGACTGAATCACAGACCAATGACCTGTGACCGCAATATTCCTTATGGTTGCTACGGCGGCTGATTTGATATCAATCCTCTCTGGCCCCACAGACAGCGTTTCACTGATACGTTTGAGTCTAAAATATTTGTCTAACACCTACACCAAAAACGCAGTGTGATAGGCACTCAGTGTTAGTTATGGATACCTCGCATTTGCACTGTTAAATTCTCTCCTGCCATACATGTCAGATGGCAGCTTTTACACATCCCTGTATTTATGTTAAAACATATAAACTGTAGTGTGTAAGGCTATTTTGCAGATGACAGATCTGAGAATGTTCACTCATTGTAGGCAGAGTCCGGGTTTGACACCTCCATGAGAATCTACATGGCCCTGGACCTTCTCTCCTCATGAGTCTGGATCTTCTCTCTTCATGAGCCTGGATGTCGCTTTTCATCTCCCTGGATGTTCTCCTTTCATGAACCTGGATCTTCAATCCTTCATGGTCCTGTATCTTGCTTCTTCATGAACCTGGACGTACTCTCTTCATGAACCTGGATCTTCTATCCTTCATGGTCCTGTATCTTGCCTCTTCATGAACCTGGACGTACTCTCTTCATGAACCTGGGTCTTCAATCCTTCATGGTCCTGTATCTTGCCTCTTCATGAACCTGGACGTACTCTCTTCATGAACCTGGATCTTCTATCCTTCATGGTCCTGTATGTTGCCTCTTCATGAACCTGGATCTTCAATCCTTCATGGTCCTGTATCTTGCCTCTTCATGAACCTGGACGTACTCTCTTCATGAACCTGGATCTTCTA
>JAODJW010000033.1:19103536-19121458 GCA_026777045.1 Hyperopisus bebe
GGGGGTCAGCAAACACACACCATACTCCTGCTGCACGCGCTCGCAAACACAGATCCACAGAAATACTTTCTCTCGTCCCTTAATCTAACACCCTTGACATGATGAAATGAACAGCGGAAGCAGTTCAGCTGTAGCCTGATAACTTTTATTAAACCACTAATCCGGGTACCGGCCGCTCCATCATGGCGGGAGATATGCATATCATGAATTATTTTGACACCGGGACCTTTTAATTTTCCCCTGCGATATTTCATCCCACCAATCAGCGTGCGGAGCCAGGGAGGGCGCGCCCGCAGCGGGGGAGGGGGGGGGGGCGGTCGGGGGACGGCCCCAAATCATCCGGGAGGCGTAATGAGCGGCGGCGGCAGCGTTATCATCCGCGGTACTCACGCATCTCATCAGAGGACGCCGGCGGAGGCCCAGTGTGTGTGCCGCATCTTAAACAGCCGCACACTAACACTCCCTACAGGAGAGGGGGCAGCATGCACACACACTGCAATACACACTGCAATACAATACACACTGCAATACACAGACACTGTCACACACACTGTCACACGCACAGTCATACACACACACCGCAATACACACTCTGACACATACTGCAATACAGACACACTGTAATACACACACAGTCGTACTTACAAGGGTGCAGTAAGGGCATAGATACCCATAGAATTTCTAGCTGCCCCCCCTGTACACACACAGTCATACACACACACACCATGTTAGGAGAGGAGACGTCTTGTGTGAAAATGTTTACTCTGTACAGGGGACATGCCTAACCCAGGCAGAACCCCCTACGTATAAATAGCAGTCCAACAGAGGTTCCATTTGTGATCACTGCACATTACAGGCCCCATAGAACATGCTATGTAACTGCGATCATGGGCATATGAGATGCTGGTTTCCCTCAGGTCCACCCGGGAGTGCAAGAATGCTCCAGCCAGCATGACGACGTTTCATTTCGATGCTCCCAGACTGAAGGTCTCGTCAGTGAGCCTAAATGTCTTACATTTATCATGCACATTTTTGAGAGAGCGGGGTCAGACAGACCCTGGAGCGATTGGGGGTTAAGGTTAAGGGCCTTGCTCAGAGGCCCAGTGGTGACATCACTCTTGGCATTCTGAGATTTGAACCAACAACCTACCAACCACAGACACAGCATCCTAACACACTGAGCCACACAGCGCCCCCACAAGGCAGATAGATGACATCGCTCAGTGGTTTGGTGCACCTAACATCAGAACTGGTGGCATCTCATTTTCCAGTGAGTCGCGACCCGATCTCCAGCTGGTGCTGGGAGGTGATTGGGATAGGCTTAACAGAAGTCTCAAGACGCCCAGAGGGAGGTCCAGTCCCGGTTGTCCAAGACGGGCATTCCAGAGGGGAAAATCTCACACTTAATGAAAGGTCCGCATCTTCTTGACATCCCTAAACATGGAACAACCAGCGTCACCTTGTGAATGAAGACGAACCCCGCACCCAGACACGGGTGTGAATAACATAACCGTAAGAACCAGTCAGCATCTTTAGATCGGTGTCAGGCCATTGCTGAAGGACGCTCGGCGTTAATGCTGCCGCTGCAATGACCATGCGTGGAGGCAGTCACCTCATAGCTGGCTTTGGGATTTCCGTATAGTTTGCGGTTTTTAGAGGACGCGCACTCCAACCCGAGTGCGTGTCTTTATACATCATCTGGGCGCTGACCCCCACACCTGCGGCGCGGCCCAGGCTGTTACCACTAGGGACCACTCTCGCCCTCCCTCGGTATTTAAGGTGAAGGATGGTCAAATTAAATCTTGACGCCAGCTCCCCTCGTTCCCCCCCTCCCGGAGATACTTGGCGTCCAGAGAACTGCCGTCTGCGCACCCCCGCCCTGGGAAGTCGTTTGACATAAATTACAGGTGTCATATCATTTTCCTGCCCGGGCAATGTAATTTACCGCTGATCCCATTGACTGCGAGCTGAACCTCCAATAAAACAGTCAGACTGTCACGTCCCAGAGGGCTACCTTTCCGGATCTGCGACGCAAACGAGCAGGCGGCTCCCCGGTTAGGGGGGATTTAGCATCTAAAACCCGGGCCCTCCTGCGTCTCCCTGCGCGGCTGCGATCCGCCGCTTTCCCTTCATTGTCGCCCGACTGCATAGCGTCTCTGCGTACGTAACTACGGAAAACTAACAGCTTCGTTATTCCCTCCAGCCCCCTTCTTTGGAACGGGACAAGTTAATAATGGCTAAAGATCACGTTGGGAGATAATTAAATCGTGTCACGTTAACGGTGACAAACGTCCATAACGCGGATGTCAAAGCAGACCATCAGCAGCCGAGGGGGGGCTGAAGCGCTTCAACCCGCGTTACTAACACGCTACCCTGCATGCGCATCCTTTCATATATATTACTGCGAATATTTATGTGTATCCCTTCTTGAATTTGTATATCTATGTGAATTTTACCTGTATCGCTTCTTGTATTTGTATATCTATGTTAATTTATGTGTATCCCTTCACTATTCACATAGAAACTGTATGCAATTTATCCATATCCTTTCTTTGTATATCAGTATTTATGTGTATCCGTGTGAATGCTGCTGCCTTTTTATCCGTGTATCAGTATATTTATGTGTGGTGCTGCTTTTGAAATCTGTACATCTATGTACGTTAGGTTCCTGCTTTTGTCCAGGTATCCAGCTGTATTTGTGTGTACTGTAGCTTATCAGTGTATCTGTATGCATTTTTGTGCGCTTCTGGTTTGATCTGTTTCTGTATGTGTTTGTTTATAGGTTTTCGGGGTCAGCTCTCAAAAAGGCATCAGGCTGCACCTCCAACAAAGCAGCAACTAAAGTCACACAATTCATTAAACAGAAAAATAACTGAAACCGATCATATATAGAATATGGATGCATTACATACGCTATACAACATAAATACATTATTTCAGGAATGATTCCCCACCGGGAAGACAAGAGCTCTATTCTTATATATTTCAGCTTTATGCAATTGTTTAAACATTAACTACGAGTGCCATTTTGTTTATTTACAAGAGATAGATCAGAAAGTGACCATAGAAATATTACATCAAGGGATCGTTTGGAAACTGGTCCCGGATACGAGCGACCCCACACAGCGCGGAAGGCGGAAAGCGTTTCAAAGCTCGCTGGCGCCACCTGGTGGGCGTGCAACGTGCCGCGGCGTGTCTTTACTCGGTGAAGCAGCAGTTATTTGTTTAAGAAGCACCGCGGGGGCTGCGAGCCAGCGGAGCGTCTTAGAGATCCTCATGTACCGGCTTTGGGATGAATGTGCTAAGCTGCTGCTGAAGGGGATCGTTTGGAAGGGGTTACACAGACGCGTCATCAGCGTGCCAGCGATTAAAGGCGGCGCTGCTGCTTTCGCTGCGTTTCTCACCCAGTTTAACTTCATCCATTTCTTCAGGGGTATCATAAAAAAAACAGTTTTTCTTTGTGCGTGGACGCCGCTCCCAAGTGTGGACCTGCAGCAGCCTTCAGCCGAAGACAGCATCCCGGAGGGCCGATTAGGGTTTTGTTGCTGAATTTAAGCTGTTCGGCATCGTCTCGACTGCCCGCGTGCCACGTGCACAGCGATGCCGCCATTTTCCGATACAGGACATGCATCAGAAGCAGGTGGTCACGGCGGCAGGGGGGCGTCTGCCCCCCGGGCGAGGAAAGGAAGTACTTGGGACGTTCTCAAACGACTCCATAGCCGTGCCCGACGCGGAAGAGCAGGGCACGTTGCCTCGGCGCAGCGGTTGTCAAGAGCTCTCGGTGCAGGGCTGGTCCCGGACGCCCCGTCCCGCACGCCTGCTGGAGCTCCTCCCGCCGTCAGCTCTTCCAGGCCTGGCCCGTAGCCGGCGGCGCTGACCCACTTACCTGACCAATGGCGTCCGCAGTGCACAAGCCCGTGAGAGGGAAGGTTGGGCTTCCAAGCCGCCGGTGGCACAGGGCACACCAACCCCCGGTACGGGCGCATCTGAAAGCCCTGCTTTACGGTGACAAACACACGGCCCGACGAGGCGAAACGCTGCCGATCGTACGAAAGTGACCTCTGTGCCTTTATTTACCGGAGTTGGACACCAATCCCATGATTGATGCCGGATGGAACTACACTGCAAGTCTGTGCTGCAGTGTCACATCCGCGGGGGTGACATTTCATTATCGTCATCCTAATGCGATACAGACAGCCGGCTGACGCCGGTGCATCAGAACCCGGCTAGCGTGTCGCTTGTTAATAGGCCCGCAAAGTCACGCAAAGCAGATCCGCCGCGAACACGCCGCTATAAACGCGCACACAGAGCAGTTTATGCGCGTCTTAAATAACAAACAGCTGGCTTGGCACTTTTTCCATGAGACACTGACTCTCATGATGCTGTTTACACTGACCTATTTACCGAAGAGATTCCCACCGTGGCGTCTGATTGGTTCACAGATGCTTCATGTAAACTGACTCGCGCAACTTGACCTAATTATATCACTGCATAATAACTCATGTTAAGCAAAATTCGGAGAGACTGCACTATGAATTAATGCAGATTACAATGGATGTCAGATTAAACGACAATAAAACTTAATACGTTATTTTTGGCTCAATTGCAAAAATCCTGCAAATTTTGCAGCCGCTGCTTCAAAATTATTAATCTGAAGTTAACAATCGAACCACAGTGAATTTAAGAAGTTATCACTGGAACATTAGCTCTGTCGTCTCTATGATTCTATTATTTACACAATCGAAATTAATGAACATACGCATAGATTAACTCAACCTGTTAACCCTGTTAAGATCTCGGTCTGAGAACTCGGCAAAATTATTCATCCACTAGCTCAGAGCTATTCAAATCATGGTCTTCAAGGTCTGAACCCTGTTGAATTTCCAGCTTTCCTTTACCTGTGAGCCAGGTGTGAAGCCTCTGGCCAATCAGAATCAGTAATTATTAAACTAACTACCGGGGAAAACTGAAAATAATGGATTTGCAATACTGTCTCAATGGAACAGCGCCACCCACTGACCAAGAGATGCAAGACATGATATTCAATTTCGTGTTAAACTGAAGATGCAAAGGCTAGGTTAGGTGACCCTCCTCTGTTGTTAAAAACAGAACTACACTAATTAGGAAATAAGATCCAGGACCCATTAAAGGTATCACTATATGTATCCAGTTAAGGTTGTCCAACCTCCAAATATATTTATATAATGGTCAAAATCAATTTCTATTCTATTAACTCACATTTAGTTCTCACTGTACATAACCATGAAGCAGCAAACCCAAAGCTCAGATCCACTGGACCGCTGAGACATTCACCAGGACCGGAGCCTCACTGAGAGACAGAGGGCCCAGTCAATGCCTTGCTTTCTGCCACTGCAGTCTCATCTCCATGGTAACACAGGTCTGGGGGGCAGGGGGGAGTGTCACCCACAGGGGACGGTGGTCGCTCTGGACCTGAAGTGATGAGGTGGGATGGTTGCAGCCCAAGACCCACCCCTCTGGCGGAAAAGGCGACCCTCCCCTTCCCCCACTAGGGGGCGTCGTCTGATGCTCATTAATGAGGGCATGTCCGTTCCTCACATTAGCTCTGCTGAGCTCATCTGGCACAGCGGGAGTCTGGAAAGACAAGAAGCAGGGACCCCCCCCCCCCTCCTTTGTGTGAACCCGGCCCCCCAGGCCTGACTGCACCTGCAGCTTGGGTGACACCTCTGCACAGACAGAACCCACTAAAGAAAACCATCACATTAGTTTTTTTTCCAGTGATCCAGAGCAGGTACTGAACAATAGGAGGGTCTCTGCCAAAAAGGAGCCCCCTCCAGCTGGCTGAGCGTCAGGAAAGCAAAGCGCTGCACGTTTGTGTCAGAGCACAGCCCCCCCCAGTCCAAAAGCCCCTCGTAAAAAGGCAGGCAGAGTTTGCAGGCTGTTCGACAGGCCATTAGCACTGCCACAGGATGCCACACAGCATCATGACATTCTTCACCCCACGGCCTCTGAAATGAGCTGGAATTCCATGCTCATCCATGAGGATCACTGAAGCAGGATGTTAAAACGCCCACCAACAAAAGTGACAAATTAGAAGCAGCAGCTATTGGCTGGGGACCTTTCCGAAGCAGACAGTAAACCAGAAGCACGTGAAGCACACAGCTCCGATTTCAACCTTTATTTACGTGGTGCCATCACTTTACACCGTCTCAGATTCGTAAGTAACCCAACTGCATAAAAATGTCGATAAAACAGGTGAGCGTGGTGCTGACAGTTAGTTAAGGGTTTCCTGCCATACTGAGGGTTTCGAATACTTAGAGGTTTATGCATGGTTTAGTGTCCTAATATCACACACATTACTGAGGCTTTTTACAGTAACTACAGGACCAAACAAACCTCCTCCAGTATAAACTCAGCACCAATAAAAGAGTAACAGAAAGGAAAATGGCATCTCATTCCTAAAAAACACAAATGATATTTATACTTGGGTACCCTACGCTGCCTGTCTATGGTAAACGCTTGGAAGACAGATAGACGGATTGGAGACAGCCATGGCACAAACTTCCAAAAAATAAACCCATGCTGCAACCCTGTTCCACCACTAGGGGGCCCTCACACACATCAGCATGCATCTTACACACTTTTGGGTTACCCTAGTAAGCCTAGCAAAAGGCTGTGGAGGGGTCAGGTGATCCCAGGTGATCCCCTCTTCTGTCCCCACATGGGGGCGACATTCCCAGAGGCAGCACCTTTGACGTGTCAGTCTGTAAGGGGCTAATCATTAATATCACTGGCTGGATCATCATGGATACAGAGCCGAGAGCATCGTTTATTATTCGATGCTGTAGTGCTGCCCGATTTATATACTTATTTTTTTACATTATATTACAATAACTGTTTTTACAATAGTACATCTGGATATCGGTTTGGCATGGGAGGGAAAAATGAAAGGTAAGGAAATGGGAGGCAAGTGACTGGGACCCAAAAATGCTGCTTCTCACATTGTGTGAGGGAGGCCAGGTGGGGAGGGTGGAGCGGACACCAGCAGACAGACAGCAGCGGGGGGCTTAATGCTATGCTGCCAATGTTATTCAGACACAACTTTAAACAGGACAAGGTGTTACTGAGATCATCCCAGCTACACCAGCGGGGGATAGAGAGCGTATGAGACTCTTCTCTACAGCTGCATGTTCCTACCTTTTAGTCTAGAGCATTAACCAGTGAGCCACCTGCTGGCTGGCAGAGACGGCGCGGCATAGCTGGATGAGAGCGGCACGGCTGGGGTCGGCTGACACAGAGGGGTTTGTGCGGTTCCGGGAATGGCGGAGACTCAGAGGCGGCACCGAGCGACAGTCAAAGCGCACTGCATAGCGGGTGAAGCGACGCCCCCCCCAGCGAGCCAGGCGTCACCAAACGGCGGTGACCAAAAAAGTACAGCTCCTGCTCACCACCTGTGATGACGGCAGTCCAAACACTCAAGGACGGAGTCAGAGCTCGACCCTACGGCCCAGGAAAGGGGGGGGGCCCGAACACCGGCCGTGAAAATGGACCCTTCTGCAGCCCCGCCCCAAAGAGGGCGTGTCTGAGTGCAGTCCGGAGTCTTTCATTGGCTGCGGCACATGGGGATAAGTGTGAGCGCGTGCGTGCAGGCAGGGGCTTGTGCTTGTTCAGCTCTTTCTGGGCCGTGGTCCCGCCCCCTCGTCGGCGAGGCCGTCCGGCACCTGGGCTGCCCCGGCGCCGGTCACCAGTAGAAGGACCGGGACAGGAAGTTAGCAGCCGTGCTGAGCCAGCCCACCCCATCCTGCAGGGAGCCCACGCGGGACACCGCCTTGTCCAGCCCTTTGGAAGGGCTCTCCTCCTCGGGGAGGTACTCGGGGAGGTCCGTATTCTGCTCCACCTCCTCCTCCTCCAGGGTGTCCTCCTGGAAGGGGACCATCACCTAAACACCACGAGAGGTCGCAGCTCAGGACAGCTGCTGAGGTTCAGCCATTTTTCTCCGACGTTTTTTTTGGCGTTCCAGGTGTGGGGGAACCGATGCTAAAGCAACCACACTCACCTCATCGCCGTCGTCGTCCTTCACCACCTGCTTGGCTTTCATCACCTTTGTGGATGCGATGGCCACGCCCAGCGCCTGCAGACGTCAGACACGCCCGAATGAGTCTCCGCCTCCCTCCACAGACCCTCCCCTCCCCCTCGGGACTCACCTCGGCCTTCAGGTCGGAGCGTATCCTGACGACACATCGCTTGACGGCCATCTGGAAGGTGAAGCTGATGACGCCGCGGATCTTCAGTAGAGCTTCCTCACACAAGCCCCTCCGGCTCTGCAAGATGGCAGTCAGTCAAGATGGAGGCGTGGCTGCAACTGCACACCCCCCTCCAGCGCCACAACACACGGGAGGGATTCCATTGGTGGATGTTTAGGGTCGCAAGCACAAGTCATTTAATTACATTTATTTTAAAAAAGTAATTAAATAGATGTAGCTAGGGGTCTGAACTCCACGTGGAGAGCGGCAGCCACATACGGAGTCGTCCAGGCCGTCGATCTGCAGGACCACGGTCTTGGCGCGCTTGTTGTTGGTTCCCAGGAAGAAGTGGGCCTTGCGGCGACAGGAGGCTCCGCCCTCGGCCCGCTCGGCCTCAGCGTCGCCGTACGCCTGCAGGATCTCGTAGATCTCAGAGGCCAGCAGCTTGGTCTCGCCAGGCGTGGTGGTCCTGAGGAAGAGGAGGCCACCAGCATTATTCACCAAGGGAGCGTGAGGGACACAACGTGGATGGTCATCCATCACGAGCCTCAGAGCACTGACGCCACATTTACTGGGGTTAAGGGTCTTGCTCAAGGATCCAGTGATTAACTTACTCTTTCAACCCTGGGATTTGAACCCGGGACCTTCTGATCATAGGTACAGTGTCCTAACCCACTGAGCCATACACCATTAGGGGGGGGGGGGAGTGCATCATAACAAAACCATCTGCTGAACCATGTTCAAACCCAAAGAGAAGGAAACTCGGCCCCATGCCGCCTATGAGGATCGTGCTAAGGGTGCACATGCTCTGGGTCAGTGTTTGCCAGTCCGGACCCACAGACAGTTCACGTTTTTGCTCCCACCCAGTTCTACCGGAAGACTGTCTGGCATGTCTGGCCCCTCCCTCTCTGTGAGGGGTATGATCAGCTGGGGAAAGCCCCATTCCTTCAGTGAGGCAGTATTCATACCATTGTAATGCATAACGACCATGTAACTCAAAGCTGAGACACTGCAGACTCAAATTCCAGTGAAAAATAAACTCATCGTTTGTTACAAGAAATAATAAAGGAGCAAATAAACAAAAACGCTGAATAATCTCGGCCCTCGTTTACTTTTGCCGTCAGACACACATGCGCAGCCTGCGCAGGCAGGGTCAGCCCTTACTCACTTCTGCATGACGTTTTGTAGGCTCAGCATCATTCCCAGCTCGCCCTTCATTTTCTCCCTGTTGGCTCGGCATTCTGCCAGGTAGCGCACTGCCTGCGAAGGGCAGTGGTCACATGGTCACACAGGCTCCACCCACACTGCTGCATCTGATCTGACCCCGCCCCCCCAGTAACAAAACCATCAGACTGCGGGACAAGGAGCATCCCAGTGATCTATGTGTGCGTGCTGTGCACACGGGACAGAGAGAGAGAGAGCGGGAGAGACACACGCACAAACACATGACATCTAAAGCAGTCCACCCATTAAAAATTCATTTTCCAATCACAGGCAAACCCCTGCTGACGCAGCATTAAACTTCTGCTGGAAACAGGGGCAACTCCTTGGCAAGTAAACACAGTGAACTGCGTCTAGCCAGCACGGTGAACAGGAAGAAAAACTGTTCCAAATGGGTGAACTGCTTTACAAGGGAACACCAAATTTACAAGCTATGCGTCTTTGAAACGTGTCATTTTTTGGAGTTACATAAAAATGAACACAAGATTCCCGGGACATTATTTTCAAGGCAGAGTGAGCGCATCTTGTACAAATATCTCAATCCTCACTAAACAAAACTTGGCCATGTCACTTTTAGCAGGAAGCAAAGCAAGTGCAAGCGATAATTCACACAATAATTAAGTGCAATTGTCTCAATCAGTCACAGTATACAGATCCAACCGTCTGTAAAAACAGCACAGTCATTATTTAAACCCCTGATACTGATACTGCCAAGAACACTACATTTATATTTTAGATTTATTTATTTTAATACATGCTTTTCTAAAAATCAATGTACAATTGAGAAAGCAGGGTCCGCTGGTCCCTGGAGAAGCTGTGGTTAAGGGCCTTGCCCAAGGGCCCAGCGGTGACACTCTGCCAACCCTGCGATTATACATATTTAGCAGACGTTGTTGTCCAAAGCAACATACAAGTGAGGTAAAGAGCACAATACAATCATACACCGGCTTGGAGCACAGCCATTTATATGGAGGGTACAGCAGAAGGAAATCGAGGGAATAGAAGAGCAGCATGGAACAGGGACTCACCAGCAGGGCAGAGTAGACGACCTGCGGGTTGGGATGGTCCAGGAAGAGAATGAGACCGGGCAGGCAGCCCTGATCCTGGACGATGGCCCTCCTGTTAAGGGGGTCTGCGGCGAGGTCCCGCAGCTGGTTAACCACGGCCAGGGCATCCGGCTCCCCGCTCATGGTGCGCCACGGACACCCACGCCCCGGGCTGTAGGCATGACACACAGGCTGAGTGCAGGGGCCACCAACATCCTGTTAGTTGTCAATATTTCCACCCTGCAGTGATGGTATACGTGTATTCCACCCCACCAAAGCAAAGACTTCAGTTTCTGTACTTAAGCTGCGGCTTCACACACCAAGCCTTCAGCTTCAGCGTTTGCAGACCCCATCCCCATGCCGCAGATACTGATACTCAGGTTTGGTTTAAATAAAACAAACAAACAACATATTGAGTATGATCACTGGACTGACACTTCTGTGCCCAGAGATGGTCACCGGTTAACTGGATGACCTTTGGGGATAATTTACAGCATGGAGGCATGAGTGAGGGGGTCCGGCGTCAGACACCAGGTACATCTCAGGCACCTGTCAGCTGCCTGTCCCACTGTCTCTGCAGCAGACCAAGATGTCCAAGGGCAGGAAGCAGTGGAGACGTGGACCGTCATGCGGACTCTGTTCTACCATGTGGTGTGTTGAACCACATACACGGACATTTTGTAAATGACAGACCCCCACACACAGTCATACAGTGAGGAACCCAAACACATGGACTCGGACCGAGACCGATCACAATAAACGCTTTCTGGCCTCGGCTTCTCACTTTTTACCTGTCAACACCGTCCTTGAAAAACGACAGCTCTTACCAAAGTGACAGCAACTCCGACCAGTTTTGATAGATGACTAGCGGGCAAACCGGCCGGTGAAACAGGGCCTGCTGACCGCCCTGCGCCGCTGGCCTCATAACCTCTGCTAAGACCCATGACTGCGACCTACCTCACGCCACACTTCGCTCTTCCGACGAGCTCTGCACACAGCGACCTGGTCGGTTCACGTCCAAACGGCAGTCGGTATGGAGCAGTCCGCCACACTGACGAGACCACCCGTACGCAATTTAACTGGCAGGACTCCGACTGTCACTATTTGGCTATGTGGCTATCCAGCTAACTGTCCCCCATCCCCATGACGGCCGCGTATCTTTTGACCGACGTCACTGATTGGCTGATATACCAGGACACTGCATTGATAAACAGCCAATCAGGCGGGGTTTTATTGACGAGCACGAGCAATGACGTAATGACCTTTAGCGCGCCCGAGCGTTCTCAAACAAACATTGCAGCACGCTGGTTTTGCTTTTTGTGGGTAATTTAAGTAATGTCGATTTTTGCTTTTGTGCATTGCAAAGTAAAACTTATTTGCTAACCTGGGTAATTGAATAAACCCAGAATGGTACAAGTAATACCTGTTTATATGCCGGAGTGTAATATGACAAGTTTTGAAGTTTCTTGCCGCATACACGCCGTGCTAGCTACCTAACAGAATCAATTAATAGCTAATATTGCTTCTAGGGATACAATTTAATTATGTAACTATCAATGTAAAGTATATTATGGAGCCTTTACATAGTGTTTTCAGCGAAAACGGCACTAATAAAAGATTAAAGTATTTCTTTGGTGCATTGGAGATCAAATCTCTACGTCAGGGTCACTTCAGTGAGGTGTAAATCTTGTAGTCATATTGGGATCTGCACATTAACGTTAATCTTTCATTTGAACTAAGTATCACATAATTTCGATGTCTGACAACGCAACCTTCATTACACCACCATTTCCTGTTCGTGAGCTGGACTGAAATCGGACTGAAACTAAACTTCATTTATGGGCGTATATGGTAGTTATTCGCCGATTGGTTCGTGAGTCTACTCTGGAGACAAACATCAGTAAATGGCTTTGCCATTCAACACGCCACCTGGCGACTTCTTATTGTCATCTTGCTCTTGAGATTACCACGGGTCAGACAGCAGGGTGCCCGACAAGAGTCGATACGTGCTGTAACTCTTGAACTCTATTGGATGATAGCGGTGTCGTGCAATACGCCGTCGGCCGATGTCTTAGTGATGATTGGTTTACAATTTTACCAGGCAAATTGTCATTGGTCAATGAAAATGTCAATCAATACGCCGTGTACCGTAGCCGAATGCGCTTTACTCTGCGAACTTGGGATTTACTTCGCCGACAATTTAGTCCTGTAAGTTGCCTAAAGTTACACGAAACTATTTTATATCGCTAGGAACATATATATTTAAATCAGAGCTTTATACCCATACTTACGCAGCTCGTTGCTAGTGGTTACTTGTACTGTACCGCAAATCGTTTTCAGAATAGTTACTTAAGAGACGTCAGCCGGTTGGGCAATCGGCTATTTTACACGGTTTATACACTTTTTATACACTATTTGGCACTTTTACACAATTCCGCGGTGACCGCCTTCACTACAGTATGTGTTCGCGCTGCTAGTCCGCGGTGACCACCAAAACAGTGATGACTTTTTAATTAAAGCTAGTTAACTATGGCACCCGGTGAGTTCATCTCGTTTGTTGTCAGTTGACAAAAATTAAGTGTCCGAGTCACCGAGCCGTCTGACTTTAACCGGAAACGAGTGGCTGTTCCCGCCATTACAGAATGGGACCGATTTTTGCAGGAGTCCGAGGGTTCGGACTTGGGACCGTGCCTGATGTTATTCTAGGGCATTGTATCCTGCCCAACACTGCTCCCCTGTTATTAAAAAGGTGCCTGCTCCAAAGCTGGCAGTCGATCCCTAAATGGACCCTATTTGTGGGAGACATTCTGGCAGGCTGTGCAGCCCATGTTCCCCTCCTCGGTGCCGATGGATGCTGGTTCCGGTACCCTACCGATGAGCCAGTAGATTCTGCAGTGTGCAGGTTGACTCAAATTGTCCTTTCGACTCTTTGTCCTGCCCCCGCAGGTAGTGAGGGCAGCAAGGCCTGTGCCGGCACTGCGGAGCCGGGCTGCTGGAGGTTGACCATGTGTCTGGGTGGGTCTCCATGGAGCCAGCCAACTCGCAGGCATTGCTAGAGTGATCAGCATCAGACCAGCAGTAAAGATGGACCTAGTAAGTAATTATGTACTGCTAATTAACTGATGCGCATTACTGGTCATAGAACAGATTTTTATTTGAAGTAGTATTGGTATGAGAGATGTGTGTGGCTCAGTAGGTAAAGATGCTGTGCTTGTGATCAGAAGGGCGCTGGTTCAAATCCCATGGTTAGCAGAGTGATTTCATCATTGGGCCCCTGAGCACCAATTGCTCAAGTTACTGTCTGAGCCTGATTTCTCAAATGTACGTCACTTTGGATAAAAGCATCTGATAAATAAATAAATGTAAAGAATGGTCATTTTAATAAGTGCATGAACTCTGTGGTACTGTATAGCTCCCCAAAGCCATTCACTGGTGCTCTGTCTGCTCTTACTGTTCACTCACATTGTAGCACAGGCTAACATAAAGGTTTGCTACTCTTTCCCAAGCCCGTAGCTCTCCCCTAAATTAGTGCCTTGCTGTGCAGTCAAGCTGGCATCCTTTACACTCTTGAGTCCAGATCCCATGCCATACAGGACGTACCCCATCCTTGTGCCCTGTGCTGCCTGGGATAGACTCCAGGCTGGCCGCCTATCCTGACCAGAATAAGTGGATAGAAGATGGACGAATGTTCGGAGCGGTTATGCTGTCCCTGAGAATCTGTCTTAGACCCTAATCTCGTGTAAGGGTGTAAATCTGAGTGTACCTTGGTGAGATGTGGAGTCTTATTTGGTGTCTTTGAGGTCTTTGGGTCAGTGAGGCCGTACGGGTCCGCTCGGAGCATCGTAAGAAGAATCGGAACACGCCTTCCTCTGGCCCCGTGCCCCCGAGTCCGATTCCAGGTAGGACACACTGTGTGTGATTTTCGCAGGACTGGTCCATGAGGCATTCCTGGGCCGGGCCTTAGGTCTCTAGCTCCTCCTGCTCTCTTCCTGGTGGCTGCAGTGATTATAAGAGTGTGTCCATCAGCTTTACTCCTGCGAACCTCCTTCTTCCTCTGGCCATTGGCCTTGTTATAACGACTGTAAGGAAAGATTTCTGTGTTGCGCTTATTTTAAATGCCACGTAGCGTGTCATATGAAATGACACGGTGGTACTGTGTTTGCTGTGAAGCTGCTCAGGTGCTGGCAGGTGACCAGTACGCCCTTTTCAAAATGTGCCCCCTTTAATGTCTCTCTCTCACCTCGAGAGCCTACAGTGCCCATCTCTCTGCCTCCACCCCTTTGCCTTCCCGCCATCCTTTACCGGGACCCACGTTTGGCCGCTCTAGGTCAGTCCCCTCTTTGATGTGTCATGGATGTGGTTGACATAGCCCATAGTGTTGACATAGGACTGACACCCCCCCTCACCTTCCACTAACCCTGTTCCGCGTGTAAGACACTTGGTTCATTTTAATACTGATAAATGCTGATAAATGTTTATTGAATGTATTCGTCTCACTCCTAACGTGTGAACTCTGATTTATAGAGAAACTTTAACAACTTAGTTAAATGGTCAAAACTTCAACTTAATTGCTCCTAATTTATTAATTCCAAAAATGCCTTTGTTTAATGAAGCATTTATTAGGGAAAGAAAAGAGCGAGAGAACTAACAGCCAGTCAGAGCGAAACCTGGTGCTCAATTGCGGTGCCACCAAGTTTGGATTTGACTGTTTTTCTTGCTGATTTCCTTCCTGTGGTTTTTAAGCAGCATTATTTGTTGTCCCGGTTGTACAGGAGCTTATCAGCCTTTTCCCTTTCTGTACTGTGCTTGCGTGGTTCTCGATTCCTCCCGTGACCAGATGTCGTGACTCAGTGCGTCTGCGGAGCACGACCGCGTTAAACCCGACGGGGTGGCAGTTTCAGGCCAGCTAGTGTCAGAAGCCAGGCAGCCAGCTGACCCCCCTCTAGTGAAACCGCTGGATTCAGAGCAGCCAGCTGGCGGGGGCGACGCTGACCCCAGACGCGACTCTGGCATGCCAGTCTCCAGAGGCCACGTTCCAAGCCCGCCATAAATGTCAGTAATGGAACGGGACACTAAATAGTTCTGACCTTAATGTCACAGGGCTGCTTTTTCAGGATTTGTCATTTGCTGGGTAATGGCCAGCACCCGTAGCTACCTCTCAGGCCGTCTGTTTACACCCCTGCCTCCACCTTCCAGCTGCAGCCTTTCATCGAAGGTGCCCGGGCACTGGGCAGCTCACGTCGGCGCAGTGAGCTCATCGCTTCTCTGGCCGACGTTGCCTGGATAGACGGAGAGGACGATGCCTCGACAGGCCTCAGGTAGGCGCTGTTCCCCCCGCTCCTTCCCCTGTTACCTGTGTGTTTCTAGCGGTCTTCACTGGTCTTCATGGCTCTTCTCCGCAGGCCCGGATCTCGCCCGGGATTCATAGTTTGCTCCCACCAGCGGCAGCCGCGAAGGAGGTCCTCCAGGAAACGGAGGTCGCTGCATGTGGAGGAGACGGACCACAGAGAGCCATCGCCTGGCAGCAGGGAGACCATCCAGAAGATCAGCGCCCTGGAGAATGAGCTGGCCAAACTCAGGGAACAGATCGCTCAGATCGTCCTGGCCCAGGAGCAGAGCGCCCAGGCTGGTAGGTCACATGCTGACAAACGTCTGGGGAGAACCACACAGGTCCCTGCCCGCTACCCAGCGGGTCAACTGGCTACCAGTCGGCAGTGATTAGCTGGGTGCACCAGGGCATGGCAGCGTTGAACCCAAAGCCTAGTTTGTGATGTTGGTGGGGAAATCCGGAGCTGGTTCTGCTGGGTAACGGATCCATACTTGTTCGTTAGCGAGATTCTCTGGTTTTTCTTTCCTTAGAAACCTGAAGTCGAACATTGATCTCCGCAAATCTCATCACCTGAAGTATTTGTCTGGGAATGAAGTGCTCTGAGGTGTCACTCACATGTCTGTACCCCCACCCTCCTCACTTTAGTACCAACACCCACCGGACCTGGACCTGCCCCTGTCCCTCCCCCTCCCCCCCCCCCCCCCCCCCCCCCCATTTAATATAGTCCCATCTAATTTTCCTTTCGATACCTAGGGGGCGGTATACCGCGGGTAGCCCTGATGGACCGACGCAATACAGGAGCCTCCTGAGTGCCCGCACAAGTGGCAGCACTTCCGTGGTCATCATCTTGCCCTACTGCCCCCTCCTCCCCTTGGTCTACTGGGGCAAGGGGTGACATCCTACTGAAACCATCTGGTTGTATAAGTCCCCCATGACTTTCCAGTGCATCAACCTCGTCAGGTGGGGTGGCTGTCCGATAAAAGATCAACGGTCGATATCCCCTAGCGGTCTTTAGGGGAACTCCACCTTGGCCCCCAATGTCTCCTCCTGTCACCGCCGAATGGGCCTGGGATAAGTGAAAGGGCACACTCGCAAGTTATTCCGATGGACTGTCTGAACGAGTCCCTCCTTACCCTCCAGCCGAATTAAATATACAGGCTGCCCAGGCCGAAGCTGCGACACCACTATATACGGTTCCAATCGCCATCTGGCCACCAGTTTCCCTGGGCTTGACGGCGAAAATGACAGCAAAGCACCGGTTCCCCAGACAATAGCTCCATCCTCCGTCCATGTCCTCTCCTGCGTTTCTGATCATATCCCTGTTGAACATTTGCATTTTCCTTTACTACCGAATACATCTGAGTCAATATTTGATGATGCTGGTGAATCCAACCATCCAATGTCCAAGATCTAGTCGTCGGACCTGCATCATGAATCCAATCAAGAGGTAGCTGGGCATGCCACCCAAACACAATGTAATGAGGGGTCAGGCCAGTAGTGCAATGCCGGGTGTTATTGTATGCCTGTAGGAGTCCTAGAAGCTTAGTAGGCCATTGGGCCTGCGCCGTAAGGCTTCCAAGCAAACTCAACAGCGTTTGATTAAACCTTTCACAAACCCCATTCCCCTGCGGGTGATAACCCGTTGTCCACTTCCTCTGGCATCCATACAGCCGGCACAGCTGCTGAAACAAATCAGACTCAAACGCTGCCCCACGATCAGACAAATTATGCTCAGGGCATCCAAACACCGGAAATAATCGTTCCCATACAGCTCGAGCCGCTGTAACTGCTGTCTGGTCCTTAGTGGGCACCGCAATTACATACTTAGAAAACAAGTCTGTCATTACAAGCACATATGGGTAGAGTTCCTCTGGGCGGCTCAATGACAAAAAGTCAATCCCCACAATCTGAAACGGATAACAGATTTTAACCCTCTGGGGCCTAGGGGTAGAAAACACACTTTCACTGATTGGGACATGATCACACATTTCTTTAGATATCATAAACTCTTAGCAGTGCTGTTTCACTGCTATGAGCAGGACGGAAACCGGACTGGAATTTTTCATACAGATTATTTTGTTTCAGATGGTGCTGAAGGTGGACA
>JAODJW010000033.1:19136289-19150779 GCA_026777045.1 Hyperopisus bebe
CGGCATGTTTGTAAACTTGGGGGGGGGGGGGGGTTACAGAGAAGCTTCCCAAATTCAGAGGGGCCCTGTGAAGTGTGCGAAGCACATTGCTGACATACTGTGTGGGAGTGTGGGGGGGTTGGGGGTCACGCAAAGGTCACACCTGCCCCCTAAGGCAGATGCTCCTGATCGCAGATGGGGGAAGCTACAAGGGCCTAGTGCTAATGTTTGATGTATGTGCACCTTCACACAGACGCCAGACCAAGGAAAGCAGAACTATCCCAGTGTTTTGGGGGGTGTCTGAGGGAGGAGGGGCTTGTTTGAAGACAAAACAGCCCCACACTCAAGGGCCAGAGGATATCGACAAAGTGAGAGACACAGACTGAGGGTGCTTTTCCACCACACAAAGTACCGTACTTCAGGTACTTTCCCTTTTCCACTGACTTCCGTTCCAGTACCAGTACCAAATGTTCCAGTACGGAAAGTGCCAAACCAGCTGGGTACTTCTTTGGTACTTTGGGGTGGGATTTGAAAGGCTTTCTTTGTCAATTGGTTATACAAATTGCCTGCCCTTGAAACACAATTCAACCACCAGCTTGAAAAAATCTGATCAGACAACATTGATAAAATAATAATAATAATAATAATAATAATAATAATGGATGCATGGATAAATGAGATACAAGCTTAAATTGTGATCTGGTTGGAAGAACAGATACAACAAATCAGGATAGCATAACAAGAAAAAGTGTTTTGTATAATATACTAATATAATATTCTGGTATTTATAAAGCAAAAAGTGACTTCAACATGTTTCTCACAAACCCGTCTACAAGTGATTTAAACAGCAAGGATGAAAAGGATTCAGAGTAAAACTGTTTCAGCAGGACTTTCACCCCCTGCGCTATATTGTCCGCACAGAATCGATGGTAAGAAAAAGCCTGATCTTAATCCAGCCGACTAGCAATGGAAGAATTAGATGTGCGTAACATGTGATGTTGGTATTGACATTGCACGTCTTCCAGCCCTACAATTCACTACAGCCATTTTTCGAATTCGGTACAAAATACCCCGGCTCGCATTGTGATGTCATTCAATGCCGGTACCAATTTTTACGCCAGTAAAAAGTAGTTTTGGTACTTTCTTTAGGTATAAAAAGTACGGAACCGGGTGAGGTGGAAAAGCACCCAGAGAGAGAGGGAAATAGATAGAGTGAGTGTGTTGGGTGAAGCACGCTGGGCGGAGTTTTGGGTGGAGGGCATTGGGTGGAGGGCATTGGGTGGAGGGCATTGGGTGGAGGGCATTGGGTGGAGTGTCGGGTGCAGCGCATTGGGCGCGCTAGATGGTGTGCCAGCACACAACCCCGCCAGTGACGCAGGGGTTACACAAACAGCTGTTCTGGCTTCTGCCCACATCCTATAGCTAAGGAGGCACGAGAAGCGGCCATAACAGGCTCAGCAGAGGTAAACAGCCTCGTCACGTGACCCCAGAGCTCTAACCCAAACCCAACCCTCAAACAGCAAGCCTGATCTCAACAAAACCCCCCACCCCCCAAAAAGTCCCAGAGGGGGTGCAGTGGCCATCAGCGCGCTCAAATAAGGCCCTTTAAGACGAGCCACACAACCGCCACTAAACCATAGTAAACTCCTCCCTCCAACCCCCCCCACCTGCACTGCAAACACGTGAGGCATCCAGGACAGTGCTGTGGGGGACCAATCAGCAGGCTGGGGTGGGAGGGCGGTAGGTCACAGGGTCACTGGCATGTGTAGAGGCTCTGTCACTTTCAAAATGTACTGCGAGAGCAAAGGCAGTCTGCACACGCAGCTCTTGCTCACAGCAACATGGTCAGATGTCAGAGCATGAATCACGGGGAGCTTCCATGTTTTATGTAGACACGTGACTCCCCCGTGCTCTGACTCCCCCGTACAAAAGTGATGGCGAAGCAGGCCCGGCATCATCTGCGCTCTGACTCCTCCGTACAGAAAAATGGAGTCAAAGTTCTTAAATTTGGTCTGGGAACCGATCCGCCGGAAGCTCCCCCCACCCAATAAACTTTACCGCTGGCACCCCCTGTCCCGGCCGAGGCAACGTTAAACCAGGCAGTGAGCTTTGCGGGGGTGCAGCTTTCATAGAGCACATGGTCACTACAGGCAGGTCTCTGGTCAGGCTCAGAGAGACAGAACAGCAGCCCTGGGAAGCAGTGCTGCACACCCAAGAAGCCCCCCCCCTGCTCCATGCAGCTGGGGACATCACCAGCAAAGGGGGGGGGGGTCTCAAATGGCTCTGTGTCCTGCACTAACATGATCACTAACATCCAAAAGCGGGGTTACTCACCAAGGGGGGGGGTTCAACAGATCACATCATTCTGACACCAAACCACACGGGGGCCCCAGTATGTGAGCTGTAAAGAGCCGGCATCTTGCGCATATATTTATAAACTAATTTTTAAAATATAAAAAATGCCATATGAATTCTCTTGGATTGTGAAATAAGCATAAAGGCCCTTTGTCACCCACGCACCCACCTGAATGAACTGATGAATTATGTCACACGAGTGCGTGTCACCTTTCTGCAGGCATCGGTAACCTTAAACACCTTTTAAAGAGAAGGGCCATCAGAGCACGCGCTCCCCCCCCCCTCCCCCTCTGCCAATCAGCTCCTTGAAAGGACACGTTTTAATTTAGCTTTTCGCTTCTCGCCCAGACTGCATGTCAGCAGAGAGTGGCGCCTTAAACGTGAGGAGGAAGCGTCTGTGTGTGAAGATGCAAGAAACCGTCAGGCGACAGCGCGGAGGGGAAGACAGAAGCGCCGCTTTCTCTTCCGACAGAGAAGCCCGCGATCGAGCCGTATTCATGCACGCAGCCAGGCTCTGAGGATCGGGGGTCTGCAACTGGCAAACAGACCTGCACCCACATTTGAAAACTAGCAGAAAGACTGAATTTTCCCACAGGGAGTCCCACATACACGTCAGCAACAGGGACCGTGTCAGGATAAAAATGTATTACAAAAAAAAATGCAGCGATTTCATGAGTATTATTTTGCAAGCACGTAAAATTTAACTTCCTCCATGCGCATGCCAGTAATGCTATCAGTGACAGCTAATTTACAAACTAGTGAGGGGAAGTACAGAGATGGTAAAATAGTCATTGTTGTAAGCTTCACGTGACTTTGAAAGCAAGTTATTTTTTTATTTTTTGCAGAAAGGTGCTTTCAGGTCACTGCGGTATAGCAACATCTTAGCTATAGGGTCATGGGGCACCTTTAATACCGATCTGCCAATTCCCGCACTTTTACGCAACAGATTGCTTCAGACCTACCGTTAATTTCACTAAATGCATATTTCCTGCATGCGGCGTATAGCTTGTGAACTGTGAAGTTGCTCAAACCTTCACAAAACACACATCAGACCACACAAATCACTAATTATATGCATATTTTCATTCCCTCCCTTCTAAATAAGCTCAAAGAAAGCAACTAATAAACAGTGCCGTGCGTAAACATAAAGTAACAAAACGTTACTCACTATCTCACACGTACAGATAGAAACACACAACAAACATTAGGCAAAAGTAGCACTTGTTACGGGAAATCGCTGAAGGGCTGCGCCTGTTAAGATAAGATAACACTTTATTGAACTCGGGGGGAAATTCTTGTACATGCAGCAGCGAGGTCCATACGGTGTAAAACAAAGTGCAGAGTGTACACATGCAAACGGAGTTTAAATAATACACAGTAGAAATAGAATATGATTAAAGGGAATGCTGAGGAAATAAATACATGAAAATAAATTAACGGGAGGAGTGGGTGCAGTAAAAAGTGAGCCCCAGACTCAAATCCGTACTGATGTTGCAGCACAAGTGTCCCCAGCCTGGACCCTTTACGCATCACTCTCAAAAAGCAGCACAGACGTTAAACACACCGACGGTAACAGAACACCTACCGTTTGCAACTGCCGCTAACTTTCACCTGATCCCGCCCATAACTAACCATGCATACTCCACTTCATAGTTATTTAAATAAGCCTATAACTATCTATCACTGTTAATTGTTTGTAGCACTTTTGCACTGTTTTGCACATTTGAATTAGATGTCAAACTGGAGTTCGTTGTCTGAGTAGCCTACTTGTAGTTTGTGCGACGACCATAAAGTTGAATCGATTCCAATCTAATCTAAACTAACTGTATTCGAAAGCAGCAGTCTGAAGCCCACCGTGACGGCCCAGGCTTCGACGGCACAACGCCGCGAACCACATGCGTGGTTGAGCCGGTTACCTGTGACAGCTGCCGGGGGTCGGGGGCACCGAAAAGAGCCGAACTGGAGCTGAAGCTGATGGCCCCCCTCCGGCTGAGGACGTGCTTCGGGACCGGCCTGTCCAGGGGCAGCACCGGCAGCTGGTAACATACTTCCATTGAACAAAATACACGCTGGATCCAGATCAAAATTCAGCAAAAACAAAAATCATGGACATATAAAATAAATTAAAAAGAATAAAGTGGCGCTGGTGACCTAAGCCCCATGAAGAGACGCTGTCCTGGGGTTAGAGCGCTTCCCCGTGGAAACACGGACCCGCAGCCCGGCGGCATTAAGGCGCAGCCCGCGCCGCTCTCATCCAGTCCCGCTTCAGTCCCGGCTGCTTATCCATGCGGCAGCGCTCACTCCCCGGCCTATAGCCGCCGAGGCCTCGCTCGTTTTTCAGTCTCTTGTAAAAAGCGCTTCCTCATTTTAAGCTGCTTTCTGGCTGTGAATCCGAACAGGAGGCGCGGCCGCCGGAGAGTGGCTCCAATTCTCCGGAGGCAGGTTGGCAGCGGCCAGGCGGCTGTCAGTCTGCGGCCGTATGACCATCGGAGGAACGGGCGCTGATTGAGCCCTGCTTCACTCCGCAGACACGCACACCAAGATTCAAACCATGCAAACACACACTCTGATGCTCACATCGTGCACACACACAAACTTACACGCACACTCTGATGCACACACAAACATACATATGCACGCACACACAGAGATACTCACACAATGCACGCAGACTCACACCGTGTGCGCGCGCACACACACACACACAGATGCTCAAGCCATGCACACACACTTCAAGGCTCACACCGTACACATACACACACTCCTCGGCTCACACCGTGCACATACACACACTCCTCGGCTCACACCGTGCACATATGGCGAGGGTGCAGCACACACTGGAACAAGTTATAACACGCAATGGCGACGCGAGCCACGCTGATTTCCTATCACCAGTTTCACTCCCTAAACATACCCACTTACCACGGAGAAAGCTGTCACAGCGCTCCTGTTATTGTGGTCCTATTGCTACGCGCTGCGTATTGTCACGCTAAATTTAATTGGCTTAGGCATAGTACGACGATTGTTACTGAGGTTCTGATTGGGTAGATAGAGGGCGATTCCGAGACTTGCTTATGCAGTCGTTTGGAGTCTGCACGGACCTCGGCAAGGGCTTTCCTCCGCAGCGGGGTTTGCCCTGCTGCCGGGCCGCATCATTGCTAGTGATTACCTTTCCCGCATGAGTCATCCAGTTGTACTCGAGCGGTGACTCTGTTAACTGTTAGTGCTTATGTGGCACAACGTGAGCACAGAACGCCTTCTCCATGGGAACGCCGGCCCTTCACGTGTCTCCGCGATCAGAGGCATAATACAGACTGTAAAGCCGCTACCGAACAGTAGATGGCAAAGTGGTTAAAGAACTGATCAGAGTGTAAACAATGTCTGTGGCTGGAATGCTGCTGGCTGTGGTACCCATGCACAGTACAATTTTCCAGTTCTTTTTTACGGACTGTATTTTGAAGTCAGTTAACATCACCAGTTTGATGGCAGGTGTCTATCAGAGAAGAATTAAATGGAAAAGTCCCAGCCACACAGTATGAGTTTATGTATGTCGCAATGCGTCTTTTCTCTCGTCCTATCGTGTTCTCCTTTTGAGACACATGCATTTACAGGTGAAAGTGAAGATTGCTGGTCTGAATGCAGTATTAGCCATTTAGTAATTAGGAGCTAAAGGCCAGGCTGATGGGCCTAACAGCAGCATCAGTCTGCTGGCCCAGGGATTCAAACCAGCAACCTTCCGATCACAGGCACAGAATCCTGACCCACTGAGCCACCCCCCGCCAAAGAGCACCTGTTGTGACACAGAGGCCACCTGTGACTCTGTCACCTCCCTGACATCCCAGCCCCTCTTCCTGGCCCCAGAATTCACCAATCCTGGACAATGGCTCTCTGTCTACCCTGATCACCCTCCCCATTTGAATCAGGGTCCTTCCAGTGCTGCCGGGCTTGGTGTCGGAAGCAGACAGGCCGCGCTGTCAGCCCTAATTCCCAATTCAGTTCTTCTCCATTTACTATCGAAGCAGCCGAGATCTTTCTCTTTGCAAACACTTCTACCCAAAGCAGCGACATCACTTCCTGTCCTCTCTGTGAAGCCAGCTCTTCACTGCAGCCACGCTGGCTATTTTGTTCAAAGCTCAAATAGCCTTTTGTTCTGTCCCTTAACAGATTAACAAGCTCTGGTTTCCTGAAACATAACTGGCTTGATGGAAATCCATGTAGAAATGAAGCTGAGTGTATTTTTGCGCAGTGCACATTTCTGAAGGTGATGGAGTTAAAACGCAAGTACCTTCTGTCCAGTGTGCCTCACATTGATTTAAAAAGGGGGCTGTTTCACTCGCTAAATGGTAGCTCTTATTTTGCTAGAGGAAGGACTATGTTCTTACTGTAGTGTGTAGAAATGTAACCTCCTTGGGACAATAGAGACTTTGGTTAGACAGCGTCCTGAGCAAATGTGCACTTCTTTGTTCAGCTGGCCCATTGGTGACCTGGACTCAGCTTGGCAGCATTAAGTCTTGTCTATTGGGGTTCCTAGAATGATCGTTTGCCCTGACATGGATGGATGGATTGATGTGAGTGATGTGTGACCGTGTGCATGAATGTTTTCATTATGTGTGCTCTGTTTGAGCCCCATGCACTGTTGCACGCTAATGGAATTTCTGCTTAGACGTTGACTCAAACTGCATATCTCCAAGTCATGTGACCTCAGCAGCTGACTAACTCAAACAATAATCCTCCCGTTGTTTACAAACAGCTTTGCAAATCCAGGCTCTGTGGGTAATGTTTAAGTTTATGTCGTGTCAAGAGCTCTTGCAATTGACGAATTAAGTTATCAGCAAACTATCAACAAAGGCCGTCTGGAGCCAGTTTCGGTTTAAATACGGACAGGCAGTCCTCGACTAAGTGACCCGCAAATGCTTACGTAAGTCAAATTTTCCATAAGTCAGATTCACCTGCCCATATCATTCAAGGGGCACATTTTAAACAAATGAAAAGGTGAGATGCAGATTTACTTAGAGACGTATGCCGCATTTTTGGGTTAGTGTTTCCGTGAACTGTATGTACCTCGGATATTTTTTGCGTAAGTTTGGATTTACTTAAGTCAGTTTTAAGTTGAGAGCTGCTTGTACTTCAGTAGAAAAAAACAGTATATTATTTTTTCATAAGCTGGAAAGTGCCAGCATCAGTGGTGGATGCGCTTTTCAGGTTACGGCTTTGTTCTCGCTTTCGCCGAGTGTCTGAGGTCACTGCGGGTCTGGACCCACATGCAGCTGCATGTTTCTGCTCTCCTCTGCTCTTGTATTATTATTCTTTTTTTTTCAGTTTCATCTCACTTTTGCAAACACTACAAAGGAAACGCTCTGACGCAGGTTATTTCTGAGGAAAAGGTCGCAAGAGCAGGAGATGGGTGTTCAGATTGGAGGGGTGCAGCCTGCATTAAACTGAGAACAGAAATCTGCACGCATATTACTTTGTTTAATTCAAACGTGCATCATGAAGACGTCATTGGGCAGTGATGTATTTATGCTTTTTTAATTATTATATATGAATTGTTTGCAAACTTCTTGAATGTAAACATCTCACACATTCTGCTCACTTTCATTGTGACTATGGCTTTGAAGTGGTTTGATTTCCTTTCAAGCGTAAAATCGTGCAGTGTGATTCCCCGAATAAACTATTTTCTTAACAGCTTGGTGCATGGGAAAGTATCCTTAAGACCAGTAACCCCACCCCCCAATCATCGGGAAGTGAATGCGTGTGTGTGAGGGCGGGGTTTGTGCCCCAGTGACCAACATGGTCATGCTTGAATGGGGGGGGGGGGGATTGTCTCTAACAACACAAGACCACAATGACATCCCACATGCTCTACATATGTGTTTTTAGTGGAGAGGAAATGGTCCAACCAGATCACATTAAAACATTAACATTAGGAAGAGCAGCTGCTTAACTGAAGCCGGTCTATAAGATTGTCAGGCCTATTTTCTTAACGCTGCGGGAACGTGTTCACTGTGTTCTCTTGCGCCATCAAGTGTCCATATAATGTTACTACAGAAACGCAAAAAAGTTCAGAGTTTACTGAGCATGACTAGCAGTATAACGAATCATTTCCCTTCATTATTTTAGGTAAAACTAATAGATATAAAAAAAATGTAAAAATAATTATATAAAGATGTCTTCAGGCAGAAGTCTCAAAATCCTGGGGAAAATTCCAAGCAGAAAAACTACTTCATATCGCATTGTCTTTGTTGCATGTGGCCAGAGGCACCGGAACGTGCCGGGGTTTCCATACCCCTCCGACGGCCCTGCACGTGACTGTCAAACATCGCCTCCACATCCTATAATGAAACAAAATATAACAAATGACACCCTACGGCCAATAGTCTTTTTCTACACTTTTTGAGTTTTTATAAGATTATCTTATATCTTTTATAAGATTGTAAATCTGCAGATCCTGTTGGCAATGTGGACCACTACTGGGAGCACTGGGAGCAATGGTCCTAAATGAAGTAAAAATGATGGAGAGCGAGAAAGTTATCACAAACTCCTGTGGTTATTCAGCAAGGGTTCACACAAAAAAAGAATTCTAGACGAGCCCTCTTAAAGCTGTCTATAGGACTCCTGCTAGATTCTTATGCTGGGGCTGATATTAAGGGTAAGTCTATGACCGCCAGGTGGCGCCATTTCCACAAAAGTGGAACATACATATTTGTAGCGTCTGCTAAGCTGATTTCATGTACTGCAGGCTGAATCGTTCATATAAACCATTCCTACCCCTTTTCGGTATTTCTGTTTTGGTTTGTTAAAAGAGAAAACTTTCACTGAGTCACTATGTTTCTCAGCCTGTTGCCTATGATCAAGCGTATTTTCTGTTTCTACGAGTTTAATATTGGAAACCATCCCCTCTGAAGAGACGGCGTATTCACGTGGACCCCCACCCGCTGTCTTTGCGTGCTTACCTCAGATTATGAGTACAGAAAGCCCAAGGCAAAGGGGGCTTTTCCCTCACATTGATGGGGGGTGTTTAGTGCAGCGGCTATGCGTGCTGTCACGCTGCGTAAGCCGCACCCTGCTCACGCATCTTCGTGGCCTCTCGACTGCGTTTTCGCAGTGCATCTGTATACCTGCCCGGTGCCGCTCACGATCTGCTACTGAATGTTTATGTCTCTGATGAAAAATTCCATTTTAGCCTCGGGCAATTGTTTCATTTCTAATCATCCACTGCACGAGCTTCACAGTCCTGCTGACTGCATAAGCTGATTTGCACCCACCCCGAAGCTATATGCATGGTAAAGCAGTCAGTTACACCATGGAGTGAAACTCTTACCCTGTTCCGTCCGGCACAGTTAACACAGAACACAAGACACTATACAAACATACAGTGAACTGCAGATGCCTGTCTGCCCCCTTCATTTATATGCCTACATGCTTATTTATTTTTTTATAGTTTTCTTTATAATTTTATTTTATTTCTTTTGTCTAATTTCTGTATCTAAATCTACACTCATCCTCCACATCAAAAGGAGCCAGTTGAGGTGATTTGGGCATCTATCCAGGATGCCTCCTGGACGCCTCCCTGGGGAGGTGTTTGAGGCATGTCCATCCAGAGACCTAGGGGCAGACCCACAACATGCTGGAGAGATTATATCTCTGGGCTGCCCTGGGAAGGCCTTGGTATTCCCCCGGAGGAGCTGGAGGAGGTGGCTGGGGAGAGGGAGGTCTGGGCACCCCTGCTTAGAATGTTGCCCCCGCAACCCAACCCTGGATGAACGGCGGATGATGGATGGATGGATAGATGAATGGACATCTATTTCACTTTTATTTTATTTATTGTTTTTTTTTACTTCTATCTTGTTTTTTTGCACTTTTATTTTGACAAAATTTTTAATCATGCACTTCATGCCACCACCTGCACTAAAAGCATATATTTTTGTATTTTTTGCACTTGGTGAATAAGAAGATTTTGATTCATACCCCTCTGATCATGTCCACGATGAGTGGTTGGAAGGTGATTGAATGGATGGAAGCCCAGTGCAGGAAGCCCCGGGTGTGACTGTCCCCAGTACAGGAAGCCCCTGGTGTGACTGTCCCCAGTGCAGGAAGCCCCGGGTGTGACTGTCCCCAGTACAGGAAGCCCCGGGTGTGACTGTCCCCAGTGCAGGAAGCCCCAGGAGGCACTGAGTCCTCTGTGTGACGCCGTATTCGGTGAATAATCTTGCAGGTTCTCGGAGTATCGCCTGTCCCCATCTGCTGCACGGGTCCTTCGGGCCGGATCGTCATGGCGCCTAACAGCCGAGACGCTTCCCAGATCCTGTCCGGCTCCTCGGCCATCAGCACGATCCCCAATCACAGTTTTCCAGGCTACGTCAGATACATTATGGGATGGGAGTCCGAAAGCAGCCGTTTGCCAAAACGGCCCCGGGGAGCGTTACCGGTGAAATCCGAGCGAGCCCGCTTGCCGTGCCCCTCCCGTTATTGGCAGCCTCCGAAACCGGAGCCAGTGACTCAATTAATGTTTTATTCATTTAGGCTGCAGATCTGTTGCACAAAAAGGAGCAACCTGACTCCACTGACCTGCCGGCATTGGCTCGGAAAGGACTGGAACGAGGGGCTTGACTGGGAGCTGGTGGAAGACGCAGCCCGTCAGAGGGGGTTCCAGGTAAGAGTGGGACCTGTCGGCCTGACCATCTGCAGGTGCTCTTCCGCAGGGCAAAGCGCCCTCCTCCCTTCTGAGGCTTACACTGCCGATTCCCCTGTTCCTTTGTCTGGTACTGAATCTCACTTGGCTACTTAATACTGAGATCGCCTCCGTTGATGGAAAACACAAGAAGCCGGATACAAAAACCAGATTGGTGTGAATGAGGTATTAGAATCTAGATGCTTCAGTACATATTAATGTATTTCCTGCTCTGAGCTCTATGATTATATGTATTGGTGCACATTGGTAAGTCCTACTGACTCTGTTTAGAGTTTTATTTTGTATAGAATAGTCTGTCATGTTAATGTGACCCAGCTGGGTGTTTGTGTCTATTGGGGGGATGTGGCTGAGTGTTTAGAGCAAAAACTCTAACCATGTGATGCATAATAATCCCTCACGCTAAGAAACGCTGTTAGTTTGGCCCTATCAATAATGAATAGGGCCGCTGTTAGGCTCACCGATACAGTTACCGAGACCAAGGCTGCCGTATCGACGTGCTCTGACTGAAATCTAACGGCTTTTGAGATCGACCATCCTGCCCCGTAAAGGGCTCTTTGAAGTCGAAGGGGATGCTTTCAATGCAAAAGCCGCACGTCTGGTCACATTCCCCGCTAAGGCCCGTGGGACGCGCTGCCTTATTCGTGTCGCACATGTGCTGGCAGTGTTCTGATGACGTGCTTGTTGTCTGCGTGTGATTTTGCAGTTAATCGTCATACGCCATGTCTGAGCAAAGACAGCGTGCCCTGTCTACTTCAGGGGAAGCCCTCTACCAGATCCTAGGCCTGGAAAAAGGCTGCACCTATGAAGACATCAAGAAGTCCTACAGGTGGGTGTCCTCAGATACTTTTTTTGACTTATATATTTTCGTAGTATATGAGGAAGTTATCTGGGATGTGAATAAATTGACCTCATGACCTGCTTCTTAAGAGACACAGCATGGATGTAACACGACCAAAACGTCTGTCTTACTTCCTGCTGCTGCTGTTGCTGTTGTTGTTTTCGCCCAAACTTCAACCATGAGTCCACGGCGGCCTAGTAAGCATGTCACCATGGAAACACAGCATTACTCCCTGGATTCCCTGATTATGACAGCAGTCTCTCCCCTTTCGTGGCAGTGACTAGCCCAGTAGACCAGCCTCCGTACAGACTAACCAGTTTTAGACGGTGTGACACTGGCTGTTTTGATTTGATGGCCATCTTCAGATCTATCGGTCTGACTACCTAATGCAGAAGGCAGTGAGAGGTTGCGTGATTCTTAACCTGCCTAACATGCCATTGTTTTGATTCTCAAGCGTCATCTTTAAATCGCCCTTAGTGTTTAGTCGTGTGGGTACCCTGCAATGGCCTGGAATCCCATCCAGACTGCACCTCTGCCTTGTTTAGCAGATGTTTTTATTTAATGTGACAAACATTGTCTTGAGAAAGCAGGGTCAGTCACGACATTGGCTATTAGGGGCCTTACTCAGCGGCCCAAAGGTGACATCACTTTGATGACCGAGAGAATTGACTTTGCAATCCCAGGCAGACCATCCTGCAGAGCAACACAGCACCCTCCTAATCATTATCAGTTCAAGGAAAAATGTGACCAACACCATCTGTTCCTTCGAGCCGGATTCGAACCAGCGACCTAAGGATCACAGCACAGCCTCTACAGTCCTCCGCTCTACCAACTGAGCTATCGAAGGGTGGTGTGGGAGGGGGGGTCCAGCAGACAGTTGTGTTGAGGCGTGCTGAGCTTGAATCCTTTCTCAGCAAGCATCCTGCCAAGCCATCACTGGGCACTCTCACTGCAGGAGGAGACATGCACACCATGGGGTGAACATGCAGACCATGAACACCAGGTGGCGCTGGAAAGCCATGGCCATAAAGGTGTGGGGCAATAATGGAAACCAGCGGCCCACACCGACATAATCTGTTTATTGCAAATAACTGCATTTATATCTAAAAACAACTGCTTTAAATGACTTATAATGACGATGATGTTGCGATTCGGTGGCATCTTTGACTCCCTCCCCCAGTCTCCTGATTCTCCATGGGGTCTTCAATGGGATGCCATTAGCTCTTTGAAGGAAGGGTTTAACCACCAAAGAGTGGCCGCAGTCACAGGGTGAGAGGGGTTTTCCCATCTTCAGTTTTCCACTCAGCCGTTTAAGCGGGAGATGCTGATTGGGTCCCTGGGCCCTCAGAGCCGCAGCCAATCCCAAGCTGACTGCCCGTCCAATCGGCCAGCGCCAGCAGTTGAGACATTAGCTGGATGGGACCCCCAGCCAAGAGCAGAGTTCAAAGGGAATCTTTAGCCTTGATTGTAAATCTAGTCAAGTTGAATTATATACTAACTGAATCACGTTTTGCCTGAGTCCTGTCAGATGGCTTTTCTTCTGGAGGGGGGAGTCACACCTACCTATGTTGTGTTGTTCTCCCCTGTCCTTCTGGATCAAGTGTGGCATTGCGGATGACAAATAAAATGTGTGTTTGCTGCATCACTGTTTGCCAAACTCTGCTCTTTGAAGGTACCAACTTCAAAACATTGAACTACAGTGTCTGTCACCAGGTCAGACACCAGCCTAACTGCTATGTAACAGAAATTAATACATGAAGGAAAAGGGCAATTAAGAACGAGATCCAGGACGTTTTGGGAAGTTCTATTGTTTGCATTAAGAAGGCCTGCTTTCTCTTCCAGGAAACTGGCTCTGAAATATCACCCGGACAAGAATCCCGACAACCCAGAAGCCGCGGAGAAGTTTAAGGAGCTGAACAATGCTCACTCCGTGCTGTCAGACGTCACTAAAAAGAACATCTACGACAAATATGGCTCCCTGGGTCTGTACGTGGCGCAGCAGTTTGGAGAGGAGAACGTCAACACCTACTTCATGCTCTCAAGCTGGTGGGCCAAGGTGATAAACCGGCACCGCGACCCTTAGCACTGACATGACACAACATCCGCAGGTGTGGGCTTTGGCCAGTGCGAGTCTGTGATTATTAACTGTAATCATAAATCTGTAAATTGTTCATTGAATCAGATTTAAGCGGGAGTATAGCACTTAACCTGTCACAAACCACCAGAACAACTTCTCCTACAAATTCTGAATAAGCTACTAAATTTTCAGATGTAGAGATTTTGATGAAATTTATGTAAAACATGCTGCTGGTCGTGAAGCCCATAGGGGCATCATAATGGACCCTGCACCCACCCCCCCCAGACAAGCTTGACTGCTGGGGCCCCCTGTCTGAGACAAAGTGAAACTGGCTTGCTATGTCGGCACCCTCACAGTAGATGGCGCCATAGGCGGCTGCCTATATTACCTAATGGGTTGACAGGTACTGAGTCTCTCAATGACCATTCATTCCCTATTAAACCAAAAATGCATCTGAGCAGAACTGGCAGAAATCCCTAAAGAAGAGAGCAGCACTGACAGCGTGCCCCCCCCCAGCAGGGGACTGACAGCGTGGCCCTAACCCCCCCC
>JAODJW010000033.1:19157779-19170516 GCA_026777045.1 Hyperopisus bebe
ATATCCTGTGTAAAGCTGTCATACAAGGTACATATCCTGTGTAAAGGTGTCATAAAAGGTACATATCCTGTGTAAAGGTGTCATAAAAGGAACATCCCTTATAAATCCTTGAATCACGGACAGGGCCTGGGCGTTTTGCGGGGGAAATTAATATCATTTTTGCAGTGTTACAAATGATCTTGACAGTGGACACAGATACGCTGGGAAAAACAACTTTGAATTGTAATAAAGTGTTCAGACAGACCCGGCACATTGATGCTGTGTAAAGGTTTCCTGTTCACATTATCTCCTTCAATCTAGGCACTCAGTGGTGCCGGTGAATTCTGCAATATTTAGACAATTATATTTATTGTGATAAATTATTCGGTGCAGTCAGCAATAAACATTTCTATAATTCAATTCAATTTATTTTACTATAGCGCCATTCATAACACAGTCTCCCCAAGGAGTTTTACATGGGTGTGTCATGATACAGTACAACATTGTTAGAGAGAGAACGATACAAAAACAGGGAAGGAAAGACAGAGAAATGAAAGAAAGAAAGCCAGATGGCAATGGAGGAGAGGAACCAAAAAACTCCCAAGTAGGGAGAAAGAAAACCTTTGGGGGTCAACTGGGGGTCACTTAGTATGTCAATTAGTGTAATGATGAGTGTAATGAGAGGCGTTTCACCAGTAGGTGATGCTATGTAATCCTGGAGGAGCAAAAAAATGATGGTTATGGCATGGACATCCCCATTGTGAGTCAGGAAAAGTCTTTATAAAGAACTCTCTACTGGCACATGGTGCAAAATGTGATGATATAACAATACAAAAGAAGCCTTTTCCTCCTTAATTCCATATATGTTAATGAAAGACATATGTGTAATACAAGTATAAGTCTTTACAAGGAACCCTCCTGGTAACTGGTAGAACGCTATTTAAAGCGAGCATTTTGAAATCATATTGCTACCAACAGGCAACATCACTGAACACATCCAGCTGGAGGCAGCATGTAGCTCAATGGGCTGTACCTCTGACCTTCTGATCAGAAGGCATCTGTGGGTCTTTGAGCAAGGTCCTTAACCCCCAGCTCCCTGGGTGCTGCTATGGATGGCTGCCCCTTACAACCAGCTTACTCTTACCTACAGAAAACAGGTTAAAAGAGAATTTCCCTGTAAAGATCAATAAAGTGTAGATTATTATATCCTAAGATATTCACGAATACGGTGGTGAAGGCAATCTTTTTGCATCATGTTTACTGATGAAGGTGCCCGTCTCTTCCATAACTGGCGCTGTGAGCTGTGTTGACTTTAATCTCTTTCTTCTCCTGCGCAGAACGCAAGCCTCTTCTGCAGGAGTGTGCAGAGATCTGCCTTCGTCTCCAGCATCAGCTTAATCCAGGGTGGCATAATAAACAAGAACAAGGTCACAGCCGCTCAGTACGAGCCGGGATCAAATGCAGCTCGGCTACAGGGGTCTGGGTCACTCCAGCGACAGCGTTGAGAGAGAGAGAGACACAAGCTTCCGGAGAATTCCGGACCTGTCAGGATTGTCAGAGTCATGAAGGCCCGGAATTCTGCTGAACATCACTGACAGCATCGTATAGCCTGATGCTAGATGATTAGTGAGATACGGCGTTTGGGTTTTTTTTAGTCAGACTGTTGCTGGGTACACTATTCCTTGCAGAAGATGAGGAGGGGGATATCGAGAATGCTGGAAGAAGGAGCAGGCATGGTTTGGGTGGAGGTGGGAGCCCATCCTCTGAGTGCAGGAGCCCCAGCTTGGCCCAAGTGAGATGCAAGAAGATGCAGATTAACTGGATCCACTCTGGTGGGGTCTACATTTGCTCCATGGGTTTTTCCATTTCATTCTTCAGATGGATGCTTGACTATGTTTTATATTCAAGATTGGTTTATTGTCAATACAACAATATACACAGTATACAGTGCATTGAAATGTTATTCCACACATATAAAATATACCAAAAAATACAAAACAGAAATTTTACATAAATAATAAATCTAACTAAATTCTCGTGAATAGAATTTAAAGTGGCCATGTGCAATATACTGTATATATGTATATACTGTACATGGACAGTTACTGCAATAAATTAAATATAACATTTTACATATTTAAGCGCATATTTAAGCATATTTAAGTGCATTTTCTTTCCTGTGAAACTTATAGTACAGTATTTAGGGTTCCCAGAGGAATGTTCACCCAAAGCAATCGACAGCCTTTTTAAAGCAGAGTGAAGGTGTAACATCTGATCATTTTGGCTCCAGCAAGCTGCCATGTGATGGTGTTCGTGTTTCTACCAGTACCGAGTAAATTCTGAGCACTTCCGTGTTCCGCAAAGACTACATTTGGGTTCTGCAGCACTATGGCTATAGTGTAAAGCAGAGATCATCTTGCAAGTGAGTTACAAATAAACGCTGAATTCAGATCTCAAAAAAAAATCTGATATATTCAGTCCAACATGGAATGGAGCACCACGGCTACCAAGTAATGCAACTATTACTATTAAGTTTGGTCTGAAATAAAACCTTTTTAAAATAAAAATAAAAATCAGTTTTGCTTTGTCTAGCAGTGGGACTGTTGCTGATGCCAGTGATGAAGGAAATTTAACAAAATATAGTCAATGCTTCTGGTTATTTGCTACAAATCAAGCTTCAAAATGTTTATTGGCAGTGTGTGACGGGTGCACTGGAATGCCTACCCATTTAGCTACACTCGTGTATGACAAACTAAAGACCATACATGCAGTGCAGAACAATACAGACAGTGCAAAGCTGGGTGGTATCCAGTGAATAGCTGATGAAGTGAAGTAACAGATCTATAAAGTGCAGGTGCTGCGGAGGTTCAGGGAAACAAGCACTCCTTGAATCCTCTTGTTTGCTCCATGCTCCTTAATTTAATCTCCTCCTGTAAGTGAGAGCAGGTGGACTGACTGATCCTGGGTACATAATCATCAGGTTCCGGACCCCCTGAGTGCAGCATAAAATTGGGGATGGAGAAAATGGCTCTCACTGACCTCCCCAGGCAAAGCTAGCATCTTTGATGAGTATTACTATGCAGAGGAGCAGATCTCGTAGGCATCCTGTGCACTAACCCATATTTACCGCATTTCCACAGTAACAAAGGCAGATTTATAAATGCAGTGAATGTCCCTCTGCATCAGAAAGTTTTACTTTCCTCTGTTCCCGTTTGTGGCGTTTTTCCGAGATGCCGTTTCATGCATATTCAGGGTGTTGTGCAGCGTTCAAGAATCTGCCAGCTGGATCTCAGGTGCTGGCGGTGGGTTGACAGTTGCTGCCGGTGGTTCGATTAGAGCTAGGAGGCGAGGTTTTATTGTAACTGCACTTTATTATGCACAAGCAGAGACTCGTCAGCTTCTGATATGAGCTCTGTGTATGTCTAAGCATGCATTTGAGTACATGTGAAGACGTGGTTCTTAAATTAAAGTAGATATACATATTACACATCATCTTACTTACATTATTCAACAATTAACAATATACTATATATGGACATTACAATAATATGTCAATACAATAAAGTATTTACAGGGAAATAATAACCGTGGTCTAAAAGGGAATTTTGTCCAATCACAACTATGGGCATCAAAGGGGCGGGCCCATCTATATAAACAATCACTGGATAACTCCTGAGTGACAACAAGCTCAGCCAATAACGTAGAAAATAAATCAACACAGTGACTGGGCGGACATTGTAGCAAAACAACTAACAACTACACTGCAGACAGATTGTAATCAACACAACGAAACTAAAGTGTATGCCACTCATAGACAGCCGCAGACCTTTGTCACACAGGGTGTTAGGGTATGACCTGGGGGCAGAAGCAAAGGATGACAGAGGGATGGGGGAAGGCGGACAGGAGCTGTGTTGCCCTGACATCTGCTGCGGACGCCCTGACTGCGCTCCCACCTCCGGTCTCTGTGTTATGACTGCAGGAGCAGCGCTGAGTGAGCAGCACTGAGTGAGCAGCACTGAGTGAGGTCCCGTACCGTCTTCCTGTAATATTCCCTTAGGAGTACCTAGGCTCACGTACGCTGCAGCACTGCGTTACTACCTGCATCACACTCAGAGCGTAATGAGTAAATGGGGCTGATTAACGCACTAATTTAACACGGTTTAATGCTTCCTAATCTGAAGGATATTGCACAATAGCTATGTAATGGTTGCCTATGTTATCTCAGGAGAGTTATTTACCTACGTATCTCTGTACCCTTTACCGTACATATGGTTCATAAGCAAGGCAGGAGGGCAGTCGGTGGCTCAGTGGGTTGAGACACTAGTCGTGACCGGAAGGTCGCTAGTTTAAATCCCACGATTTTTCCTTTGGGCCCATAAGCCAGCTACTTGACCCGCATTCGCAGTCTGTCCCAGTCTTTCAGATTATGGTGTCAACTACATGAATAAATGTAAATCATCATGGCCAGCAATTCACATCTCCCTGAATAAAAGTCTTATAGCATTTTGTTTAATTCTTGCAGCTGGTTTTACCACGTCATATTCACTCAGTTGGAGGCACTAAAACCTCATTGCTTCTGCACTGTGGGCTTGATTCAGTGTGTGTGCAGCTTGCATGATCTGCCAGTGTATGTGCACTGCTTTCATCTAGTGAGGCAAATTGGTGCGTGTCTGCTGTCGGAGTGAACCTCACATCCTGAGCGTCAGGACCACAGTGGCACGGAGCGGGGAAGCAGGCACAGGAGTCGGGTGAACACGGGGTCTATTCGGGATAAAACACACTCGGGAGCTCGGGACAGGCAGAAGCGACGTTATGACGTTAATGACCGGATGGGGGAAACGTTCACAGAAAAGCATTTAAATACACTAGACTAATTAAACACAACTAGAAATGGCTGATAACAAGAGGATTCCACACGAAGTAAATGAGGGGGCGTGGTACACAGGAGGACCTGACTCTGAGTTTACGGGGGATAAACTTCACGCTCATTCTAAACCTGTCCTGGATCAGTGTTCATGAAAGGTGGATTTTACGTGTTTCAAGGTCAAAAATATTAATCAAAGAACATGCTCAAATTAACGTATCTTCTTATCGTTCAAATTTATTTAAGATTTCATGGATAGTCCAGAAGTAGGGGTTCAAGAGAGCACTCACCACGAAATGGAAAAGAGATTCAAATTGCTTATTTATGACACTTTCTTATTTATGCATTTGTATTTAAAATATTCAGGTGCTGAAAGCATGAGAACCAGCATTTAGCGGGATCAGCGTGACGTTAAGTTAAATTGGCGAAGGGCTGGTTTGGGTCGGTTAATGATGGAGGCTATAGCAGCACTGAGAGTGACAACGGTCCCATTTCTGAGGACACCGGGGACATACGCTCTTCCCAGCCTGTTCACGGACTGCGTTTAGTCCTCTTGTGCACGCAGGTATTTTTCTATTCAAGTGTTTTGTTGCCGCCGTCCGTCTTCAAGCTCCCTGTAACATTAAATGATCTGGATATACGAGATATTAGAAAGTGATGCTAGACCCAGAAAAAAGTATTTATCTTTGAACCTCACAGATCAAAATAACCGATATAAAAATAGAGTCAGGCTGTTGTGTATGCACTAATTTAGGTCCTAAACCGTACGTGCGTTAATACCCGGGGAGTTCAGGCAGACTAATTACAGCGTAGTTAAATGTTTAAGCACAAGCACCTAACTCTCGTCGCGTCATTTACGATTTATTTTAATAGGTGTAATCACTGAAGAAATCTTTCGAGAACCCTTCTTCGGGCCCTTAAATAGCCTATCTTCCGTTCTACCTTTTTAATATCTGGTGTGCTTTCTTATAAAGAGGGATTAAACATTAGATCACACATTTGCGTTTTGGTCACAAAGCGCAAGAGAGCAGCGCTCACTGCAGCGTATTAATATAAATGAAACTGAAATATTTATTTAACAGATTTGTTTAACGCTTGTGTACGACATTAACATGCTGGAAGCTTAGCAGGGAAGAATCTACACAGCTCAATGTGAAGGTAAGCTTTTATTGAAAATATAGAAATAGATATTCTCTGGCACAACAAAAATGACTCGTTGCTCATATCGTGTTTATTATTATAAACTTAAACAAGGTAAAGTACAATAGAACTGAATTTCAGGAAGAGCTGTTCATTTAGGCTCTTTGTGGGGTTTCTACAATCTATAGTTAAAATAAATGGTCTTTTAAGACAAAGTATAGGTTTATTCTGTGTAAATGCTACACTTTCAGCACTGTTACAACAGTTATACAAATTGACGACAGCTTTCTTGCATTTTTTCACACAATCTGTTTACCACCAAGCGAAATAAAATCCAAATTTATAGTCAAAGCTATAAAATAAATAAGGCAATAGATAAATAATTGGACGAACGAAAATAGTGACAGCAGCACTATGGTATGTAATAGTGTGTTTGTGCTGGATGTTAAACTTTCTTTGGCACATGGATGTCGGTCACGCTTATTTACCGATGATTTCCATCATTTTCCTGTTGCTGTGGGCTTGCTGTGCCAGCTGCTCCGCTCTGGCCATTTCCAGCACTTCTCGGAGCAGGTGGAAAGTTAGATCCAGTGAAATGGGAGGCTCCTCAGAGCGCCTTCCTCTCACCGCCGGCTCGGCGAGGCTGCTAAGAAACCGGCTCAGGTTGTCGACCTTGCTCTGCAGGAGGCGCTGCGTTAACTGCAGATCAAGCGCCTTTCTGACGGTCGCGTCGGCGGACGTCGCCGGAATGACTGGCTGACTGCGACCGCCGTCTCCAAGCCGGACGAAGTACTCCTCTCCGAGACGCACCAGAAGCGGAAGATGCTGCTGCTGCTGTGGAGCAGGCTGGTGGGCAGGAGCCGGCAGGGCGCCGGGGGGCTCGATGGATCTGCATTCATGCCGGGGCAGAAAGGCGACTAGGAGGACCGCGATGGACACAAGTAGATGGAGCTTCATATCAGGAGGTCAGCGGGAATCTGAGGAGGAAGCAGTTTAGCGCACTTTATACTCACGGTTACATACCAGATCGGCATTTACAAAATCCAGCCTGGACTGGGAAATTAAATATTACCGTTATTAAAAAGTGGAAAAACAGAATTCTGGAGGCACTTTTCGTAAAAGTAACATCTTCAAGGTTATTTAGTGTGGAAAAAAGTCCAAGCTTAATACGGTCATTTTTCTGAACAATGTAAAAGCTCACGAAAATGGTTGACAAGTTTTTACAAGAAATACTGCTGCAAGACAAATTGAGGTTTTGATTATAGTCTAAATTACTCTAAGTTAATTACGGCACTCTACACATATATCTGCATATAGATATCCATACTGCACACCGTACGAAGGATCATCACCCTTATCGTCACTTAATTTGTGGAGTACCATTCAGAACAAGCCAACAAGTTTGTGGAGTACCTGAGCGGCGCCGGGTCAGTGAGCCTGTCCCTGGAAGATGGCGTGTATCTACTGAGATGCTTCCTTCTTCCACGTTTTCTTATAGTCTATAAAGAAATCGGTGAAAGGACTTCTTTAAAGAATGAATCGCTGTTTTATAGTCAAGATGTGCGACAAGTGTCACGCAGTGAGCTCAGATCTTGCGTCTGCGCAGACCTGACTGGGTTGACACCTGAATGAAGCGCGTCTCCGGCGGACTTACGATGGGATGAGTCATAAAGAGCCGCTGCCGCACTCAGCACAGAATACCAATATTGTAATATGTGCATGACTGACTTTTGTATGTATAAAATGCATCTTATCCATATTCTGGTCTTTTCGACCTATCATCATAAATATGGCCTCACAGCTTGGTTCTAACTGTTACGGACGTCAATTAAAAAACAAAGATAATTTAATCTAGACTGACTGCACCTGGGTACTCTGACGTATGCGTAATAATAACCAACCCATAGGCCCTGTACACTTTTATATATTCCATATCGCTTTTATTTCCATTAATTATGCCATTAATATTTAAAATGTATTTGGTTATTGTGTTTATATATTTCAGTCGGGTTTAATACATTTTATATATACCCTTTTTAATGTGAAACTTCATTTTAACAAGTGCATAGGTTTGGTTTCAAAATTGGTAGGGACCACAATTCCAACCCTCCCCAAACACACACACTATAGGTAGGGGCATGTCCCTATCATCCATACCCAGATCTAAGCCTTTGATTTTTAGTGATTTGTGAGATTACCTGTATGTTTCAATGTTTAACCATAGTTTACCATGTTCCTCAGCAACAGCGATGGGGGCAGATTCTTGTGCACCTGCCATAACTGGATTGCCACACACATGGTAAGTGCCTTGGGGTGACTGTGTTGTGAAAGGCACTAAATAAAAATAAATTGAAATTGAAATTCTCAAAGTTGCAGTTTATCACCTTACACAGTTTCAAATGCATTCACTTTTCCAAAGGGCAACAACAGGTACCTGTTGGCTGCATCTCAGTTACATCAGGGAGCATGAGGGAGGTTCCTCTCCTTGGTTTGCAGGAGCTGGACAGATGTGACATACACTAGGAATTAACGTGACCAAACCTCACCCACTGACACCCACCCAGGACACAAATAACAAATTCTGGCTCAGATGCAAGGTGATATGAATTCTGTGCCCTCTTCCCAAATCATTCACATCCAGAACATCCAGCCAGAAGGACAAGGGCTGACTAAAAAATATGACTCAGTGTGACCACATGATGCATATAGATAAGTACATCTACTTAAATACTTAATAGCATAAACTAAAATAATTAGAAGTAATGCAAATAAATATATCAGTGAAATAGCAATTATTTTGTGTTACCACAACAGTGCCTCATTTTACATTTTATAGGTTTTTGAAATCTTATGGATCTTTTAAAATGGTAATGTCAGTTTTATATTAAAGGTGAAACATTTTTAATCGGTTCCTTGCTCATAAACAAACTGCTTCAGGCAGATTCGACCGTACGTATATAACGATGCGGAATTTAATGAGACAAAACTATAAAAAAAAAAAAATGTGTGGATCGCTCACTAACTTTCACAGTGATTCCACAATCTTTCCTAAGCTTGTCACCAAATCTGCAAAGATCAGAAAGACAGACTCCACCGAGAAACTGAATAGGTTTTCAGTCTTGTACAAAGCACCCTGTAAGAGCACTTTCCTTTGATTCTACTATTACCCAATATCACAGTACTACTTATTACTTTTCATTACTACTCAATACTACTTAGTACCTTTCAATATCTATCAGTACTACACACTATTACTCAGTACCACTCAATGCTACTCAATATGATTCACTACTACTCAGTATCATTCATTACTGTCCAGTAACATGTATTACTACTCAATACCACTCACCACTTCCCAGTCCCATACATTACTACTCAGTACCACTTACTACTACTCTGTGCCATGTATAAGCACCCAGTAGCACTCACTACAATTCAGTACCAGGCAGTACTATTCTGCCTCTTTTTTGTGCTTCTGATGTATTTTAGGTAATGTGGCTTCATTAAAAGCTCTTCACTGAGTTACAAATGAGAGCAATATAGCCAGTGTCAATGTGGGGGGCTGTCCTGGTTGGGGGTGTGACCTTCCCAGGCTGTAACTCAGTCCCACTCCAGCCCCGGAGGTAGCTCTATGTGTTAAGTCCAGCCTGTCCTGTCCGCCTGGCCCCCCTGTCCCCTCCCTGATGAGCCACACCTGTTGATTGTTACCCCTTGTTAGTCTTTCTATTTAAATTCCTGTTTGTCTCGTCAGCCCCAGTCCGGCTGACGTCGCTTCTCCTGTCTGCCTGTGTCCCTCCTTCTTGTTTTGACCCCTCAAACTCTCATTTGTTTCCCTGCTCCTTTTTATCTAAATAAACCCCCTTTTTGTCCTTCATTCCACATGCCGTGACACTATAAGGTCCTACCATAAAAGAGATGGGTGAGGAGAACTTCTGGTCCATTCACTTATGCTTCACAGAGGAGATGCTACAGTCATGTAGAAGATGGTGGAGCCACACCAACGCTGTACCAAAAAAGCAAGAGGACTATGTATAGCATGAGAATTATATGAGAGTGACGTACTAGAACATTTTCCCTATCATGTAAGAACACGGACAGTTACTGAGTCATTTGGTATTCAAGAAAGATATTTGGTCTCACCGTGTCAAAAGTACCAGTTGGACTATATCACTTGTCACTTTTCATATATTTCCTCTATGAAATGACTGTGTAATGTTTAGTAATAATTAGAGTATGATTCTGTTTTTAAACAATGAGAACTTCAAGGAGCATTTGGAGCTTTCAGCATTGATAAAGAACATCCATCCATGCACACAATTGTCCATAGATTCTTCGCAGAAGGTCAGCTGCTAACGGTGCTCAATTATCATGCATTTCAGAGTGTAGCTCTGTGCTTTGGTTATTTAGCCTTTGGGGATTGATCATTACGCATGATTCATGGAAAATGGCCGTGTGCCTCTTTGTGTAGTGCTTCAGTAGCTTGTGTTAGAATACGCCGGTAAACGGTCTCTATTGAAGTACTTCCAATCTTGGTCTTTGTTTTCTGATGAAAAGGGAAGAATTTCACATGTGAATAGCTAGAACACTTTTGTTCCTTGAGGCTTCTTAAGATTCAATGTATGGTACGATGTTCTAGGTCTCGAGTGTCTCATAAACGCCGTGATCCTTTACCTCCCTGATAGCTGAACACAACCTGTAATAGCAGACAGCATCGCCTTTAGTCTTTCTCTTTTGTTACTGCCTTTAGTCTTTGAATGCACAGCTCACTAACTGAAGACAAACTGACCCAGTGTGGGCGGACATTAAGTTGAAGCTGCTGCTGTGTACTGCGGTGTTCAGTTACAGAAACGGTTGACCAGCTACTAGCGTGTGGAAGACCGAAAGGCATCAGACTGAACTAACATTTGCTGAATGAAGCTAAGGACTTGCCTGTTGATCCTACTGCAAGAGAATATAACTGAGCAAATTACGGCATATTTTTTTACAGAACTCTATTCAGTTTCACACATAGCAATTTATAGAAGAGGTTAGACATGGCATTCAGATAAAGTGTGACCAAAATACCATTTAAAAACAGGTAAAACTGTTAGCAGTATAAGTAAATTTGGATACTTTTGGGTGAATACAAGCTAAAAACTTAAGGTTTGGGGCTTTTCAGGTTGGACAGATGGCTTACCGGATATAAAACTGTCTAGAATCACAAGCTCAGGGAAGTCTATAGGAAATGAGTTGCATGCAAGTATTGCAGTGCTCCTCATGCAGATATTCCAGTGTCACTCATCTCACACAGGACATTGCCGCACATATTTACCACCTTGACCTGAAGGACTTGAGAGCTCCTCGCAGTTTGGTCTTTGGTGGAATATGGATATTGAGATGTTTTCCTGGTGGGAGGATAGAACACCAACCAGCTCAACTCATCAGCATCCCTCTGGCAAACCTGGCCTGGATATGAGCTCTTCAAGATGAAGCACTCAATTTGAATTTCCGCCCCACTCCTGGAATCCTAATGAGCTCTTTGGTGAAGGAGTTGTTTAATTTTCAGCCTGCAGGTAGACGGGCTCTATTCCAGAGCAGTACTGGAGGAAAGATGCCAGTGTCCTGGATCCAGATACCAGCTAGACAACTGCTGATCTACTCTGGAATATGGGTCTTCATGACTATTCTAGTCAACGTCTCTGCCAAGGTCTATTAAGAATGAAATGAATAGGAAATAAATTTTATACTGTGGTATGAGGAGCCCAATATGCACATAATATTGTGTGTATAGTCAATATTATGCGTGTTTTATAGATTTTTTTTCAAACTTGATGAAATATAACAAATGGTGCTTTAAGTAACTGAGTAGTATTAATGAGTGACATTTCACAGTTGAGGGTGTCATCTGCAGTGCCAGAGAGCTCAGAACGGCTTCAGTCATTTCATGCAAACTCCAGCCCAAAGGTCCAGCTGAGACTCACTAACCCACCATGCAGATAACAATATCATGTCTCCGAAACCGATTTAGAAACCTTCATAGAAATGTATGAAACCCTCCAAGCTAAAAAGGAATTATGTGAAAATATGCAGATTATGGTGCCGGTGGGACATATTCTTATGATGAATGTGGTGCTTTTTCTTTGACTAAACGTAAAGCGCCGTTTTGCCGCCCTTAACATCATCCGTCCGTTTGGTAATCAGTCACAAAGGAAAAATGCAGCGGAGAAGGCAAGGTAATACAGGGCTTTTAGTGCTGCTCGAACCCTGGAGCAAAGGAAGTCTAATAAGACAGGCATCCTGTTATAGCTCAGGAATAAGCTAATGTTGTTATGGTTGACGATGGCATCTATCTTTGGACTGAGGGGACAGGTGACGAATGAGTGTGACGTTTCTCTTAAGTAGCATTGCTACTTAGAGCTATAATAACCAAAAAACATAAAACACATGTCACTTGCACAATGTATAGCATGTGACGAGCTTTTATTAGCAAAAATACAATTGCATTTGGTCAAACTTCACCTTTTTTCATCAGTTTTAGGATTGTCCTATAAAATGATAGCTCCACATACAAGAGGCAAACAGGTATAATTAGTGACTTTAATGTTAACTAGTAATATCTGTCAAGAGGAATCAGCCAGATTCATGGAAGACACTTCTTAATGGCCACTGCTGACGTAGTTGTGAGTTGGGGGCCTCCAGCGGCACTCAAAAATAGTTCAGGCAGAATTCTCAGCAGCAACTCCTCACGGGGTGGAGGAGGGGGTGGAGGAGGGGG
>JAODJW010000033.1:19170651-19181531 GCA_026777045.1 Hyperopisus bebe
TGCTTGCCCACAGCGGGGGGGACGGAGGGGGGGGGGGGGTGGCCCCGTTTGGGACCTAATGGAGGAGCAGACGTGCAAGGCAGTAGATAGGGGCAGGGAGATTTGAGCGATTTTTCAGAAGCCGCTGATACCATAACCTGGCTGGTCCAGGACGGGGGGGGGGCTGCATTTTATGCATAAACAAAGCTAGCTGGATGGATTTGGCAGGAGATTTTTGAGTGCAGGGGGCAGCATGGATGCCTCTAATCCCTCCAAACTGCTGTGAGCAGCTGTTTCATTCTTCACCCTGTGAAACAAACAGGTTAAACCCAGCCAACAGAATTATTATGCATATTATGATAGCAAAAAAATGAATTGGTTTTAGATGTATAGTAGTCTAAATCAAGCAAAACAAAGTCTTTGCATTTTATAAAGCATGTGTAGTATAACTTGTTCAGTAATGTGTGCTACTCAGTTAATAAAGACTTCTTAATAAATTTGTTAAGAAATTTGTGGTCTGTGTCTGTTATACTCTCATGTTATTGTTAATTTGGTTCACTTTGTAACAATAATGCTTCATTTGCACTGCTTAGATGATAAAAATGTCGGCCGCGTATTAAGTAATTTTCTGTGATTTTGGGTGTAACTGATGTTTCTCTTCAGTACCTAGTATGTTGCTGTCCTCATAATCGCCTCCCTGCTCTGGTGATGTTGTCACCTGTAACGTGCTTCAGTGACCCATTCACTAAGTGTGAATGCTTAGATAAGATGAGATAAGATAAGATAAGATAAGATAAGATAAGATAAGATAAGATAAGATAAGATAAGATAAGATAAGATAAGATAGGATAAGATAAGACAGGATAAGATTAAATATTGCATGGAACTCCATAGTAATGGCTCAGTAATAAATAGTATTGCGCAGTTGGTTATTCAGTGAAACAATTGATGTTCTGAGTGCCTAAGCAGTTCTGGTTCAGACCCCCCACAGTCAATACACATCTTGTAGGGTCAATAGGTACCTTTCTTCAGCTATTTCATTCACTGTCTCCGGGATAAAATCCCATCGGCTCAAACAGGCTTGATTGGAAGCCCAATCACACGCTGCATGAGATCCGTATTCATCCCCAGCGCGCTAAAAGCTGTCAATACGAACGCGGCCCATAAGGTTAGACTGAAATATTTACCAATTATAGACAGAAGCGTCTGGCAGACAGAGGCAGATGTTTCTGTGTAATGAATCACTAGTGCTTAGAAAGCAAAGATGAACTCAGGTTTTCATTTACGTGAATATGAATTAGCAGGCGTGGCTACGGAGACTAACATCACTGCCTCTGTTCATGTTATGCAGGTTTCCTCTGGGAATATTCCTCTGGGTTGTTTTTATTTCATACTCACACCAAATGCATCCCCCTCTGCTGACAGGAGCCGCTCGAGCGAAGACTCTGATGAGAACATGAGTGCTATTGTAGACCTTTGTAGCTTAGGGTTAGACATTCTTACAAGTCGGCGGATTTATATCATTAAATATTTGAAATGTGATTCATTGCGATGCCGGACCGCCACAGCCTCTGGGGTATAACATGCCCTAAGGGCAGATAGGGTGCGGTGTCCCCAGTAAATGATCACCTTGAAATACAGGTCAAAGGGCATAAAAGGCCGTGATATTAAATGGGTAACAGATGCCCTCATGCATCTTCAGCTGTCCTGACTCACCAAACAGTTTTGGGAAGCTTTTTTACAGACACCTCGGACTTACAAGTGGACTACCGTGATTTCTATTGTATTGAAAGTTGAATACAATGGTTCGTAATAAAAACCCACACTATTTTGTAACGTTCATGAAAACGTTGAGTGGCCTTAGTGGTTTGTCAGCTCAAGGTACAATGTAGTGTCTTGTGTAATTACTTTTATTATTACTATATTATTATTATTATTATTATTATTATGTACTGTAAAATAAGACCCATAGGTACCTGTTCCAACTTACCTACAAATTCGAGTTAAAGGCAGACTGATCACACAGGATCTGATCTCAGTTGTAACCTGAGGACTGCTTGTACATTCCTGGAAAGCATAATTTCCTGCTCATTCGGAATCCATATATTTGGAGATATACTTATAATTGTTGATTCATGTTTTTCTTTCAAGCTCCATCACTTAATACCAATTGTGGAGACTTGCTACGATTCTTTGAATGCCATGTAGCCAGCCTTCGCTTCTTTGTATGATTGGCTGCAGAAAATGAAGCACATATAGTGTATGATTCCAGGAATCCATCACTCCTGCATTTCTGAAAGCATCCTGACACAAACCATTGATGAACATTTCAGATGGACAGAGCATTAGGAAATGCAGGGCACAGCCACTTAAAACACAATGCTACTGTGTTAGTGTGCTAGTGTTCTAGCTTAAATGTGAAACATTCGGGCCACTGAAGTGAAGCTTTTCCTCCATTTGTCGCAATGCCCAGCCTAAAAAAACCCTGCATTTCTAGTTACATTTTTTTTCATATTTGAACTGGCTTCAGTGTGAGCAGGTTAAAATCCATGGTGCTTTGAATGTGAAGCCTGTCTTCATTCCTCCCTCAGATCAACATTTTATTTTATTTGTCAGATGCTTTTATCTAGAGCAACATATATTGGAGATCAATCACATTGGTTGTGGGTAGATGCTGGAGAATCCTGCAGAGCTGCAGGGTCAACAAAAGTGCCTGGGCTTTGAATTCTGATCACAGACTTCTTGGTGCCACTCTGAAGATTCAGCTTAGGTCCAGTAGGGTACCACCTATTAGGAGAATGAGACTGGACTCAGCTGTTTCTAACAAATTTGTACACACTTTTTATGAGAACTTTTTATGGAACTTGCAGACCTGGGCATGACTGCTGATCCTAATGTGATGTGGGAAACCTTCCATGATAAGAGTCTGCTGTGTTGCTGGTGTTTCCAGAAGAAGGTGCTTTACTGTATTTCGCAGGTCATCCTGGATATTATTGAGAAGAGTCACATCACATGGCTTGACAGCAACCCGGCCTTTACCAGGAACTGAGAATGACAGTTGCGAGGGCACAGAGGGCAGATAAGGAGGTGTTTGTTAGTGAAATCTGTGAGCAAGTGACACACCATCTGTGATCTAGTGACCCACGTCCTGCTTAAGCATTATGTACTTCCAAACCTGGTCCTCAGAGGGTCACAGATGATAGAATGGTCCTTACAGATCACACTGCAGTTATGACTCGTTGGGCCAGCTACTTTCAGTAGCTGTTTAAGACTGATCCACTGGCTAGGACGTTGGATATCTCTGGGTCCATAGTTCTCGGGGCTGATCCTCCGGTTAGTTGTGAACCACCCAATCTCACTGATATAGTACAGGTAGTGAATCAGCTAGAGGTAGGGAAGGCTGCAGGAATGTGTGGTATCTGGGGTGAGCTTCTCCAGGCTGGTGGTAAGGCTGTCCTTTTGGCGTTGCAAGCAGTCTTTGCAAATGAACCAACCAGTGATCAAAGAGTCCCACTCATGTCTCTGTTCACTCTTCCTATGACGTCAGTAGGCGGATATGATGAGCATTGAGGTCGCTGGAAAGGGGCGTGTGGCACTTCTGATATCTGTGTAGGAGAACAAGATCCAAGTCCTTAGAGTGCTGGTGCTTCCTGTCTTGCTGTATGGCTGCGAGACATGGACGCTACCCAGAGACCTGAGATGAAAACTGGACTTCTTTAGGACTGTATCTTTTCAGAGAATCCTTGGGTTCTCCTGGCCTGACTTTGTACCAAATGAGCAGTTGCTCAGGGTGTCCCGAATCAGGCACATGCCTCATTGTGTCAGTTACAGCACTATGACCATGTGGCGCCACATTGAGGGTGATACAACTTGCAGGATTCTCATTTCTTGCGACCCAAGCGGCTGGACCGGGCCAAGGAGACACCCACAAGTATTAGGCTGCGGCAGACAAATGGTCACTTCTAAAGGGTGGGACTGGGCTACAAGTTGGCACCAACCAGGATCCCACAGTGTTTCTTTGTGTGGTGGGCGCTGTACCTGGGCTTCTTCCCCAACCTGACCAGACCTGAGGTATGATCTCCTTTGACGATAATGAGAAGCTTATTCATGCATTTACTTCTCTAAGTCTTGACTACTGGAACTCCTTCTATCCTTCCTTTCTAAGTGCACTATCAAAGTCCTGCAACACGTCCAAAACACAGTATGCAGAATTTTATCCTGCACATATATTACTGACCATATTTCTCCTGTTCTTAAGTCACTTCACTGGTTGCATGTGCTGTATAGAATTGATTTTAAAATTCTTTTCTTAGTTTTTAAATGATGGCTTCATTTAAGGAGCCAGCAATATGATTACCAGGTCAATCCCTGTCAGATCTCTGCGCTCACTAATTAATAATACCTGACCATACCAAAATGTAGACTGAAAAGTGGGGAATCAGCTGTTAGTTATCACAGGCCCAAATTGTGGAATTTACTTTCACAACAATTATGGGAAACAACTGCTCTTGGCACTTTTAAAAAGACTTTGAAAACCTACCAATGCTTATCCTTTATTTTACGTTTATTATTGTGCTCAATTTGTGTCATTGCATTTTAAAATGTTTTTAATTTTTCAATGTCCCTTTGTACTGTTATATAAAGCACTTTGTAAGCTTGTTTTCGAAAAGTGCTTCATAAATACATTTATTATTATTCTTCAATCACACCTGTAAATTTATGAGTCTCAAAGGAGAAAAGATAAGATATGTGACAACTAAAGTACTCCTCTGTACTGGTACTCATTCATGTCAGTAGAGGAAAAGTATCACTGTATCTCCTAACATTGTTGACCACAAACTTAACAGATTTTAATTTCTGCACACAGGTCACAGGAAGATGAACTAGACAGTGATCAGAGTCCCAAAGCTGCATGGAGAACAGAGCGATAGACATGCTGTCACACTGTATAATATCCATCCATCTATCCATCCATTCATCCATCCATCCATCCATCTTTCAATCTTGTATCGAGAACAGGGTCACAAGGATGCACCAGACTGGGGACACACTGGATGGGATGAACATTATTTCTTACTTTATTAAAGATGTTATATGTTTCAGTAAATTCAGTTAAAGTGATTTTTTATTCTGGAAAAATTGCCACTGTGGTGACAATAAAAGGAAAGGAAGTAAAGAATTTGTACACTGGAGACGTAATTTTTGTGAGTGATTATTCAGTCTCAGGCCAGCGTTCATGAGCAGCTGATTAAATTAAATAACCAATTTCTATAATTGACTCTCAAAATAAACACATGTAGTCGGCAAAAAAACATTTTCAGTTATCAGAAAATTCAGTCCCATAACCGGTACACATTAACATAAACCTTTCAGTCCAAAGTAATTTTAAAATGTATAACGGAGAAGTTTTCATCTTTCCTTTCTAATTCAGCGTGTAGCTGGGGTTTGAGATGCCATGGGGTGCAGGTGGGTTCCACCCCCCTGTGGAAAAAATGGCAAAAACCACCCCATTTGAAAATATACCCCCTCACCACCCCACTAAACTGTTCCGTGTAACTGTCACTCATGTGAATGTAAATGTACTGACTTCATCATGATGGACTCCAAACTGACCCCCCCCCCCCTCCCCTTCTCATCAAATTATATCGTCAGGGACCCCCACCACCCAAAAAACAATTTGACCACTGGCCGTTGCATATATATTATGTTGGTAATAATGTGATACCAACTAAAATTCCAGATTGAAAGGACGTCAGCCTTTGTATGGTCATAAAGGGGCAACTAAGTTTTTGACTTAGTATCTGTGGTATAATACTTTTTTAGTAGGTTAACCTGAGTGGACCAGTACTTCCTGATTTTGGAGATTTTACTAATTTAGTGGCATATAAATTTAATCAAAGAAGGCTGCATAAGAGATGCTTCACCAGCTTCATCTCATCTTGTAATCGTAACTTTTATTAAGTCTCTTGGAGTTACGTGTTACTGCATTACATTTATTTGGTAGACACTTTTATCCAAAGCAACATACATCTGAGAAAGCAGGTTCTTTAGTATGCATTAGTAGTGGATTTCCACTTGCGTGTTTTTCACGATGATGTGTCTTGAATGATAAGGTAAATCTGACTTACATGAAATTTGACTTACATAAGGGTTTGCAAAACTGATTGCTTGCGTCAGTCGAGATCTGCCTGTTTATAATTTCAATCTTTTTGCAATATTATTTCCTACATAACCATGAATAAAAAGTATTGCATCTGGGGAACTGCATGTATAAAATTCTTCAAATTAAGTCATGAGATGCCCCTCCATCGGGGCCACCTGTACCTCCATCATCCTTTCCCCTAATCATCATGTCTCCATGACATATGATCGATAAATGGTGGCCTTTAATCCTTTCCGCACCACCTTCCCCAGCTGACCTGTGTGAATCAGGGAACAAGTGACTGACATCATCGACACTGAAACATCCTGACTGATGTCCCAGATCATGGGCTTAACGCTGTTGACGTCTCCTCAGCACTTGCATGTGCAATCGGTTCATTCTGAACACGCCAGCTGCATGTGTCTGAGAAAATGACTTTCTGGAGCAAACAAAGTGACAGCTCTCCTTCCCTGATCATCAGCCCCGCATGCATTTAGTCAGCGTATATTATTCCTTCATCAAGATGTCCAATTTCAATTAATTTTATGTTAATAAATGTTCAGTTAGAGTTAGTGTGTGTATGTAGATTATGCATATATTGCATTTTGGAGACCAAAATGTCTCCTATAATGTGATAAAAACCTATTATTTTGACGTTGTGCAGACCATTTTTGGGGGGAAACTCAATTTTATAAAAATCCAACTGCAATCAAAGAACTAAAAATTGCCAAAGTCTTGTGTTTTGTTTAGTTACTTATGATTAAGGTTAGGGTTGGGTAGGGGTAAGTTTGTCATTGGTGAGATTAGGGTTTTTCCATTGGAAATGAATGGAGAGTCCCCACAAAGATATGTGTGTGTGTGTGTGTGTGTGTGTGTGGATTAGGTTTATATTACATTGTGGAGACCAAATGTCCCCACAATGTAATATAAACCTGTGTGTGTGACTGTGTGTGTGTGTAAGATTGTATATGCATAAAGCAAAAATGAGTATGTATATCTGAGGCAAACCTAATCATAAAGTTCTTTTTGCACCATTGCATTCACCTTAAAATCCAAGACTCTGAATCATTGACTCTTGATTATTGCTTGGCAACCAGCATAAACCCTTTCATTCAAGACATATTGGCCCTTATTGTGGGTACATGAAGGTACTGGAGGATCATGTTCTTCTGCACACACATTAGGAGACCTGCAGATTAGAAGAAGTTGTTCTCCAGAGTCGGCGTCCCAGAGGAGATACTTACAAATCAGGGAACCAATTTCACCTCTACTCTAATGGGACAACTTCATCGTCAGTTGGGCAACACAGCTATAAAGACCAGCCCCTACCATCCTTAGACTGATGGACTGGTTGAGCACTTTAACCAAATGCTCAAAAATATGTTAATGAGGCTTGCCTCTCATACAGGAAAGGACTGGAACCAGTGGCTGCTCTTTTTACTCTTTCCCTCCTGGAAGGTACCACAGGCATTGAGAGGGGTCTCCCCGTTTGAAGCGTTATATGGGTGGCATGTCCAAGGCTCCTTAGGCCTACTGAAGACGTGTTGGGAGGCAGTACCCTCAGGGTCACCAGAAAAGGCAATCATGCAATATGTCACGCAGATACTACCCTGGCCAGAAGGTTCCAGTGATTTATCCACCACCGGCAAACTACTAAACAAATGGCCAGGACTGTATACTATAAGTCACAAGATGGGACCGGTTACGTATGAGATCTATCATCCAGACAAGGGAAAGGAGTGGCAGACATATCACGTCAGCCTCCTGAAGGAAAGAAACCCAAGTGCCACTGAGACTGCCCCGATGCTGTAGAAAATGGAAGAAGAGAAATAGGAGGTGTGTGACCTGGAGATATGGAAGCACCAGGTCCCTGTGAATCTACATCACCTAAGGGAAGACAAGTGGCTGAACTGAAGCAGGTGTTCCAAGATTATCCATCTTTGTTCAAGCTGAGGCCAGAGAAGAAGCATATTCTGCAACATGCCATCCACCTGAAGGACCCCACTCCAATACGACAATGGCTTTACCATCTGCCAGAATGACTGGTAGAACCCTTGAAGAGGGAGATTAAGGTGATGAGGGATCTGAGGGTCATTGAACCCTTAAAAAGTGAGTAAAGCAGCCCAGTGGTTATGGTCCCTCAGAAGGACAACTCACTGAGGATTTGCTTGAAATTTCATAAACTTAATGCATTCTTGCAGTTTGATGCATGCTCCAAGCCCCATGCTGATGAACTGTTAGAAAGAATTGGCAGGACCAACTACAGTACCACCCTTGATTTGTGTAAGAGACACTAGCAGGCCACCCTGGAAGACAAGTCCAAGGAGTACACTGCCTTCAGAACACCTGTTGGACTATTGCAATTCATGGTCATGCTATTTGGATTGTATGGGGCATCTGTCATGTTCCAACGGTTGATGGCTCAGGTGCTGTGGGTCAGAGAAGCCTGATAGGCAGCCTATCTAGATGTGGTTGTGCATAGCAACACCTGGAAAGACAACTTGCGGCATTTGCAAATCTATCCTGAGGCATATCCATGCGACAGGCTTAACATTGAACCTGAAAGAGTGGGCCAAGCTGGTAACACATTACCTGGGATATGAGCTGGGAAATGGAGAGATACAGCTGCAGGTGCAGCTTAAGGCTTACCTTTGCTCCTCTCAGGTACTACAAAGCCCTGATTTTACCAAGCACTTCCTTGTGCAGGTGAACATGTCAGCATTAGAGCAGTGATGGCACACAGAGAGCCAGGAGAGGGATAGCTTGTGCTATATCTAAGATGTAAGCTCTTGCCAAGGAAGGTGCACTATTCCTGCATTGAAAAGGAATGTCTCGCCATCAACTGGGACCTTGATAGCCTGTGATATTAACTGTTAGAATGGGAGTTTGACCTAGACACAGAACACCGAGCGCGCACCTGTATCCAGACGATAAAAGATCACAGTGCAAGAGTGTCTCTGTGGTATCTGGTACTGCAGCCCTTTTCGTTTTCGTTTACCATGATCGGACTACCTGTCCTAGAGAGGGGGGGGGGTGTAATGTGACTGAGAACTCTGTCCCAGGTGATGGGCAGCATGCAAATAAATCTCTGACATGATACACTGCACTACTATGCAGTAGATTTCTCCCAGTTTCCCGTTTCACTGGAAGTCTACAAGGCTGCCAACCAGTAACTATAGTGGCATGTTTAATGTCATACATACACACACACATACCTCACTTCAAATACCATAATACCATTTAATGCTCCAGTTAAAGCAATTCACGGACAACCTCGTACCAGTTTGGAGGTTATTCTTATTTGTGCCGCAGGACATCCTTGTGGAGCGCTCTGTTTGTTCATTTGGTCACCTGTTTGTTGCAGCTGTGTCCGCAGTTCCGGGTAAGTCGTCATGCTGCCATGCCTCGATCTGCCTGGCGCCAGAATTTGTTTGTAATATTGGATTTTTTTGTAAATTTGTAAAACTTGGTATCATTTTGGTATCATATATAAACTGATTGCTGCTGTGTTCCTTATGATATGTGTAAGAGGGCGGGGCTAAAAGATTAAAGGCCCCACAGTTTATTCCCCAGGGCCAAGTAGGTGTGGCGGAGGTCTGTATGTGAGGCAGGGGTCTGTATGTGAGGCAGGGGTATAGCCATTATCCCCAGTCTATATATTGTATAACTCAATCTTGATTTTGTTCACCACTTTGTTCACTTTACTTGATTTGGAAGCATAAATAATATTCATTGCATTTATGTTATTCCAATGGAGCCATTTCTTGTTTCGGTAGCTGAGAGGAACAGCCTCTACCTCACAGTATCAGTGTAATTCATCACCTCCCTGTTGTAGCTCAGTTACATAGTTTCATTTCTGTTTTCAATTTCTTTGTATCCATGTTTTATTACTACATTTTTATGAAGGGATTCCAGAAAAGTGCCGTCTTGCTCGGTTCCGCCTACAAACCAGGCAGTGATGTTCCCAGCCACTGTAATTCGGAGCTCATACTGTTGCACTATGAGCCTAAATATTCTTAGGGCAGATAATGCACTACACGTGTTTCACTGTCCAAGGGACTGTTCAAGTAGAACGCCTGCAGAATGCAATTATAATTTGTGTCCCAGTGATCTCATGAGTGCAAATCAGGAAAAGAGAGGTTTGTTTTTGGAAAGTGTTTGGCAGAGGAAGGGAATTAACTGCTCAGCATCGCATTGAAACCTCTTGGTTGCGTCCAGCTGCCTAGGAGGAATTCATGATTCAAGTACATACAGCTAGTGCTTGGTGAGCAAACTGAATATTCCAGTGGAATTCAAACATTAGACATCCAGAAAAGGGCTGAGGCTCCCCCATCCATTAACAATGTAAAGGTCAGGTATGATGTTTGGTCATAGGTCAGTGTTTATATTCAAAATCCTATGTTAAGGCGAGGAGCCCTTGTCTGATTACATGTATGTAGGCATTTCCTTTGGGATTTTTTATGGATTAACACTGCGATCCTCCAGTGTGGCACAGTGTTGCATTTTGTTTGGGGTACCCAGGAAAAATAAATGGATCGTTGATGCACGCAGATAAGTAACCAGGGGTGACCCCTTCTTGTAAAAATGGTGCATCTGCAAGAACATTGACAAAAAATAGTATATTGAGGCCAGAGCATGTGAGCGGAGCGGGCGGAATTTGGTCAGAGCTCGGAGCGCTTTGTCTCGCTCCAATTTCGCTCCGATACCGCTCACACTACGATTCTGAGGCGTGTCCAAATCTACCCAGAATTCATCTGTA
>JAODJW010000033.1:19188531-19205883 GCA_026777045.1 Hyperopisus bebe
CCCCCAGCAGCCATCTCCAAGGAAACAATCCCACTGGAATCGAGATCTGTAATTGAATGTCCTCCGATTGAAGTTCATACATGAGGTACCGCATCTGACTTAGTTGACCCACAACTGTGCTTATGGTATTGCAGCGTTTTACTATAAAATAAGACAAAATGTTGTCTTTAAACGCTAGTTTAATGACCTTACAAACGATATGCAGCAAACTCCGCCAAGTTTCTGTCTTTCTTGACTGTGTTGTAAACACACACATATGAAAATCACACTTTAGACTTAATTATTATTGTGTAACTGATGCTTAAAACACACTCATCTCTCCAGTAAATCAATCCTTTCCCGATTATTTAAAATTACTTTTAGTCGACTAATACCCTCATTAACTACCAAAGAAAGGACACTGACACAGCAGCCCAAGGGCTTCCTTAGCATGTATCAACACCATTAATAATGTCACATTTACCTCCAGTAATGATGTTGACAAAGCCAAGCAAACACAAAAGAAACCAGAATGCGAAACGCTGCCCGTGGTTGAATGATCGCGCGGGCCTCCTTTTTGAATGACAGCCAGCTTACAGAGATGTCAATACCAACTGACTTCGAATCCACTCAGTAAGTATGAACTTGAAAAGGAGCCTGTGTCTCAACAGACTGTGTTTCACTTCTAGGCATTTGAACTAGAATGGTAACACTTTATGTATATGTATAATACATTCATAAAACATCATAAAAATGGCTATTAGTTCTTATAAAAAGGCATAACACATTATAGGCATGTTTATTATGCATTATGACTGCCTTCTGAAGTTCTCATCTATAATGCACTTTAATATATATATATACTGTATAGTGCAGTGCAAAGCATCCTTAATGCTTATACCGACCATTATAATGCATTATAAAGGTATCTATAATACATTATAGATGAGGGCTTCATGAAGCATTCATAACGCATAATAATACGCATGACTATAATGTGTTATGTCCTTTGATAAATTTCTATAGTTGTGGGTTTATAAATTACTAAAAAAGATGTGGCTTAAGTGATTTGTTACCGCTAGAATTTAAAGGAACACCATTTTTAAAACAGGATGTACCAAATGCAGACTGTCACATGCGGTCCCGAACGCTGCACGTGCAGACTGCCACATGTGGCCCAGAATGCACTACAACCAGACTGTCCTACACCACCCAAAATGCATCACTTGCAGAATGTAACATGCTGTCCTGAATGCAGCAATATAGACTGTCACATGCGGCCCTGAATGCACCACATGCAGATCTCACATACAGCCTAGAATGCATCATTTGTAGACTGTCACATGCTACCCAGAATGCACCATACCTGGACTACCAAATGAGGTCCAGACTGCACTTAGTTGTTCTCTGGGTTGATGTTTATGACATTCATTAGCATCCTGGATTCTGTTAGCTGCCTACTTGACCCAGTCTAGATCTGCCAAGCTTACATCTTTATGCTCTTATCAATTATAGACCTGTCTCTAAAATCCTGAAGAAAATATAGAAAATATGTATGAGTGATAATTATCCATCTCAAAACACTGATAAAACAGAAGACCTATTGCTAGGAGGTAATAATACTGCTTGTAACGGCTTGTTATTAACACTTAACTCTGAAGGCCTACAGTTCACCTTCAGCCACTAACCTAAGCATGGCTTTCGTATCCTAAGTGACATGCAAGGTCAACCCATTCATGGAGCAACTCAGGGGTCTTAGTCAGTGACCTTCTCATCCTAAGCATAGTGCCCCAACCCACTGAACTAGATACCACCTCCCCATTAAATATATATATATATATATATATATCCAGGGCAAAGTTTACTAACACTAGTAATGTTGCTATGAGCTGGATTCAAACCAGCAACCTAAGTGTCATGGTGCAGCCTCCACAGGTCTCCACGCTCCCAACTGAGCTACCAAAGGACATCTCCAGTGCCCACCCAGCTCCAGATGGAAGGGAACCAAGATTGACGACTGCTGTAAGCCAACCTGACATCAGGACGTCTGGCCTGTGGGACAGGGGGTTTCTTACGGGGCTTCGTGACCTCGCTGCCGACATTCTCCCTGAAGTCCCGGTTTCTTCCATGAAGTCACACTGTCACCGCTGTTAGACTTGAAACCCTTGGAGGTCGAGCAGTTCAAGTCATCCGCAATGCTGTCAGATATCATTCACAATGCCCACCTTCACGGCACGATCCCATTTGGGTCAATGCCAGGCCCATTGACAAAACTCTCAGGCACTTGGTCTTGACATTATATTGACTGCTCAAAAAATAATGGCAGGGTATTTTTCGACATAGTCTTTTTAAAAAGCTACCAATTGAAAGTCCCATGGGAATAAGCATCAGTGTGTCTGACAGCAGCCACAGACGGCATGGAATGGCGTCACGACATGGAGGGAAGGAAAAGCCCAACTCCTCAAGGGAAAATCTCACACTTAACTGCTTCTCCTCACTCTAACAGCATCCGTGTGGGCGTCTCCCGCTCTTTAAATCAATTAATTCAGGCCATTTCCATCCACCCTCTCTGAATTTCATATTCAAAGTTGGAAGAAAACTTTCTGCCTTCGGATTCCGGAACCATTTTAATGCCTCATGTCGATGCCCCAATAGGCCAATTTGTCATTCGTCTACATCTGGATTCCCTCCCCCATTAATTTTGTATTTCAGGTGGGGTTATAAATAAAGCGGGGAGCCGCATGACACCCCGCACTCGCACTCCCTGCCCCTGCCACATTGCTGTGATGTCACCAGAACCATCAGCTCACGGCTTACGCTCTTACCCTGACGCACAGCTCGCCCCGATCTGCTCTCGCATGCCGTTTTTGGTACGTCCTGAGCCAGCTGCCTCTCAGAGTGTGACTCTCAGTAGACTGGTGACAAAAGAAGGCTGGCGGGGTCACGGTAAACCTCCACATGGCAGCAGGACCTGCCAGCCTGCCCCTGTCATCGTCACCGCTGCTGCCTCGATGGACATTCAGGGGACATTCTTACTTCTTATAAAGGAAAGGACCATATTTAAATATCAAGGTAATTTATACCCACATACGCTAGGAAATGTATAATACATGTTTCCCCAGTCTGGGCATTTCCAGTTATCAGATACAGCAGGTTATCATGGTGTCATGCAGATGCATAAAGAGATTCGCTCAGAATGCATAGATAACAATGTCGTACTACAGCCGCTGTACCCCAGCGATCAGACTCAATCCACAGCACTAAAGAGCCAGACAGGGTAATACATTGCATTTTATTTAGCAGAAACTTTCATCCAAAACCAGATATATTTGAAAAGACAGGGTTTGGCAGTCCCAGGAGCAATTGGGGTTGAGACCATCGCCCAGTGGTGGAATCACTCTGCCAACCCTGAGATTTAACCTTCCAATAACAGGCAAAGCTTCCTAAATTACTAAGCCACACATCACCGGCATAAACTCTATAAATTCGAGGAGAAAACTGACTACAGACACATGCTCCCTAAAGCCTAATTCAAACCAGTAACTCAAGGATCACAGTGCAGGTTCTACGGGCTGCCACGCTACCAGTGGAGATACCGAAAGGCAGGAGAGTAATCCAGTCCCCAGGCTCAACCAAGCCGTAATCCCAAAATGCACAGATCAGGGCATGTCAATGACAGCATGGTTAGCGTTAGCCGCTAGCTGTCAGTGATGCCAGTCACCAGCTAACAAGCATAATTAGGTGTGATTAGAACAGATGCAAGCCGCCACCTCCAGGGATCCCCGCAGGGTGACAAGCTTAGATTTTTACCAAATTCTAACTCACTGCATGTACAGAGGAGCATCACTTCCAGTGAGTGTAAAAATGATAAGAAAAGAGGCTTCACAGCCTTTCCCAAAACTTTGGAGCCCATTCAACACTGAGAATTATTCAATGAAGCAATACAAAATGTATGAAATGCGTGTGATGCAGGCCCCTAATCTCACAAGGCCGAAACACTGCATAGCTCTTCCTGTCACATTGCTGGTATTTTCATGGGATCGTTACATCATAGATGAGCTCTTCATGTTGCACTGCAGGCATTTTCCAATGATCCTTACACTGCAGACAAGCTCTTCATGTCGCACTGCAGATATTTTCTTGTGTTTGTATGCTCAAGACAAGCTCTTCATGTTGCACTGGAATTTTCATGCAATCGATCCTTTCACTGGCATGTGATGAACAGCCCAGTGCCCTGTACAGAGCTGTCTGCTACTGTAGTTAGATGGTTTCAAATGGATCTTCAGGGACAGGCCTTAAGGACATGTAGCTACAGATTAAATCACCTCAGGGATCCTACGATGGTCATCTGCCTCATGATGGATGAATCGTTGACTGGGTTTCCATTTTGGGATACAATTAGAATATTTATCAGTCCAGTAAACTATATGAAGAACAGGGCTTATTGATGACTTATATAAAATATCTTTGCAATGAAGAATATTTTAGGGTTGGTGAATGTTCATCCTGAATAGACAATTGAGACACTGATCGATCCATTTTCAGCCAATGAGCATCCTGAATAGACAATGGAGACGCTGATCAATCCATTTTCAGCCAATGAGCATCCTGAATAGACAATTGAGACACTGATCAATCCATTTTCAGCCAATGAGCATCCTGAAATGCTCCTGGTGACCCAGAGGTCAGGGAAAGAGCCGAGCGTAACTTAGATGTGACCGTCATCCATTATCTGACATCCTCCCATCCATACATTAGCGAGAGCATAGATCACCTGACCAGCAGGAATGTGAGAGAAAATCAAATGATCCAGAGAAAACCTCAGAAAGAGCCCACAGAATCTTGGGATTGGACTCGAACCCTCAGAATTCAGGAAGGAGGCAGAGCGATCAGCTGTACCCTATAGTGTATAATGTTCTCCGCACCGGTAGGCAGCGTATGGTGGATGTATAGGCGATAATCTAACCTCCAGCTTTGAAGCAAACCTTATTAACATCAGTGTACGTGCAGTTTATCAAATGCATTAGTGAGGCTGTAAGTTTGTGAACATGCCAGTAGACTGAAAGGACCTGCCCTTTGAACATTTGGCATAGATTTAACATCTAACAGTCCACACCTGACAGCAAGAAGAGTGGAAAGGGAAGAAAATCCAAGCTCTTTCCAAACAGAACACCTCACTACTCTGGTGTCCATTGCAGCAACCAGATTTATATTAGAAAATGCTAGCTGTTACCATGGAGACAGCCACGGCACCGTTTTGCATCAAAATACCTGATAAGGCTTATTCACATTACACTCAGAGTGATTTCAGCCAGAGGGGTTAAATTATAACATTGCACAAGTAAGGAACCCCCTATGAAACAGTCTAGCTGCATTTGTTCAGAGAACTCCCTAAATTTACATAATTTAGTTTACAAACAAATTATGTAGTAACAACATTTTTATTTTACTTTAGTGGTTTGTGTAGCTTAATATTAGCTGGCTAAACTTTATTAGGTAGATAACTTGGCTTCTTCTGGCCCATTTTTGACATGCTGGTAAGGATCAAGCGTAAACAGTTAGAATGACAGGCCGCACTCCTCTGCTATTCTGTGTCACTTCACTGCTTTTTCCTATAAAATGTCTTTAGTTTACTAATGACCTAAATAAAGAAGCACAAAACTCATTTGAGTTTCAGTGGATGTGGATTACAGCTGTGCATAAAATTACAGCATATTTATAAAATTGTATTTTCAATGTGAATTCACTGAGTCATACACTATATTGACAGAAGTATTGGGACACACCTCTTAGTAATTGAATTCAGGGGTTTCATTCAGACCCATTTGCTACATGTGTATAAAATCGAGCACCTTGCCACGCAGTCAGGTTTACAAATGTTTGTGAAAGAATGGGTCTTTATGAAGAGCTCAGGGAATTCAAGCGGGGTACTGTCATAGGATGCTACCTTTGCAATAAGTCAGTTCACAAAAATTCTTCCCTGTTAGATATTCCATGGTTAGCTGTAAGTGGTATTATTTCAAGGTTGAAGCGTTTAGGAACAGGAGAACTTCAGCCATAAAGTGACAGAACGGGGTCGCAGAGTGCTGAGGTGCCCTAGTGCATAGAAGCAACTGCAGAGTTCCAAAGGTCCTCTGGCATTAACCCCAGTAGAAGTACCTGCGCACCAGGAGCTTCATGGAATGGGCTTCCTTGGCTGAGGTGCTACATACAAGCCTCACATCACCAAGCGCAGTGCCAGACGTCAGATGCAGTGGTGTAAAGCACGTTGCCACTGGACCCTGGAGCAGGGGAAATGTGTTCTGTGGAGTGTAGAATCACACATGTCTGGCAGTCTGATGGACGAGTCTGAGTTTGGCAGATGCCAGGAGAACATTACCTGCCTGACTGCATTGTGCCAACTGTAAAGTTTGGTGTATAAGGGATAATGGTATGGGGTTGTTTTTCAGGGTTTGGTCTACGCCTCTTAGTTCCAGTGAAGGGAACTCTTAATGCTTCAGCATACCAAGACATTTTGGACAATGCTGTGCTTCCGACTTTGTGGGAACAGTTTAGGGAAGAGGCCCTTTTCTGCTTCAGCGTGACTGTGACCCAGGGCACAAAGCAAGGTCCATAAAGACATGGTTGGGTGAGTTTGGTGTTGCTTATATGATGCACAGTTCCCCAGTTGTACCCATTTATTTAGGCACATCCGCGTGGCACCGTACTTGACTGGCCCCCGCAGAGCACTGACCTCAACCCCTTCGAACACCTTTGGGATGAATTAGAACAGAAATTGTGAAAAAGGACATCACATTCAACATCAATGCCTGACATCACAAACACTTTTCTGGATGAATGAGCAAAAAATTCCCAAAGATACACTTCAAAATCTTATGGAAAGCCTTCCCAGAAGAGTGACAGCTGCAAAGGGGGGACCAGCTCCATATTGCTGCCTATGGATTTAGAATGGGATGTCATAATGGTTCCTGTGGGTTTAATGGCCAGGTGTCCCAGTACTTTTGTCCATATATGCTAAAGTGTATCTCCCCTGAGAGACTAATTCTCTGTGAGTTTAATCGGCCTCGTTGTTGCCAGCAAACTGCTAAATGCAGGGCTGCTTTTCCAGGCCACCTGGCTTATCTAGAGGCCACAAAGTGGCAGCCACCTGAGAAACACTGGTCACCAACTGCATTGAGAGTGACATTTACTGCATTTATTCAAAATATGAATTGGGGAATCCTGAACTATATTCATCTACAGCTACAATCTAGTTCCCCTAATCCAGTCCACTATTTACCTGGCGCAGAAGTGATTGGTCCCCCAGGCCACGCCCACTTCCAGTGATCCCAGTATATAATTTACTGAAATCCTTGTATTTAATTAAGCTCACCATGGTGTCCTTGCTGAAAAGAATTGCAAGTAAATATGTTTTATTGTGTTTCACCTGACATTTACGCAGTGACACAAACTAAGAGCTGAGGTTTATGGGGGTTCATTAAAAGCTTTGTGGGTGTGGCTTTCTGTGCTGTCCTACGCAGCGCTGAAAACAGCCGTTTATTTGCTTGAATGTGGATTCACTGTCTGCCCCAGCATTTCGGAGTCTTCCACTCCTTTACCCTCAGAGACTGCCGGGATAGTGACCCATGACATGAAAGAATATCTGAATTATTCAATAACTATGTGCGGCTGTTACACATTGAGCAACTTACAGTATACAAGGAAATTAAAAGCACTGAGAATTCACCGTGCGTTCAATCTCCCCTCAGCATGGTGAGCCCATCATCAGTTTGACCCAGATACAATTGCTGTTTTTCATACTTGCTCCTGAACAAATCACTGTAATACATAATAACAGCAAATTGAACATGTAAGTGAAATTGAGAAAAAAACGCATCCTTTATTGTTTTGTGTGTTACTGCATTTAGATTTTTTTATACTTGAAAACCTTTTTCATTTTCTAAATAAAAAAAAGCAGAGAGAGCAACTGGGAAGGTGGACTGAAATGTGCAGCTTATCGAGCCTCATCTGGGACTTACTCTGCGCTGGTCAAACAACCACAAGAAGAAAGGAGCTTTAGAGCCTAGTTCATACTTCATTTTTGCGCATGTCCTTTCGGGCTGCGGACGCTCGTCTGCGTTGCAGCTTGTGTTCATGCTATATTTGGCTGCGGATGCGGATGGTTGCAGGCAGTGCATGCATGCAGCAGTGACATACACCTCACCAGAAGAGGGCAGATATATTGCAACACATACAAATACAAGCTGTGTAGCGAAACTGGTAAACTTCTATGACACAACACAAGGCATGGCCAGTATTACAGTAAGAGGCGGTATTACAGTAAGAGGCAGTATTACAGTAAGAGGCGGTATTACATTAATAAGGCATACCACAGTATTTTGAAACCCTTACCACAAAGTTAGGCAGGACTCCACCGGCTCACCGAATTTTATTGACAAGGTTTCAAAATGCCAGAATAGTGCAACTTTTTAATATTCTGTAAACCTCGGTATAATGTCTGGCCAGTACGAAAAATCAGAAATGCGAGTAACTCCGACCCTCCGCATACAGCTGCTCACCATAACTACAACAACAACAACAACAACCACTACTCTTCCTCTACTCTTTCATTGCTGATCTGTGAACATCCCCGCTGCCACCTACTGTAAAGACCTAATCAATTATCTTGCACATGCGTAGTTGATGCCCACGGATGCGCAAGGATTCCACTAGACGTAAAACTGCGGGCTACAAATGCACCGACCGCAGCCAAGCCGATGACGAAATTTACATCACACTCCCTTGTCTGCAACCCTAAACAACTGAAAGTGAAGTATAAACTGGCCTTAAGACACCAAGCACTTTGTTCAGTGTGACAATACAGTGTGATATTGTAGTGTGACAATGCAGTGTGACATTATAGTGTGACATTGCCTCCAGGGATTTCCTCCATTGTTATCTTTTAGCTAGAGGACTCTCCCTGGGGCAAAATTCAAACCAAACACTAATGTTTGCAAAGCCAAATTGTTTCTCTCTCTCTTTTTCTGTTTTCTTCATCTGTAGCCTTAATGTGGTCTGAATTGCGTCAGGCCCCAGACCATTCAGAAAGCTGGGAAAATAATTACGCAAAATTAATGCATGCGGCAGCCTCGCCAAAGCCACGATGTGCCCAGGCCCACCCCGAGCCACTTTCCATCCAATTCCCCTTCCTGTAAGAGTACACTTATGTGATACTTGTACATGTCCTTTAGAGACACTCCGTGTGAAAATACCCCCCATTAAGTCAGGTCATTAATCTTTCCTCATGACATGTTTCCTGTTACAGTGTTGCCCAAATGAACAGTTTACCAACTGGTTTCAGAATAAACACATGTGATATTGAAATGTGAAATAACTAATGTCTGCATCCTTAAACTAACAGAAGTACCTTTCTCCTCGATCCACATTTCTGGTTAGATCAGACATCCGCATCACACCAGCACTCTACATTACAAAAAAAACCCCCCCCCCCCCCCCCACACACACACACACACACACACATTCAGGGCTTTCGAAGATATACAGCTCACAGCAATGAGGGAATTACTGTGTAACATTTTGTATTATATGGGGTTTGCATGTTCTCTCTAACACAGGTTTTCTCCCACAATCCAAAGGCATCTCCTTAGGTTAACTGGTATCTCTCAATTGTCCAATGCATGTGATTGCGTGTCTGTATGTGTGTGAGCTGTGATAGACTGGTTTCTATAAATTCCTCACTGTGTATCTTGTGTCATATGTACTTTGTGATGGACTGGCATCCTGTCCAAGCAAAAAAATAAATGTCCTATCTATCTATCTATCTATCTATCTATCTATCTATCTATCTATCTGTCTGTCTATCTATCTATCTATCTATCTATCTGTCTGTCTGTCTGTCTGTCTGTCTGTCTGCCCGGTCAAATGAGGGGGTGGCAGTACAGATAGACAGAGAGAAAGATAGTAAAGTAGATAAATACTGGCTTATGTTTGAATCTGGTTCTCTGGGGAGGGCCAATACGAATCCAAGGGCCCCAAAGTGCCGCGGATCAATGTCACGCAGAGAGACGGAGTGAGCGCAGTGAGCGTCTCTGCATCAAGCGGGTGCTGACCTCATCCAATTCCTCTTCATACAACAAAGAGCAACGAGTGGCCTGGTTAAAATGAAGCGGAGATCGGACCCGTCAGCGACGGTGCCACGCGGCTGTGCCTAAATAAATGGGTACAACTGGGGAACTGTGCATCATACAGTATAAGCAACAGCTGAGCAACCGAATCCGGTAATATTTTACAAGGTAATCCCATCTTTTCATTTATTTGCATTTATTTACAGCCCATGGGCCAGAAGGTTGAGCTTAAATAATCATGGTAGACATGTAATATCTGGCATCTCTGAGTCTGATATTTAGGTTGCAGAACTTTTGTTTTTTTCCAAAAGTTTGTCTAACAGAACATCCTTTTTTATTTTATTTTTTGCTAAGTATCGTTCCTTTTATTCATATATATATATATATATATATATATATATATATATAGAATGGTTACATTTATTCTGACACTGTCACGAGACCAAAAATATTAACTAATCCAGAACAAAGTATTGCCTGAAGATTCCGCATAGACTTTCTAACAATAACAATTTTAAGGTCCCTCATATATACATTTTTGCCAACATTCCTGGTAGTTTGATGCACATACTGTGCGTGGGGTAAATTTGTTTTTAATTACCAATCGATAATACCATCGTTAGGAGCCCAAACCCCGTTTCCCTCGCAGGCGCCACAGATACTGATATTCGCCGTCAGCACCTCGGTTATTTCCGTGAGGGATAAAAATACCACTCGGCGGAATAAAGTAGCGTAATTTACACGTGTGAAGGGCAGTGGCGGGTCTGAAACGGGCAAAAAGACGGGGGGACAGACGCTAAGGCGACATGTTCGGATGTTAAATGCCGCTTCCGTAAAGAGCAGCTGGTTTATTTGCTAGCAAACACACCGAGCGTTACTTTACACTCCCCTTCCCGGCCTCATTCACTACCACAGTTTGACTTGCGAGACTCAATTAAGTGAATCCCGGGAGTTACGAGGCGCCGAAATGTCACAGCTGGAGTTTTACTGCGCGTCCTTTTAATAAAGCGCCGCCATAAAGGCTCGGGCGCGCGCAGCAGATGTGCACCTTATTACGCTGCTATATTAATTACCCTGTCAACTCCAAAAATAAACAGGTGACATCTATATTTACCCAGCATCTTGTGTCATGTTTCTTTTGTTTCTTTCAGCTCAGTTCTTCACCTTTTTATTTTAAGGATCTGAAGATGTTTAACCTAATGTAAAACGGCTCTTTGGATTGAACAGCAATACGCGACCATTGTCAGACCATCATGTCAATTCAGAGAAGTTATACTCCACCTGAACTTGACCCGCTGGGTGGAGAGCGCCCCCCCCCACCTGTAAAATCAGAGGGATTACTCTGCCTGAAACTGACCCGCTGGGTGGAGAACGACCCCCACCCTGTCAAATCAGAAAGATTATACCACATGGAAGTGACCTACTGGGTGGAAAGCGCCACCTGCAGATAATCGGGGGGGGGGGGGGGCACAATAAACACTGGCTTAATCACAATAACGAAAAGAAACAGCTCAGATTCCATTAAGAGTAACTGACTGTGACTGCTGTGTGATTACTAATTCCAACCCATGGTAACGTGTCCTGCGTTAGTCGTAAGCAAATTCGCTGCTCATATGCAATAGTTCGGCTATAATACCTGTCATCTGTAGTTTACTTGGACCTGCTGGGTCTGTGTTAGATGTGTAACGCACCAGTTGCACACCTCCCAGACCACCGCTAAATTCGCATAGCCCACTTACCAAAAAGAGATTTTATGTTTTCCTGGAAACTTAAATTGAACGTTTGTTTTTGGTTATTTATTCAGTTCCTTAACCTTCTCCGTGCCATAACATTCAGTATGGTGAATATAAACAGCAGCGCATTCATTGATGATTAATGAACCAGGTAACTGCCCTCTGCTGATTCCTCGAAATCATATAAATATAAATGTTGAAGGGAGCTGTGAAGTATTTTAAATAATAATAATAATAATAATAATAATAATAATAATAATAAAACACCAGGAGTGTTAAAATTAGATGCGATAATTGCAATCTGCACATCTCCTCCGGGACGAATAGGTGTTTGTTATATAAATCACTAATTATAAAATATTAAATTACAAAGAAAACATTAATTGATGGAGATGGCAGTGGTGTGTTTCTTTCCACGTTAGTGAGGACGCTGCCTAAAACTGCAAATATGAGTCATATATTTCAATGACGCTCATGATAACAATGATAACATGTTTTAGGTCTAAGAAAAGATGCTTTGGTATATTAAAGTGACGCCTTATCCTCCGGCACCTTCCGCGGCATTCTGCGTCATCTTGTTGCTTGCTGGTCCCTCACACGCTCTTCCAGTCCCGTAGCGGCTGCAATCGCAGGTCAGGCTGCATGAGATGCCGGAGTCACCTGAACAGTTGGACATCAGGAAGCCTAAAAGAGCAGCAATGCCAAGAGACTGAGCGATCGGCCATTTTCCGGGATGCCAATAACCTGTGGTGGTCCCCTGTAGTACAAGCCAGGCACTCAAGAGTCATGTTACAGTGTGATTGTTACTCCGCTTTAGCGGGAGGAAAAGTCGAAAGGATAAAACACCGACCGTTAATCGTGGCGTATTCCGGCTGTCTGGTTTTGTACTAAAATAAATGCTGATTAAGGCATGCTTTGCCAAGCATATGCCGACTGCATCTTCATGTTTAATTACAAAGCATATCACAGCTAGGGTTTTGTTCGTTGAGGAATACATGTATAGCCAACACGCATGCATAGAAAGGCCTGCCAACACGCATACATGTATACATGCATGATGTACATACCTATACGTGCGTAGAAGTATGTGTAGTTGCCCTTCGATAGCTCAGTTGGTAGAGCGGAGGACTGTAGAAGCTTCACTGTGATCCTTAGGTCGCTGGTTCGAATCCGGCTCGAAGGAGGGTTAACCTTTAATGAATTTCCACTTTGATTTGATGAGGTTCCTCTTATATTAAAACCGTACCTCAGAAACAATAGACTTGTCGGAGGCATTTAATTAGTTCCATCTCAACAAATGTTAGAGGTAAGTTGGGGTTCTGCTTAATATTTCCACCTGCTACTTGTTCCACCACGCCACCTGCTGCCTAGTTCTAGGTCAATCATTGCCAGGTTGTGGTTCCCATAGTCGCCCAAGCAAATGAGACAGTAACCCATTAGAGATATGGGTTGACTATGTGGTTTTTTTCAAGCAGTACCCATGCCAGTGCTCTTGGGCCGCGTGATTAAGGTGTTAATCTGTTATGCTCCATGCACGTGGGGTCAAGTCCTATCCTCATCAGGAAATGTGCATTTGCCTTTCTTATAAATCACTTTGGACAAAGCATCTGCTAAATAATGCAAAAACTAATACATTTCCCCACAAAACCAGTAAAGTACATTTATTCTAGTTTCACATTTAAAAAGCATCCCCACATTGATATACAGTGTATGTGACAAATAAAACTCAAAATTTGAGTTCCAGAAATGTGACACCTATATATAGGCCCAACAGTGATGTGATTATTTTGAAATTTTCCGTTCAATCAGGGTGGACTGTTTGGCAGCGCAGGCTCGCTCGCCTTAGATATATACAAATTTGCACATCTGAAAGCATTTTTCATCTGTCCCGCTGGGCAGCGTTAATCACAGACCGCTAGCGGCATATCCGCTGTTCCGCAGCGCAATGGCTCCCTCTTGTGGAGGCGGCGTGTTATTTCTATTGCGTCGCTATAAGACCCGGAAGGAGAAGGTAGGACCTTCTGCACGCCTCCTGGTAGAACTGAGCGCACACGTGGGAGAAGCACCGCAAGATGGCAGCCAGCATCGAGGAGGTGCTCGCTAAAGCGGAGAGGGATGAAGCGGAGAAGCTTCAGAGCATTAGAGTTGAGAAGGAGTTAGATTTGGAGTTTGACGTGGGGAACCTGCTCGCCTTGGACAAGAACGCGCCGGACCTCCGACACTTCAGAGCCCAAAAGAAGGAGGACTTCCTGCGATCGCTGGCCCGGGACAACGCGCAGCTCCTCATCAACGAGATCTGGAAAGTGCCCACTGACAGGCTAGACGGCGTCGTGGTCGCTAAACTGCCTGATCCTGTCACCCGCCTGCCGAGGGAGAAGCCGGTACCGAAGCCGAAGCCTCCGACTAAATGGGAGGAGTTCGCGAAACTCAAGGGTATCCAGAAGAGAAAGAAAACCAACCTGGTGTGGGACGATGTTCACAAGGAATGGAGGAGGCGCTGGGGCTACAAGCGAGCTAAGGATGACACCAAGGACTGGCTCATAGAGGTGCCAGAGACCTCCGATCCGAACGAGGACCAGTTCGCCAAGCGCATCCAAGCCAAGAAAGAGAGGGTGGCGAAGAACGAGCTGAACCGACTGAGAAACATCGCGAGGGCGCACAAGCTCCAGCTGCCGGGCGCCGGGCTAGCGCCCACCGCCCAGCCGTCCAGGTCCGAGCTGGCCAAGGCCGAGCAGGTGGCCAAGCTATCCACCGCGTCCGTGGGCAGGTTTCAGGAGCGCCTGCCCAAGGAGAAAGCCCCGAAAAACACCGGCAAGAGGAGAAAGTTTCAGCCCAACATTGGCGACTTCTCCACGGAGAAGCAGAAGCAGCTGGACCTCCTGAAGATCATGGACGGGAAGAAGCCCCGGCTGGATGTCACCAAGGCCGTCAACAAGCAGATGAGGGAGGAGGACATGGAAAACGCCTTCAAAAAGCGGAAGGGAGCCGCAAAGAAGGGGAGAAAAGGGCATTTTACAGGGAAGGGGAAGGGGAAAGGAGCCGGGGCAGCTGCCGGGGGCAAGAACCGCAAGCCGCGAAAGGGGCTCGGCAAGAGATGATGAGGCTTGGAGACGCGTGTTTGCGGCGTTGGCTGCGCTTCATTAAAGCCGCTTGCATCCCCTCTGTATAGATTTCCGTTTATCCACATGCTTTACATTTGGGATTGTCTGATGGATTTGAGTACAGAGATGATTAAGGGGAGTTTGTAAGTACACGCAGGCGGCTGTAACGGTGTAAAAAAAAGTGACGACTTTTTCCCAACTGTATTAAAGTTAAATATGCTTATCGATGATGTATGGATATTCTCAGGGGGAAACTGATAATCTCCCCTTTTCATTAAAGTGGCGTCTCTTCTATAGAGTTTTTTGTGCAATGTATGTTTGATAAAATAAATCTTTAAAACGGGCTATGCTTTTCTAGTGCTTGGAGAAATTAAATGCCATTTCAGTGTTTGTTTCGGATTCAGACGATCATTGCTGTTAAGGTACTTCTGCACACATTGGCGGCGGTGAGGAGGAAGTGATTCCGCAGCTCGACCCCTAAATTCCACCACAGAATTGGATGAAACTGTGTGGCTACATTGCTTGGAATGACAGACATTATAAAGATCTGAGCAAATAAATTTAGTACCGTAAAACTCGTAGTATTCGTCTACAGACACACAATGTGCCGATGGCTGGACCTTAGTCTCATCCCCAGTAAACGGGTCCACAAAACATACCCGTTATGTTATATGGAGAAAAGTTTGCTATTTAACTAAATCGTTTAGATTCTCATATTAACCAGATTAACTAGTATTACATCACACAGCAAGCCTTTCTTGTTTTGATGAGATAATGTCGTGCACTTTTCACGTTATGCTTTCTCGTTGTAACAAGAAACTGGAATTTTTTTATTTTATTTATGCAGGTAGGGACCCCCATTGTAAATGTTTTTTTGTCCGCCACAGGCTGGAATGTAGTGACACGCTCAGCAATGGCAGCAAGCAGAATCACTGATGCCCCAGAACTTTGTGGCATCTGTAGAAAATTTTGATTGCAGTGGCCTTCTGGGGCCGGTTACATTAATGGGGGTGGCCAGGTGCAGGTTTGATGTTTCTGGGGGCCCTATAGCAGAAAGAAAATGAGAGAGAATGAAAAATTATGTGATGTCTATAATCTGCTAATTAGGGTGCAGGGTAAAAAATTCCCACTGGAGGGCGCTGATGAATCAACCTCCTGATGGGAGTGGAATCGGTGCTGGTGGATTGATCAGCTAGATTAATTGATGTGGGGTGACAATAGCCACCCCTTAGATCCAGGCCTACCAGAACCAGCCATGCGGTCCTTGCTGGAGTACCTTTCAGAGTTTCGGTATTTTGCTAAAATGATCTGGTTAGCGGCCTTTGTTTAACTGTTCCTGTGTTTCTTAGCTTGTATCTTTGTGTTTTGTCCTCGTCTAATTTAATGAATTGGCAATTTATTTGTGAGAACAGTGTGTTCTGTTGAGCATCTATTTGATATTGAAGGGGACTGAAGTGTGTGGTTCATTGGGGAGAATTTCTGGCAGCAAAGTCATGGAAATGCCTTGTCTCTCAGGCCAGATGCCCTGATGTCTGGGGAGTGTACTGCTGTTCATGCTCTTGGTTCCCTTCCATCTGGAGCTTGGTGGGGTGTGGTGGTGCCCTTCGATAGCTCAGTTGGTAGAGCGGAGGACTGTAGAGGCTGTACTGTAATCCTTAGGTCGCTGGTTCGAATCCGGCTCGAAGGAGTGTGTTTTTAATGGAATTCCCCCCTGCCCCTACATCAATATAAAGTTTATCTTACAAGGACAGTGTGCAGCTCAGTGGGTAACAGTCGACCCTTGACCCCAGGAGCTTTTTGACCCCGATTCTTAAAAAAGTTAAATGTGCCTGGTTTCTCGATATCAGTCACTCTTAGAGTCTTACGAAGATTCTAAAGATATATCTTATGGAAAGTGTTTTTCTATGTATGTTTCTCAAACAGTCTCTTACGAGATTGTTCAAGGGAGAGTTCTGAAGTACGACCTTAATAGGCACTGGAACATGTGATTGGTTGATATTGATATCGATGGCTGGAGAATTGATTATTCCCTCCAGGCAGCAATTGCTTGACTGCCGCACAAGAGAAAGTGGTGTTCTGTATAGATATATCATTGCAGGAATGCTTCAAAATATTGCAGTAATCAGAATTGGGGAGAACCTAAAATGACATAAATGTGAATTTTGCTGATTGGGTGCACGAGCCTGCCCCCAGATTGTAGTATCATCTGTTTATTTTTATCTGTTCTATAAAACACCTGCTTGCACCAATATGTGTGCATGTCATTGATATTGAGATGAGCAATGGCACAACAGCCGAAAGACAAGTTGTGTTACTGTATAAAAATAAGAGAATGTCTGATGTGCTTAGGTACTGACAACTAAGGACTATTCCAGGGTGATTTTTGGGGAAAATATATTAGACTAACATGTAAAT
>JAODJW010000033.1:19211540-19222395 GCA_026777045.1 Hyperopisus bebe
CCCAAATGGACAGCAAGAGGCGGGGCCCAAACCCAATGTCCATATCACGGCTCCACCTGCTACCCATCACGCAACACAAAAACCTACATCCAGTAACATACACGTTTACACAGTTAAAAAGTGCAATTTGCCTTGGTTTAGACGCCACAAGCTGGACGTTATCTGGTTAGAATAAAGACTGGCTTCGCTTCAACCGACTTTGAGAAAAACACGTTAACTTCTGAAACAATTAAATTTGTGCTCAATATCAAAAACACCTTCAAACCCCCAATGGATGAATACTTGTGTTAAGTGAGGCAGTGAACATCTTTGTAAAGTTAGAGAACATAAATGTAAGGAAGCCAAATAATTAAATTGAAAAAAATTAAGTCTTCATATTTTAGAAATAAATAATTATTAAACTATTTAATAAATAGAACCTACAACCCTATGCAATCAAACATTGGTCTGACCAACAGGACTGCTAATGGACTGACTCTTTGAGACATGAGACAGCAGGGTGACAGAGTCTCTCCTCGAGCCCCACCATGATTCCAACACGGCTACTGGTGCAGGTGCAGAACACAGCCACAAAGCCAGAGATAAACAAATAACACTCCAGAAGCCTTAGAGGGGAAAATAAATTAAAGGAGAAAAGCAAAAGGTACCTTTCTGACTGACATCGTCTCCAGTCAACACACTGTACAATACATTCAAAAAAAGTCTCGACGGGAGGAATACTGTGTGCAAGCAGAGCCTTCATCCTTGGAGTGAACATGACCGCACCACAGTGCCGCTCCCGTCGCCGTGACGACCCTCCGGGCGGGCCGCCGCCTCCGCTCCAGCACTGCGTCTCAGCTCCTTAGCCTTCTCACTTATACCGATGCAGCATTTGCAGGTTTTAGCCGGTTATGCCGAGTATATACGTTCATTCACTTTTATGCCTATATACGATATTCAAAAAGCATCTCCGCTACAAGCCAGGAGCTCAGCGAAAGCCGGTCATTCTGAACACAGATTAGTGCACAGGACTTAAAATGTTCTGTCCATACGTAGGAAACGCTGGGAAGTGTCTACGCGTAGCTGATGCTGGATTCTATTTAAAAAAAAAAAAAAGAGACCTCGGTAGACAGTGATAGTAACCGTTTTCACACTGACGCCAGGTGATCTATCTACAGTCTAAAATGGCGTCCCATTGTCACGTTCACTCAAGTGCCAAAGAAAGTCGTTTCAGTTGTTCCATCTCGGTTTTCCTCACATACCGTTGTAGAAAATCCATCATGAACAAGAACAACTACAGACATGAATGATGTAACTGCTTTCTCGCGCCTGCAGAAATATACGGCAGCTTCGTTAAGCGTCGTGCGGACAGCTAAGAAGAAACCGGCACGCTTCAGATTGACTACAAAGGATTGTCTAGGTTTCAGGTCTGCTCATCAGAAGACATCCAGCTTGATTGACAGCTGGAGGGTGGGGCCTCTCCCCTTCACAGCACCAGAGCTCTGCCGGTGGTCCCGCTGGTGTACGCGCTGAGGTACTTCCTGGCCTGCTCCGTCATGATTAGCTGGTCTTCCGTCTTGCCGTAGACCACAGTCTCCCACTCGCTGTTCGCCTGCAGAGGGGGGTTTGGTGGCTATTAAGGGACACGCCCAGAGAGGAGCCCACGCCTGGGAACTCGGACTGAGCCATCTGCTCCCAGCCTGCACCTGGCTGGCCCGCGTGAACCGTCAACAGAGTGTCACGGGCAACACTGAAACAGCCACACACAGCTGGCCTGCGCCCCACTTACAGAGAGAGGCACCATCACCACATGAAACACTGCATTCCCTTGCACTGATCCACCCTTCCGCATGGTGTTATCTTACGCAAAGCCCGGGGTACCTGGATGGGGGCTTCGTATCTGGGCGTCCTGGGTAGGGCAGGGTTTTCCTTCCCCACTGGGGGGCTGTAGGGATGAGCGGGGATGCAAGGCCTCCCCACCTCGTCTTCTGCTGGTAAGGAAGTGCACTGCTCTCGTTCCTGGAGGGGTGTCATCAGCAGCGAGCTGGTCAGGAGGCCGTCCCCTGCAGGCTGCAATAGGGAAGGGCAAACGTCTTCGGGAGGAAAACCAGCACGACAACAGAATCCTTCTGGGCAGACAAGTAGGTCTCTTCTTATGGAAAAATATTAAACTTCAAATTAAACCGACTAATATCTTAATTTAGGTCTTTGTGTTTATAGCACTTAAATATGACCACTACGTCATTTAGTGTTCTTAGAGAATTTTCTTACTTTTAACTGAGCTTATTCGTTCTGGCTTTTAGCAAAAAAAGCGATATACACAAACATAATATGAAACCAGATGGCCAGGAACATCACTAGCTAGGACTCTGCAGTAGATACTGACCTGAGAGCTGCTCACCTGCTCCTGGGAGAAGAGCTGCACGTTCAGGCTCTCCTTTCCCCAGGAGTCCAGCAGCAATGACTTCCTCACTTTCCTGGCAGGGGTGTCAAACTGAGGGGGAGCACACACAGTCTGTGAGAAGGTGTGTGTGTGGGTAAGAGGTCTATGTGGGGGACTAGTCTGTGTAGGGGAGAGGGGGTGTGTGGGTAAAAGGTCCATCTGGGGGAGAGGTCTGTTTTAGAGAGAGGGGATGTGTGGGTAAGGGAGCTGTGTGGAGGAGAAGGGGTATGTGGGGGGAGATCTGTGTTAGGGAGAGGTCTGCATGGGGTGTGTGGGTAAGAGGTCTGTTTGGGGGAGAGGTCTGCATGGATGGGAGGAGGTATATGGGTAAGAGACCTATGTAGGTAAGAGTTCTGTGTGGGGGAGAGGGAGTGTGTGGGGAAGAGGTCTGTGTGAGGGAGAGGTCTATGTGGGATTTATTTGTCAGTTTTCTAGGAAGTCATTTCCACTGTTGCTGTCACAGAGATTAAGCCACATACTGTATAAGCAGAAATGACAAGACAGTAGAAATAAACAGAAGATGATTACAGGGGCATATGGCTGCTTTTCTGGTTTGAGTAAACAAAGACAAACCTCCTGCTTCCAAGAGCGGCTTTCAGGTTGCAAGTCACCTCGGGTGAAAATATCCGTCCCGGTTTCCTCTTTCAGCACCTCTCTGATGTCCTCCTCCAGTAAGGCCAGGGGCTGCGGCTGAAGCCAATCAGAAAGAGCGAAAGATGACCATAAAGAAGCAGTTGAAAAGGAGGATTATGGCAGGACAAAGTGCAGGAACACGATCGACACACAGAGCAGGTGAGAAGCACATGGGGAACAGGAGGGAACCACACAGAACAAACCACAGATGCTGCGTGTAACAGCAGGGGGAACAGCGAGAATCTCCTAGATTTAGGGCTTTGATTTACAGCTACGTACCACCATCTTCAGGGGCCCATACAGCTTCTCTTGGGCCGCCATTGCATTTTTGAAGGGTGTTGGAGTTCGTGGGGTGGGACCCAAAATGGATTTTCTAATTTTTGGGGTCCTGAAACTAAACATGGGAAGAAGTCAATGAAACAAAGGGTAAAGCATTTGGCACAAAGGCTTCTGTGGAAGTGCCAGAGACCCATTCTGACCCAGCGTTCTCCTTCTGATGCTTGGGGGTCATCTCCTTCTGCATGGGGGTATTTAGCAGACATTTCTGCCCACAGACCGGCGTTGATGTGAGGGCTGGGTTGTCCAGGTTCAAGTGCTCGTTCCCAGATATGTTGAAAAACTGGTGAAACATGTCAGAATATGCGCATATTACAGATGTTATTCCATCCTGGAAGCCCAGGCAACACAAGGAGAACATGCAAAGCCCAAAACCATCAGGTATAAGGTGACAATGCTACACACTCAGCTGTCTTAGATCTGAAGCTATTATTCAGACAAATCACACAAAAGTACAAGGATGAGATGAATCAGGCTCCTATAAAGAATGGGGATAACCTGGGAGGGGGAAAAAGGCAGCACTTTCACTGGGGTACTCCTGGGAGAGGCAGCACTGGGCTCCAAGAATGAAGTGCAGATGCTTTGGCTGGATGGAGAGTCATCAACCCTGTGCTTCTTCTTGCGTAGGATAGAGGGAGGTGTGCTGAACTTAGGAGAGGAGAGGCCAGAGACCCTGAGCTGCCCAGGGCTGGTGCAGCTCTTGCTGAGGTCTGGGATGGAAATGGCAGTTCCAAAACGGTACTCTGTCCCATCAGGGGTTCCGTCCTGTGGCCTGGGGAATGATAGCGATGGCTGCTGCTGCTTCGCTGGGGAGGCAATGTCTGCCAGGCTGAAACTGGCCACGTCGCTCCAAGCCACTGGATCCTAGAACAACAAGCACAGCCTCAATGGGTCCTTAGGCAAAGAATGAAGGGAGGAAGGGATGGAGGGGAAGGATGGAACAGAGGGGGGGAGGAAGGGAGCAAAGAAGGAAAGGAAAGGAAGGAGAAAGGAAGGAGGGGAGGATGAGAGACAAGGAAACGAAGGAACAGAGGAAGGAAGCAAAGAAGGAAATGAGCAAGGAAGGAAGAAAGGGAGGAGCGGAGCGAAGCAGCAAGGAAGGAAGGGTGGGAAGGAGGAACAGAGGGAGGGAGGAAGGAAGGAAGCAGGGGGAGGAGGGAGGAGAGGAGGGAGAGAAGGATAGAAAGGAAGGAACAGAGGAAGGGAGGGACTAAAAGAAGGAAGGGAGGGATGAAAGACAGAAGGATGGAAGGGAAGAGGGGAGAAAGGAGAAGTCCCTCACCGAGTCAATGAGCTCCAGGGTCTCAGCGAACTCTGGGATAGTCTGCAAGGAGGACAGAACAGCACTGGCTTCCACTGACAGGAACTTGCTGGGTGAAGGGTGGCCAGCGACCGTGGGGCCCTGGATGTCCTCAGCCCGGCAGAGCTCCACACTCTGATCATCCAAGCTGCCCATGGTGCTCATGGTGTCATCTGTCACGCTGTCCGACCAACCGCAGTACCGCTTGGGGTTCTATGGACATAGAAACAGGAGGCTGTTTGTGAGGAAACAGGGGGCAAGTAATTTCAGGGCTGCGGGCAGGAAGGGCGGCATCTGTGCTGGAAGCCGAGAAACCTAGAAACAAGTGCGGATGGCGCCAGGTGGCAGGATGGACGTGGAACTGGAGGATGACTCTACAACCAGCAACCTACCACAGCTGGAGTAGAACAGCTCCAGCTTAGAGGCCCATCCGTACCTCCTTAATCGTTTTGCTACACTGACGTTCATCCAGAGATAAAAAAAAAAGGAGGCAAACCAGAAGAATCATCGGCAAACCTTCCGGGTGTCTAGGCCGATGCACAGGGTAACCGGGAGTAGACCCATGCCCGTGTGCAGACAGCCTGAGCCATTAGAGCCACACACACACCGTGCACTAAGGCTACTAAGGCTAATGCTACGCGGGTGGGGCAGTTAGTGACGGCCAGCCAGCGAGTGCAGGCAAGCTCTGATGGGTGGGGCTACTGGGTGGGGCTACCAAGCGGAGCGGGCCAGTATGAATGGGTCAGAGGGGAGGGCGGGACTACAGCGTACTACGCACACACAGCGTGTTCTTACGCATGGGGCCGACCGTCTTCCCACTTCATTCTCAGCTGACATAAGCAGCAGCTCGAGCTCTTTAATGCGCTGCTCTTTGTCAGGGTCCTCGGGGCGTCGCGGCTGCTGGAACAAACACGTGGGAGGGCAGGGTGGGCCCAAGGCCGGGGTGCGGAGGAAGGAAGAGACACCCGATTTACTGACATGTGCTTCAAACAGGCCCTCCGCTCAATTCCAACGGTCAACATGGAAGTTAATCAATACATAAAACATGACTGAGAGAGATTGTGAAACTGGTTTCGCTGGAACCACAAATCTCATGGCATCATTGCAAACTGGAGTCAAAGCCAAAGATGCTCAGTAGATGACAATCATCAGGAGGGAATTTTAATGCAGAAAGGAAAAGAGGACCGTCATGGAACATCTATATGGGGTGGAGGACAAAGCCAAGCTCACAGAGACCAAAACAAAAGCAGAGAGCTCCTAGAGGACAAACAGAGAGCAGAAGGAACTCACCGGAACAAAGATGGAACCATCTGAGACAGCGTCCACACACTGCCGGTCCACTGACCTGAAGGGGTACCCCGAGAGCTTAGACAAAACAAAGAGGAGAACACACAAGAGGAGGAGATGCAGAGTCAGTCCTCTGGACAAAAAACATAGGAGAACACATGGGAGGAGGAGATGCAGAGTCTATCCCCTGGACAAAACACAGGAGAACACACATAAGGAGGAGATGCCAAGTCTATCCCCTGGACAAAACGCAGGAGATTACACAGGAAGAGGTGATGCAGAGTCTATGCCCTGGACAAAACACACAGGAGAGCAAGCAGGAAGAGGTGATATCAAGTCAGTTCTTTTGGCTCTAAATGGATCCAGATTATGAAAGTTTTTTTAGTAGAAAGCTGGGAATCTGGTTCAGCACTGAATGTTTCCAAGTTCTTACGCAGACAGAATGATCACCTGTGCGGGGATGGCCATGACCAACTGGTTCTGCGCGTGGAGGATCTCCATGGAGGAGCAGGACTTGGGCCGTCTGCGGGCCACCTGTTTGGACTTGTAGGAAACCAAGCCATCCTGTAAGTAACCTTCATGCTCCACCTTCCGGCGCATAGTGGAGTTCCAGTGGTTCTTAATGGAGTTGTCGGTCCTGCCACAGACACAGAGGAAGCGCACATTCAGCAGATGAACCATCCTCAACAGTCTTTCCGACTGGACAAAGAACGCACCGGAAAGCCCCTATCCAGCAACCAGGCCGTACCTGCCAGGCAGCAGCTTGGAGATCTCCGCCCAGCGGTTGCCGAGGCGCTTGTGGGCCTCGTAGATGATGCGGTCCTCCTCCTCGGTCCAGGAGGACTTCTTGACCTCAGGGTTGAGGTGGTTGTGCCAACGCTCGCGGCACTGTTTGCCGATGCGGCCCTGCAGGTGCTTGGCGATCACAGACCAGCGCTTAGGGCCATACTTGTGCACGAGCTCGATCACCTGCGTGCAGCAGGGGGAGCGGTGTTACTGTGCTGCTTAGGAAGGCCTCGGGGACAAACAGGGGGCACCGCCTCACTCAACCAACATGAGTGATTTGTTTTCTCAGCAGTGACCAAACCTCATTTAGTTATATGCAAATTGGTCAGCAAAGGGGACAGAAAGCTAGCAGGGAGCCTCTAGATCATAACTGTCATTATTACAAAGCAAGACGAATGGAATTCGCCCACAGATAAGATGCTGTGAGCTCAGACATTTGCCATTCTCAAGATTCCTGGCGCCAGTATGTAACCCGTGTGGGAAGAATGCATTGTTCACATGATGCCAGCGGAGACGCCATGCCCCCTGGGGGCAGAGTGGCATACTGACAGCAGGCAAGGAGCCCACAGAGACAAATACACATCGCCACCTCCAAGTGGTGTTCATGTGTTTAGGTTTGCACTGCACATTCACTGAGAGTAAATTTCAGAGCCACCAGCACCTGTTCAGATTGTTCATAGTTAGTTATGCCTAAGAAAAACTGTGAAAGATGTTTGTATTATTATCATAAACAATATTTATTCCACTTCCTGCCATCTCTACCCCATAAAAAGTGAGACATCAACAGAGGTCACCCCCAAGAAACCTAAGAGCAGTATTGATGTTCTGAAGGGTGTGGACCCTCCCCCGGATCCCCTTACCCTCTGATCCTCCTCTTTTGTCCACGGTCCTTTCACCAGCTCTGGGTTGAGCACCTTCTGCCAGCGGTGCTGACACTGGCCATCTGTTCTTTTCTGTCGCCCCATGCGCGCGCGCATGCACACACACACGCACATATACATACACACGCACACACACAGACACACACAAAGAGAAGCCCCATGTGAAGAGCTGCAGCTGGCCCACAAGCGTGATCACCTCTCTTGTTAGCACAGCTCTGGCAGAAGGTGGGCAGAGGCCCACTAGGGACATTCATTCACTGCTCAATAAAAGGTACAAAGGTTTCTGAGCGATTCTAACACTCCAGTCACGCACACGGCCACCTAGGCTATGATCCCCACTACTAACGGAATATTTACAGAAAGACGAAAGCACAGGACACCCTCCTTCAAGCAGTCTGCTAATTCTAAACATTATTTACTGCATTAATAGGCAACTGAGCAAGCAAACAATTCAGTACCCAGCACCTTTTCAGCACATTGTGTTAAAGGGGAGTATGATACTTACCGGAAAGTAACTAGCAATAAGTTTCCAAGCGCTGCTTCCATGTTGTTCGACCAGCCCCTTCAGCTTTTCGTCCTGGACTCAGAGCAGACAAAACAGGCCATCAGACCTGGCTTCCTAAAAAAATGACTTAAACGACTGAGTTTGAGAAGCCTCATATACCGATACTGCATTCTTTAGGCAGAACAAGCAAAAGCTTTTCTCAAAGCCTAGTGTTTAGGAGAATACCGGCATGAAATGCTGCTCTTACATGAAAAGACAGACAGACAGACACACACACACACACACGAGGGACATACCTCATCCCGGGACCACTTGACTTTGCATAAGAGCTTTTTAGAGCTTTGAAGGTCCCTGTTGTCAGGGTCTGTGGACAGAATGTCCTCATCTTCATCCTCACTGTTGAAAGAGTCAAAAGGAGGCGAGGTATTTATCTGAGGTACCCAATTTACTCTGTCTCTCACCAAAGATTACACTCCAGTCACACAAAGACCATGTTCAAAGATACCAATATGCATATCAGCCAGTATTTTTATTTTAATATATCTTCAAACTGTTGTAGAGTAAAATAGTTGTGACCTAACAAGGGTATGGCCAATCAAGATCAGGCATTTTAGAATAAACGTGTTTTATAGCATAGGACACCAACTGAATTTTCGATAAATTCAGCAAAAATACCCAGAAGAGACCAATTAACTGGAAAGCTACATCACAAATGTTCACTCAATGCCACATAGATAAAACATGTCCTATTTCAAAGGGCTTGCAAAGGAAATCACCAAACCTAAACAGGACATTCCAAGTCCTGATTACAGGAGCCATATTTAGCTTAACCACACTTAGAGAAACATGTTTCTGTCTTATTGCACCTGTAGACAAGCTGATTTTGTGTCCCCCATAGCTCTATTGCTGCACCAAGCGATTTACATACTAAACAGATTGCAACTGCTGCACACTGGAGACTGTGGATGTTAAAAGTAAAACACACGGCACTGTTTTCGCCACTGTTCCAGGCCCATTACATGCCTAAGTAAACCGGGCCACTTGTAAACCAACAGATCCTGAGAAAGCTTTGTTGCCAGGCAACAATTCCCCTCTGCAGTGCCAGGCTAATCTATTTTAACAGGGAGGAGAGCAAAAGAAAGGATCTGCCCAGAAGTGCCACCGCGAACACGCAGCCCTCCGCATCGCTAACGTGAATGTGCAGTGAAAATCAGTGCAGCTCGTTGCACACAGCTGTGGGTGTTACCGTGAGGAGATGTGGGACAGAAGAAAATCCCAGATTACCTCTCAGAGCATTTGGGACGTAAACTGTGAGTTTAGCTCCTGCATGAAGCAGACATGCACCACTGTTTTGTCAAATGAGGGACGAACACAGTGAGCACACTGAATATGCCCCACTGCCTAAACCCAAAACAAGGAGGAAAGATGAAAGAACTCCAGCAGATTTTGGGTATTTTTGGCATCTGATGAAAGAGTCGCTTCAGCACTTAGATACACAGTGCTGACTGGACTGCAGGACAAACCCGCTCAATAGAGCTGACTATCTGGGTGTGTACGTGGATGGGGGGCCCCTCAGATACCTATAAATATGCAGATTAATCCAAGCAAACAAGCTGAGGTGAGGTGGATTGAAGGGCTGGAGGTAAGCAAGCTGGGGTCATTGCAGGGTCAGTGACAGAGAAAGCTACTACTGGCACATTTATAGCTAAAAACTACTAACTGCTGTCACCCAGATGGCTGAAAGGCCTACTGAAGATGCTAGCAATAAATACCCTATTAAAAAAGAAAAACCAGGAAAAATACAGCAACATCAAGAATGAGTGCTGATACACATTGCTTTTAAAACTGTCCTGGTTAAATTAAGCCTAGTTAAATTCTCCTCCATGACTATATTTTTGTTGACAAGATGTGCACAATATATTTCAAATTAGCAGTTTGTCCTCATTTTAATTTTGCACCCCCCCATCTGACCTAATGACTAAAATTCCAGCTTCTGCTTTCTGCTTCTATTTCCTTGGATGCCTATGTCTTTGCTCCTCTCCAAGGCCTGCTAAAATCAAAGCATCAATGGACACCTCCAGCAGCAACACACAATGATGTATCATTATTATAGTCGTTATACTCAGAAAAAACTGCGAAAGGTAACTTTGCCTACCAGCTACATCTGTCATGCTTGAAGGCAAGGTGATATGGACCTCTGTATATTACGCATTTTGGTCTATCATGTGTAAATCTGCCAAAGGAGATTCAGTTTAATGAGACTGTAGAAAGACCTCCTTTTCAACAATGAACCTTCAGTCTTATTTATCCAAAGAACTAACGCCTATGCCATTAGTTTAGCTCAAACCAGTTTGAATTATGCAAATTTAGTAACAGTCAAATCTAATATAAATACACTGGGAAAAGTAGGATGTCACTATGGTGGAAGTTACATGAAACAGGCAATAACATTTTCTTACAGATATACAGTACTGCGCAAAAGTCTTAGGCAGTCCAAAGAAATGTTTAAAGCTGTTAATCTGGGTAGCAAGTGTACTTTTGGCTTAGAACAAAAAACAATTTAACATTAGAACATGTGCAAATTAAGAGTAACACAATAAAAACTAGTAATAATTTCTTCTGTTTTGTAAAAAGTTACTGATATCTAGTTGGATGGCTAGATGAACACCACTTCAGTTCCCAAACCTCTCCTCAGGGGCACCTCA
>JAODJW010000033.1:19230577-19260059 GCA_026777045.1 Hyperopisus bebe
GGGGGGGGTTGGTGCTGGCTGCAGGGGCGGAGCGCCACAAGCTGGGGGGCGACATGTGCCATAGGGCATATAATCCACTGCCGCGGTGATGTCACAGCGAAGTCAAGGGGCACAGGAAGTGTGCAGTGGGTGTGTCCGCGCCCCTAACCCCACCCCACCCCACCCCCAATGGTCTGTGGGGTTCACCTGCAGCCTTGCAACACACGCAAACATACATGTACACACAGAGAGAGACACAGAGACACACACGCACACACATCTCTACAGCAGAGACTTCAAGTTGGAGAGAAGCAGCAGAGCAGCACTTTGCCGGGAGAAGGTGACCGACGCTGGTCCCTTATCACTATGGCAACCGCGTGCTGCGGCACCAACGCGGCGGGGAGGCCAAGGTGAGGGGAAGAGGAGGTGAAACTATGACTCGCCTTGCATAGCAATGATGGAAATGATGCCAAAAAAAAGGCTGGATCGTTCCAGCCCCACGGCCAGGCAGCCAGTCCATAGGCTTCCAGTTCTTAAGCTACGCCACACCCAGTCGAACCCATGCACCAATATCACAGTGTGTAGGATGGTGTCCCCTTATGACAGGAGGATCATCTTCCCCTCTCCGCACAGCCATGCTCCATCCTTTCATCACCATTACCCTCAACAACGGTGCCCCTTAAGGCATATGCAGATCAAACTGTGCCTTAATTACAAAAATTTGCAATCAAATAAGGTTCTATAGCTTTCAGTTTCAAAATGACTTCAAAGTGACTTCTCTTTAACAGGATATGCAAGAACAAAGCTTGCAATCATTCATCGACTGCTGGTAATGATTATCCAGATAACTAAGGAGGTCAGGGCTTTAAGATCAGTTGGCTGATGTCAGTCATAAGTACCCTCAAATGAGAAATCAAGGCAGGGCAGCGTAAACTTTTAAATTACGAGCAAAGTCCTTCAATACTTCATCCACACAGGACTGAACTCTGAATGATGGTGTTAAAGTTTCAAATTCAGTTTAAAGAGACACACATGAAAGCTTAGATTAAAAAGTTACAAATGCAAAAAAAAAAACGAGTCAGAATGGCACCTGACAGCATCGGTCTGCCGTGTCTTACCCATCAATGTTGCCAGAAGGCAGAGGGAGGACATCTCAAGGTCGATGTTCTCCTGCAGCTCTCGTGATGTCACTCTGCTGGAAGATGCTGGTTCCTCGTGGCCGACAGCATGAGCGTCAGCCGCTGGGGCAGCGGGCGCTGGGCTGCTTTTCTCCCTGGGATCCTTCAGGGTCTCCACACTCACACGGTCCCCATGCTGCAGGGGCAGTGGCTCCTCCTCCTGGCCCTCCTTGGGTGGGAGGAGCTCCTTTGGCGGGAAGCCGTGGCGGATGCACTGCTGGGCTGGAGGCACGGCAAACTCCTCGGCGATGCTCCTCTGAAGCTCCGAGAAGGTGGTCTCCGCCCTCAGCGTCAGCGTGGCCTGCCGGCCGTCGTCGGTGGTCACGCGGATCTTCTTCTCCTTGCTCGATTTGGGGGAGGAGGTGGCTTTGGTGGGCGTGGCCGGGGCAGACGCCGGCCCCTCCTGGGTTGGGCCTGGGGACGCAGGACGGACCTGCCCCCTCTGTTCCTGCTTCAGCTGGTCAGTGCGCTTCTTCTGGGCCACCGAGGCGTGCTCCCCGATGCTCTGCTGGAGGCTGCGCTCGGCTCGGCTCATAGTCAGCTCCTCCTTGTGTAGCGTCTTCGCCTTCTGCCCCGTCAGGATGATCTTGGTGGGCGGCTGCGCCTCCACCCCGGCTGCTCCCTCAGCCACGTCCGTGAGGCGCTGTGCATGCGCTCCGTCGATGGCCACCGGGTTGTATTCATCGGGGTTCTTCTTGGCAGTGTGATGCAAGATGGTGTGCACCACCTTCTGCACCAGCACCTCACTGCCAAACTCGCCAGGGAAATGCTTGGTCACCAGCTTCATCGCCACGTCGTAAACATTGCTGTTCAGTGCCGGGTCGCTTTCAAACTGGAACCAGTATACCGTCTCCCTCACCACACGACCTCCCCACTCCAGAGTGATGGGGAAGGCCTCGGGAAGGTTGTCATACTCCTTACCGTCCCAGTAATGCTTGAAGCCGCAGCCACATTTGCCTCCTTGGGAGCGGGTGTTGGTCCGGTCCCCATCCAGGTACTTAACGGAGCCGTCACCTCGGATGTGACGCACGGCGGTGCCGTGGCACCAGTGGCAGGTGCTGAGCGTGCTCAGCTTGTAATCGGGGACCAAGACGTCCCGTTCGGCATCGTAGGAGCACACCACGTTGTTGAGTGGGAAGCTGTAGTTCTTGTCGGGCCGCAGCTGCCCGTGGGTGGACTTTGCCAGGTTATACAGCTTCCCGCCGGGAGAGAGCCACTCGGGAGGGACGAGGAGCTCGGAGAGCGCGTTGCAGATCAGACAGCGATGCAGCCGGTTCTCCAAGACCGATCGCTTGGCGGCCTCTGTGACCTCCTCCGGCTGCACCCCGATCACTCCTGTCCTCCTGTACACGTACTGGTGCACGTCAGCGACCAATGAGGGGTGTATGCTGTGCTTCTCCATGAACACCTCCTCCATGGCACCGACCAGCCTCATCAGGTACTTGTCCTGCAAACAACGGTCCCCGCCAATAATGCAGCTGCCGTCCTGCTCCAGGGTGATGTACTTTCGGATGAGCTCCTGAGGCACACCCCAGGCCTTGGGAAGCAGCCTGGCAGGCAGCCGGGGCAGAGGCGCATTCTTTATGCCAACCAGAGGGATGTAGTGGTTGTGGCCCGAACTGCTCCAGGCGATGCAGATGGGCTTGTTGAACTGGCCATCTTTGGCTTTGCACTGCTCCTCCGGGACCAGGCCTGGGAGAAAGGTGGCAGAGTAATCCCCAGAGCTCCGCATGCCGCTCAGGGAGTCCAGCAAGATTATGGGCCGGTGCAGAACGTTAGCCAGGCCAAATATGTGGATGTTGCGCAGCCCCAGGGGGACGCCCTCCGGTGGCGTAAACAAAGGATCGCACTCGTTGATGATGTCCTCCCATTCAGCAGCATCAATAAAGTCATGAAAGAGAGCCTTGTACCGGTCCAGGTTTCCCTTGAAATGCTGTTTCAGGTTCTCCCTGAGGGCATGCCAAAACAGCTCCCTGCCCACCAATGCCCGAGACACGGCATGGACCAAACAATGTCCATCTCCATCCACATGAACTGGAATAAGGCACTCTTTATTATAGTTTGCTTTCTTCACCTCCTCCAAAGTGTCGTGCAAGTAAAGAAGGCTGCCCGATCGGTCTTTGCCATAGCCCACAGTAGAGACATGTTCCTCCTCGATAAGGAAAGCTCTGTCGCCTAGCAGCGAACAGTCGAACATCTCTCCCTGGTTCATCTCCCTCAGCAGTTTGGCTTTGCCTGTCTGCTTATCCATGCCGTAGCGCGTAAGAATGGGAGACAGCAGCTTACAATGGTAGTTGGAGAGCCCCATCACTTTCACTAGCTCCGTCCCCTTCTTGGGGGCTCCCGTGACGCCCAGCAGTGCATTCCTTAGTAAATTGTGAAGCACCACGTCCGGGTCGGTGACTTCCTCCACCTTCAGAAGGTTTCTCTGCTCATGCCGCTGGCCACACTCGGTGCACTCGATGCTGCCGGAGCCGTGAGCAGGAAAGAAGAGTCTCGCTTGGCACTGGGGGTCCGGGCAGGTACCTGACAAAACTCGTTTGTCCTTCTTCTTCGATCCCTGCTGCAATGACATTTCTGCGGATAACGTGTTTCTATACTATTTATTACAAGACCATTATAGGCTTCTCGTCGACTATTCGTCAGTCTTATTTCACCTCACCCAGCTGTTATTCATCACAATTCCAGAACCAAAACAACACGGAAGCGGTTCTTTTTTTTCCATGGACTTTTTCCACTGCCTCTTTTTCAGGACGTAACAGGCGACCTTACTCGCAGAAAAGTATGGGATTTGTAGTTTTTATGTACCTGACGATGCTCCGTGTGATCAGTATTTTTCTGTATATTAAACGTCATATCCCAGAGGCCATCGCTACAACTAATGGAAGCCGTTACATTAAAGGATCACGGGAAAAATAGTTTGGGTTGTCGCATGGCGCTTAGGTTTCTGTTTTAAAGAACTGCAAGTACCACATATCTGAGTGTATCATGGGCAGTTTTGTTTACCTATTTGGTTGCATCAGTCCACCGGAAGATGAAAAAAGAATTTAATATTGTTTGTTTCGAATAATAATCCATATCATACTGAATCTTACTGCTTTTTAGGTAGCTAATTACTTTAGTATTTAGTCCTAGGGTAAATCGCTATTTGTGCCTTTCGGACGCTAAAAAGCACAAATGTAATTTAAAAACGAGATGTTTTCTCGTATATAACGGAGGATGGAATATTCTTTGCTAGGTAATTGTTGTAGCTAGTGAAACAAATGTATTTTAACGCTAATTTTACGTGGGAGTTATGTGATGTCTTGTTGGTCCATTAATGTTCATTAATTTGCAGTAAGGGGAACTGTTATGGAGAAGTTTAGACTCAAATGCCACACATTTATCACCAGTGACAGCTGGAGACCCAGGTTTTTTGACGGTGTGTTAAAAACACAGTAAACGTTAGTAATTAAACGTTATTTTCGCGAACCACAAAAACAGAATACTACATGCAGTAAATAAACACGTATTTCATGTCCGTAAGCTTTAACACAAAGTAAAATCGGTAAATGGCAGGAAGAGGTGATGTCTCAAAGGTCTACAACGGATGTATAATCCTGTAATTGATGCATAGAGCCCGATTTATGTGATCCTATAATTCTTCTTGGCATCAGCCCTGCTTGTTTACTCCTATTCCATATTTATTTATTTATTTCGCCCTTTATTCCATCCCATGCTGCTTCTGATTGTAGGTAGACGGTGTAATATTAAATATGTAAAATGTCATGTTGCGTGTTTATGTTATACCCGGGCACACCCACCAAGACAGCCTGCTTGTATGTTTAATAAATTTGGCTAAAAGATATTTTTGGTTCTTATAATTATGCACAGACTCATCGTTCGGATCACACGAAGTAGTTTGCTGGCCAGCGGAGGTGTTACATGTGTGACTCGGGCGCTAGATGGCGCTGCTCCCCGGCCAGCACGGCGGCGCGGTGCCGAATGAATGGCTCAGCCAGCCGCTTCCGCCCCCGCCGCTACCTGCAGACGCGCCGCCGGCCGCCACCCCGGGCTGCTGTCTTAATTCCCCACCGCTGTCGGACACGTCAGCGCGGACAACTGGACGAGAAGCTGAGGAGAGTAGCAGAAGGTAAGATCTCGGTTTGTTAACCACGTTCGAATCTCTTTAACTCAGCTTCTTGGGTAGTTAGTAGATCTAAAGATTTAAACTTTTAAACAGCGCTGATTCGGCTGTTTTCCAGCTTATGATGTGCGTGGATATCTGTTGTTTTAATGCCGTACCTGGATATTTGGTGTCTAATAGTTTATATACATTGGATATATAGGCGCATATTGAAACTCTGCTCACTGAATCCATGTGATTTCAAGGAAAGTTTGTGTACCTTCACGTCCCTTTGGAACGAGTCACCACTACGGTGACTGTGGTTAAAACGTGGGAATAAAAGCGCCTATGGACGGGAGAGCACCGAACAAACGGGGCGATTCAGCCGTAATTAGAGCCCCCGCATATGTTTGCTTAAGCTTGATTAGGAGGCATGATGACCGATCGCATGCGGAGCCCGAATGTCACACCATCACCGCAGCTTTGGTGTGTGTAAACGTGGTTTAAAACCATACTAGTCTAGATTGCGTTTTTGAATTCAGCCTTTATTTCAACACTTTCCATGGCTTCTTTTCTTTATGAACAAAAACAGATTGAGTGTATTGATGTAACAAGACGCAGTATTATAGCCTCTCATTAGGGGAAAATGAAGCCGATCGGTGATTGCCTTCGTTCTTTAACTGTGTTCTGCCATCCCATCGTAATACCTGACGCTGGTTTGCTGAGAGCTCTTCTGCTGCCGGGGGCTGGTCCACTTCTGGCTCTTTTTACTTTGCCCATACTGACAGACTGAATCATTTGGATATTTTCCCGGATTAAATTTCTGAATGGGTAACTTGACAGCCCGACTGTGGTGCCGGTGCCTGTTTGTATGTCAGTCCAGGCTCAGCTGGGCTGGTGTGTCTCCAGGGCTGAGACAGAAAGAATGCACTGATTGCGCCCTTGCTCAGCGGTGTGGGTCTGGCGAATGAGGGTTAAGCTTTTGGGAATGACAACGCAGGACACTGCAGGATCTTGAAATAAAATATGAAAGTGAAAGTCAATGAAGGGAACACAGGGGGTGAGTGGGTTCCCTAAAAGGACAGTGGTTCGGTCGCACTCTTAGGCGGCGATTGTTTTACGCGCGGATTTCCGATGCACATAGCTGGGTTATTTCTGACAGTGTCATCGTACGATGCTGAACACGTGGTGCCTTTAGGAAATCAGTACCTCAGACATTATTATGTGTAATGAATGCAAGTTGAAATGCAAGTCCAGCAAAACAAGAACCAGTCTAAGAATAAATGTCATGTTGACATTCCATCGTATTTATATTTGCATGTATAATTTCCAACCCGCCACGAGGTCACGGTGGAGGTTGCGGCTCCTCTGCTCTGCACGTGCTTTGGGGCCAGCAAACGAGAAGCAAAACATAGAAGCTCAAAGGATCCAGGAGAAGCTGCTGCCGTTTTCTGTTCCTTTGCCACGGGCTGTACACAGATGGGCCCCGCGTTGTTCCGTGCGTGTCGTGCGTGGTACGCAGTGGTCCCTCATGAACTCCTCCGGCTCTGACTCCACTAAACATTGTCGCTGAACATCCCTTCCTCTCCCAGAGTGGAAGTCCGGCATGAAGGCAGCAGCGTAAGCGGAAACCTCGCCAGTGGATTCGTTCCCTTTTCTCACGTCGTGATATTGGTGCATTTCGGCAAGTAGATTCGTTACTTGCACAACAGTTTTGCGACAGTCACATTACATAACCGATTTTGGGATAAGTTACATTTTTTTTTGTCAGAACATAAATGTGAGAGCTGGTGAATGATGTCAGGATGCGTAACAGTTAGCTTTCATTACAGCGACTTTGTTTATATAGAGTCTTGCTAATGAAGGAAGGTCCTCAGCTCCATAGGTGACCGCAGTCCTGCCTGTTTTATTTTTTCCAATTTTTTCCCTATAAAGTCTACAGAAAAATGGGAGACGCATATAGGTAGGTAGAGCGGCCCAGGGGTCCCAGCAAAGGCAGTGGAGTGGCAGCGGGCTGTGTGTCCCCCCCCCCATCCCTAATCGACGTGTTGGGCTTGCCGACTGGGTGTGCGGTGTTTGTGTGGAAACTGTGTGATCTATGGTTTCAGTTGACACTGAAACAAATTGTGCACACTCGCTATAAATACCTCAAAAGATTATGCTGCTGATTATCGCTTTATAATATCGATAAGAGTTTCCACTCTCCGATGGCTTTTATTAAGCAGAGTTATCTATCCTGATGCTCTGTGAGCAGGCGGGCTGTATAGTAAACATGCCCAGTCAGTCCAGCACAGTTTCTTCATGTGTGTGGTTGGCTCAGGGATGAGCCACCTGTTCCCCTCTCACTTTTGTCTGCGGTTATATATGCCTGCCCTGCAGGCCTTTAGACATCGCCTTCTCTTCCTTCGGCCGGCCGCTGGATGATGATAATCTCTTCATTAGTGTTTTTTTTTTTTTTGCTGTTTTTAATAGCGTGCGACTCCTTGGAGATGTTGTGGTCTTCGTTAGGGGGACCATCGCCGCATGAAGGTCAGGTTGCGTAGATTCGCCGGGAGCAGAAATGAGTGTCTGGGCTGGGGGGGGGGGCTCTGACTTCTTTGTTATGGTCCTAGTGGGATCTGAGCCCTGTGAACAGGATATGAAACAGGGAAGTAAGCTTGCAGTAACAAAGCACTGTGGCTTCTGCTTTGGCAACCCCAGACTTGCAGTTACCTGTTGTGCCTGTAGGAGGCAGCGGTCTAGCAACACACCATGGCTTTGAATTACAGCCACCCTCTGTGATTCAGCACCCCAAGTGGACTGTAACATGGCCTGTAGGTTGCTGTGTACTTCAAACAAAATTGACGAATTAAGCATCGTTTTGCCATTATATAACCTTGTTTTAATCCCGCCCACTGCCCATGCTTGGCTGATGCCGTGGGATTGGTCAGCAAGACTAATTATGTAGTTTCCAGCACGCTTTAAAAGAGCTGTCATCTCCGTTATTAAAATGCACTCCTTTATTTGTGCTCTGCATGTCGGTCTGCTGCATCACAAACATTCTGCAGCCTCTAGGGTCGCGGGGTGGCGACAGATCGTTCTCCCCAACGTGTTCAGTTTAATTTTATTTGAAGTATACGGCCACCTTTAGGACAGCTTTCTGTTTTCCGTTTGCAGATCTGACTACCCTTCGATGTGAAGGTCCCCCCCTCCCCCCCCCCAGTTCCGCACACTTGGTTCACAGTGCCCTTCTGAGCATGTTAAATAGCCCAGCAGGAGTGATCTCCTGTCCTGCCAAGTTTTCCTGCATGTCAGCGCATATTCGCGTAGCGTGGAGTTTCCCAGCCTAGTCCTTGGGAACCCACAGACGGTCCACGCTTTTGCTCCCTCCCAGCTCCCTGCACACTTGTACCAAATATCCAGGTGTCCTGATTGGCTGGGAGCTGGGACGGCGCCAAAACATGGACCGGATTTTGAAATGGGGGTGGGGTGTTTGTGGCCAGGGCTCACTTGGCCATGGTGATGGATGTGGCAGCTTTGAGGTGCAAGAACTGGGAAACGAATGCACTGCATTTTCTCAGGCAAGTCCTCATAAGCCAGGTGATGCGTGTGTTCATTAGAGCAGCATTTCCCAACACAGTGCATGTTTTAGCTCCCTCCCAGTTCCGTATTCCTAAGACCTATACGAGGTATTCGGGCATCTTGATTGGCTGGGAGCTGGCAGGGAGCGTCTGGGGTTCCCGAGGACTGGGCTGAGAAACGTCGCCTCAGAGGCCCTTCGGCAGACGGCCGGATAACGCGAGGTTACGCTTGCCTGCCAGAAGCAGCTCATGTGGCTCAAGTGATGTCATGTCACAAATCTTCCTGCTTCCATTGTTGGCTGAGCGGCGGGCGGGAATGCCGGCCAGCCGGTTCGTGTCGCCGAAATTCCCAGCGCTGCAGGGCGAGGACGCTTCCTTACGTATTTTGCTCCGTTCTTCTCTCGTTAGACCTGCTTGCGGCTGCTCTTTCCGGCTTTCCGGCTTTCGTCCGAGGCCTGAAGGTTCTCTAAAAATAGCCAGCTAAGCATCACTGGTCCAGTATGCCAAAGTGTTTGTGAGGAGCGAGGAGCATATCTGTATAGACCCCCTCTCCCAATTATTAAAAGCTGTCATTTTTTTCTTTTCTGATCTTTCACAGCTCTTCTCTTTCTTTTCCCTTCCCTTTCCCCCAGGTCCAGCTCAGTTCCTGCATGGAGGTCCCCTATCACCGCTGTGAGCAGCAGCCCAGACTCCCTCACTGCTGACGAGTCCTACCAGAGGGCAGAGACCAGCGCCCCCTTTCAGTCACGCCATGGAGCAGCCTAGCGGTCCCAGCGTCAGCATCCCCTGTCACGACGAGCACAGGGACAAGAAGAAACGCTACACTGTGAGGGCCGGACATAGCAGGGCGTGTGGGAGGAGGGGGCGGGGCTCTTATGACTCCGCCCACCCCTTTGTAAATGGTGGACAGATGAACAAGTGTTGCCTATCTCTATACTGACAGCTCACTTGCTGTGACGGTTCAAACACTCGGTAGCTGCTTCTTCACCTGTGACTGAAAACAATGAAAATATATTTTTAAAAAGCTTCTTTTCTTTCTCCAGGTTTACAAAGTGTTGGTCAGTGTTGGGAGGGACGAATGGTTTGTCTTCAGGAGATACGCAGAGTTTGACAAACTGTATAACACAGTAAGTGGAGTTTAGGACACGCCTCCTCAGGCCAGGTCTGACGGTGTGAACCATGTGACGTCAGTCGTGGGATCAGGCCGCGCGGCGTTAGTGTCGGGTGTCGTGTGAAGTTTGTTTACTACACAAATTAAATATAAATGAAGATGATTTCTTCTTGATTTCTTGTTTTCTTTCTCTTAGTTAAGGAAACAATTTCCATCCATGAACTTGAAGATACCAGCTAAGAGGATATTCGGAGACAATTTTGACCCGGGTAAGTCCTGGCATCTCTCAGAGCGGGGATTGGGGGGGGGGGGGGGAGACAGACACCTGGAGATTTTTTGCTTCCAGTGAATGTAAATGAACTGGAGAACTGTGTGGCCAGAGCGAGACATGAGCTCATGTGACTGCGCCTAATAGGCGCAGTTACTCTGCAGTGGGAGTCTTTGCACATTCACACCCTTATTATTAGAGATGATGTCACCGCAACCTGTTTACAGGTGTCTGTGTGGCTCAGATGGGTGTCTGTGTGCTAAATGCCGGCACAGCAGATGCTGTGGGAAGGTATTACTCATGAGAAACTGACAGAGCTGAAGGGTAGTGCTCTTAGTGATAGGCTGATTGTTTACACTGTACCTCTTATACTCAGTAATATATATTTAAATTCCCCGCCACCCAAATTGCCCTGGAGTCCAGCTGTCACCTTTCTAAAATTTCCAGTCCTAATTTTACAGCATTATCAAAGACTGTTTGAACTTGAGGTTAAAATATCTTTTGTTTAACTGTGTTTTTTTCCTACCTTCTAGAATTTTTAAAGCAAAGGAAAACTGGGCTTAACGAATTCATCCAGAAGATTGTCTCGCACCCGCAGCTCAGCAGCCGGTGAGGCCCTTTCCGCCGCGTCACCCGCCGGTCGAGGTCTGGATACCCGGTTTTGCCCCCGTCCCTGATCGCTCAGGCCCTGCTAACTGGCTTCTTGCTGAGTTCTCCTGGCTGGATTCTGTTGCTCCGTGACCCCAGTGATTGTGGTTTGCAGGGACCCTGTAAGCTCCAGCACCTGACCGCTTTCTCACATCTTGCTCGCAGTCCTGAAGTGCGTAGCTTCCTCCTGATGGACAGACTGAAACGCTGGTCGGACGCCTCTGAGGATGAGGAGGAGAAGGTGGGTGTGGCTGTGCTGGGGACACGTCTATTGTGTGTGTGTGTGTGTGTGTGTGTGTGGTATTGCTTTGTTGAGACCAGATTTCCAGGTTTCCCCGTAATGTGAAAAAGGCTATAACCAAGTGGAAACTCACTGTGACTGCAATCAAAAAACTAAAAATGACAAAAGTCTTGTATTTAATTTGGTCACTTATGTTTAAGGTTAAGGCTGGGAAGGGGTTAAGGTTGTTGGGTTAGGGTTATGCCCTTAGAAGTGAAAGGACAGTTCACACAAAATATACAGTGCTCACAAAAAGTCATGGTATACCTGCTTAATTAAGTTAAAAATATTGCAGACTTATTGGTTTTATGACAAAAATCATTAATTTGTTCATTCGTTTACAAAGAAAATATGTATTACATTATAAACGACCAGTAGTTTTAAGTAAAAAATTATTTTTAAGTAGCAATAAATTGAAGCCCAAATTATAGTTCTAAAGGATCTGTTCTGAGTTAAAAAATTGACAGTCTCATTGGATGCTTTTTAATCAGTAACACCTTTGCAGGACAATTTTTCTTGATTGCTTTGGCACACTTCATGAAACATATTAACATTCTCAAGAATATAAAAGCATTTCTCACAACACTTCATGCATATAGTATGACGCTGCAATAGCCTGCAACTAACCCAAAACAATTAACTCATATCTCAAAAGCAAATAATTCCACCAATGAATTAGTCAGTACCACCAAAATGAAAAGTACTGTTTTAACCTCAAGAGTCAAAATACATAGATATATTGTCAGTGAAGTCTGCTGCAGAATTCTGCATGATAGTCAGTTACCACTTTCTCATTGTCACTGACTGGCCATTTTTCTTTAGCAAACTGATAGTTATTTTTGTCAAAGACACTAGTTTCAACACTGCAAGCCTCTACATTACAGTATGCAAAGTTCACGCAAGAGAAAGCACTCACATGCACGAGTAACTTCAGGTCTCAAGGCACAGTACAACAGCAAACAGTCACACAGCACTGTGTAACACAAAAACAGCAAAGTTGCAATACAAGGACAACATTTTGCAAAAGTTTATTGCCATTTGAGAAATGCTCCAAAGTAATCGAGGAAAACTGTAACGCAGAACACCACACATTTGTGTTCAGTATTCCTTTCGGAGCAAATGAACAGAACCGAATCAGTCAAAAAATAACGAAACATAAAAAGAAGACATCTGTATGGAAGATATGAAGAGAGATGTTTAACGTTGCTTGTCAATGGACTTTTGTTTTGGAGCAATAAATTTGCAACATTTCTACAGAATTAAGCAAGTACCCCGAGACTTTGTGTGGGTGCTTGTGTGTGTGTGCTTGTGTCTGTGTGTGTGCGCGTGTGTGTGTACTTGCGCATGCGCACTTGCCCACCCTGTGATGGACTGGCTTCCCTTCCCAGTGTCCCCTGGTCTTTCTGGGATGGGCTGCAGGTCCATTGTCCCCTTGTCACGGATGGATTCTGACTTGGTTTTGTTTGCTGCTTCTCAGAACAGCCCTACCTCCAGAAACATCAACCTGGGCCCTTCCGGAAACCCACAGTGAGTCTGTCCCCTCATTTATCTTCCTGGTTTTCTTGGTGTGAGGTGGGTTTTGTTGCATACTTCTTTTTATTTTTGGTCCTTATATTTGAACAACTGTCTCTTTTAGTTGATGGTACCCTTTCATTTTTTCAGTTTTTTTTTTGTTTTTAATGTACGAAATTTTTCTTAAGCTATGGAGAGTTTACAGTGGACCTCACCGCTATAAGCATGTACATGCTGTGTACAGGCCTTCCTAAGACCGCAACGTGTCACTTACATGCAATCACAGCAAAGCCATTAGAGCAGAAACTAACCCTTGTTGTTGAGATTGTTAGGGTCTTTGGCAAGCCTATGAAAGGGGCCTTGTGGTATCTGTGGAATCCAAAATTTCAGTTTTATAGTAAACCCAAGGAGGACTGTGTGTACTTTCAGAAGGAAATGGTTTCAGGCGACATCACTTCCTCTTGTTGCTAAAGGTTATCTGTGAAACTGCCGCCCTTTGCATCAGACCGCCAGGAGAATTACCACAAAAAAAAAAAATCAAAATAGCCTCCTGTTACCTAAGTATTTTACAGCCTGCAGCCCATATTTCTGCACAGTGACTGTTCAGGATTGTTACTCAGAAAATGGAGAATGTCACCCTGTTTGTCTTGCTCTGCAGTGCCAAGCCCACAGACTTTGACTTCCTTAAAGTCATCGGGAAGGGGAGTTTCGGCAAGGTATGTGTCCATTTCGGGAAACCCAGTGGGGGTAAACGTCTCTCCTGGTGGTTGCTGTCCAGCAGTGGTGACCTGTAGAGGAAGTGTGACAGAGCTGGTGGGAGATCACCAGCCTTGGGGGGGGTGGGTGGTGTTTTTGGACAATTGCCCAACACGTGTCCCTTTTCCCTTAAAGGTTTTTCTTGCCAAACACAGACTGGACGGGAAATATTATGCAATCAAAGTTCTGCAGAAAAGGCTGATTGTGCATCGGAGAGAGGTAACGGCTTGACCTGCTTCCAGCAAACGTGTTACTTTGACTGCTTGATCCCTCCCGCTAAGTGTGGATGTAGATGATGCCTCCCCCCCCCGGCATCCCTGCCTGCGCTCCACTGTTACCGCTTAATCATCCGCCACGTGTCACTGTGCTTGTTTTCTTGCAGCAAAAGCACATCATGGCCGAGCGGAGCGTCCTCCTAAAGAGCGTCACGCACCCTTTCCTCGTGGGCCTGCATTACTCTTTACAGACTGCAGACAAGCTCTACTTTGTCCTGGATTTCATCAACGGTGGGGAAGTGAGTGCAGGGGACCCAGTGACAGGGAAACCCAGAGTCACGCAATGTGCAGTGTCGCTTCCACTGGCAGCTGCGCCTCGTTCCTGCAGAACCCTGGAAGCTTCTCTCCCCCTCTGCCCGGCCATTTCCCTCCATGCACCTTCACTTCAGTGGCAGTTCCGGACTATGTCAACTGGAGGGGCCAGGCTGGTGCCAGTTGTTCCGTTAGGAGGGGGGCAGATACATTTGACCTTTATGCCCACCAAGTATTACTTACACTAGATTGCAAGGATTAAGAAGTAAAAGTCAGTTTTGAAAATCGATGTTATTTATGCATTGCTTTGCAGTTACATGTTTGCAAAAACTGTCAAATGTAACTCACTCTGATTTCTTGTTTAGATTCTCTTGCTTCCACAAGCTTGACTATTTTTTTCACTCATTAACTTTTCTGTTCAACCACCTGATGGGACTCGACCTCCCAGTGCACAAAATTTTAGCCCACATATGTAAATGTAGATAATAATAGTAATGCATTTATTTCAGAACCAAGTAGCATACATATTTAGGGGGGGCATGTTGTCACAGGGGCACTGCCCCCCCCCCCCCCCAGAACCCCCCCTTCACTTCGTCACTATTCACCACCAGTTGTTTGTTTTTCCTTCCAGCTGTTCTTTCACCTGCAGAGAGAGCGGACCTTTCCAGAACCCAGAGCCCGGTTCTATGTAGCAGAAATTGCCAGCGCTCTAGGCTACCTCCATTCCTTAAACATCATTTACAGGTAAGTGGCTTTTTCCCTGAGCATGTGACCCCCACCCGCAGCCGTGATTTTCCTGCACAATCTATTGTTGCTATAAAGTCTAACGCTTGACTTTCTACTGCTAATAGTGGTTTCTTAGATGTCCTCCGATCTTTACTCCTGATGTTTGGGCCATTGCAAGGCATGCTGGGAAATGTGGTTTCTGTGGTGTCACAGGGCTTTGTCTTGTGCTGCCTCTCTGCTCTCTCCTGATGTGTAGATCTATACCCTTCATCCTCTCTGTTCCTCACGGTCCCCACTGACCATTGTTGTGCTGGAAACTGCAACTTGTGAATAATGACAGTCTGCTCTTAACAGGGATCTGAAACCAGAAAACATCATGTTGGACTTTCAGGTGAGTCCTCCTGGCACCCTGTGGGGTCTCAGCTGCCGGGGGGGGGGTCTGCGCGCTGTAGGTCACGCTGTCAGATCTGCCGACCGGTCCGGCGCTCGAGGCTGAGCGATCTGTGTTTCCGTCTGTGTGAATCCCGATTGTTATGTGGAGGCGGACATGCAGACATGTGGGTGTTCTGTCACTGCGCACCATCACAAAGCTTTCAGAGAGACAAGGAAGAGCAGAAACAAAGGAGGGATGCTCCAGTGTTCATTCCAGTGCTGGAATGCAGTGCCATTTTCTAACAGATCCTGCCGGGAATGTGAGGGAGCAAGAAAATGGGCGAGAGAGTGCCACTGTGCCATAGAACAGAAGGTGGTGGTGGGTGGACTGGCGGGTTTTGGGGGGAGGGCAGTGTTCTAACAAGCCCTGTCTGTCTCCCAAAGGGCCACGTTGTCCTGACGGACTTTGGATTATGCAAAGAAGGCATGGGCCTGGCTGACACCACCAACACCTTCTGTGGGACGCCAGAGGTAAACGGCCTGGGGGATGGAGGAATGGCCTCCTGAGGGGAGGGGCCGTCGAGCTCGGGTGCGAGCCAGTGTTCCTCAGCCCATCCACGGGGACCCCAGGACAGTCTGCCTGAACCAGCCAATCAAGAACACCCAATATCTGGTACAGGTGCACTGGGAGCTAGGAGGGGGCAAAATGCTGTGTCACTGCACACTCTGTGGGTTCCCAAGCAGTTGGGTTTAAAAAGGCGTTTATTTTTGTTGATGATCAGGGTTAAAATTAGGGTCAGGGCTGGGGCTGTAGTGTGGAGTGTGGCCCCCGGGCCAATCCGTTCAGTGTCAGTTGCTCACGCCAGACTCCTCTCCTGTCCCCCCCCCCCCTAGTATTTGGCTCCTGAGGTCTTACGGAAGCAGCCCTACGATAACACAGTGGATTGGTGGTGTCTGGGCTCGGTCCTCTACGAGATGCTCTTTGGCCTGGTAGGTTGCAGTTCTCCACAGCGCCCCCCCCACCTCCCAGAGGAGCTTCTGACACTGAGCTGATCTCTCCCCCCCCCCCACAGCCCCCCTTTTACAGCAGGGACACGCATGAGATGTATGACAACATCCTGCACCAGGCGCTGCGGATGAAGCCGGGGGTGTCTGGCCAGGCTGAGGCCTTCCTGCATGGGCTACTGCAGAAGGAGCGCACACTACGGCTGGGTTCCCGTGGGGACTTTGTGAGTCTCAGCCACTGGGTCCCATTACGGCCACCAGGCCAACACAAACTGGTTCCCATTATGGCCACCAGGCCAACACGAACTGGTTCCCATTATAGCCGCTAGCCCAGCACGAACTGGTTCCCAATATAGCCACCAGGCCAGCATGACCTAGTTCCCATTACAGCCACTATGCCAGTATAAACTGGTTTTCATTACAGCTTCCTCAGTGCTTGCATAATCCATGCCCATGGTAGGTAAACCACCCATACAGTAACCAGCAGCCCTAATCCATTCATCCATCAATCAGTGTCTTTTGTCTGTATTGTCCTTCTTGTGGCACGCCATCAGTATGAACAATCAGAGTTTGTGTGTGTGATGATTCTTTTGTTTCGTACATCTTCAGAATGAGATCAAAACACAAAGCTTCTTTTCCTCTATCGACTGGGATGCTCTCGAGAAGAAGCTGATTGAACCGCCTTTCAGACCTACTGTGGTAAGTGCCAGCATCCACTCGCATTCCCACCACTGGAAAGTCATCAAAATGTTTTTTTTTTGGTATTGTACAAGTCTTATAGCCAGGTCTGTCCTAATAATTTTTTTCACTTGCAGAGTTCAGTGTATGATACTACGAACTTTGACCTAGAATTTACAGAGGAGAGCGTCACAAATTCAGTGCGTTACCCCATTGTCAACGCCAGTGTTCTGGATGCAGATGACACCTTCCTGGGCTTCTCCTATGCCCCGCCCACTGATGACTCCTTCCTGTAAACGAGCCAATGAGGACAGCTGTGTGTAATTCTCTCTCTTCCCTATGTTAACATTGACCTTGTTTACAGTTTTCAAGGGACCTTTTGAAATTGCATTAATTAATGTAGAATAAAAGTTTAGTAAATGTCACATGAATGAGCGAGGATTTCTTTTGCTGGATTAAATTTATGAACTAAAAACTGAAGGTTGTGATGTGGCTGTTTCACTTCCTGCTACATGGCCTTGGATCCTGCTGGATTTTTTATTGAAAACTTTGAATGTGTTGCGTATGTATTTAGTCCAGTTGCTGGCATTCTGTTATGCAAAATGTATTTTGTATTCACTGTTAATAAAAATACGAGAGAATTTGTAGACAAACAAGCACTTAAAAATAAAATGTATATGTCTTTTTGGTTATGTTCAATATTGTGTTTATTTCTAATCATGATAGCTGTAAATATGCTGTTCTAATTGTTTTTTTATTTTATGTTTTTTTTTTTTTTCCTGCCATGTCTTCTCTGAATTAAAATTAGTTTTCCAGGCATGTACATGGTGAATGTTGAAGAAATTCAAGACCACTTGTTGCCTTAACGACAAATATGTCGTTTGAGGGGGTAAAATTATATTCCTGCTGAAAATAATTTTAATATCTGGACCTTTTTCCCAACACTTCACCACATCATCATATCTAGTATTTTATCTTTTGCGTTTCTTGCATCATGCTTTCAGTCCTGAGAACCGGGAAATGATCATCATGTATCATGTAAATGAATTCCGTGGCGTTATTTTATGTGTCCTGTACTATTGAAATGATACTATTTTACATTTGCCATGGTTTTTTTTTCTGATTTCCGGCAGGTAAACATTTATATTCGGTATGAGGTCTACCCTGCAAGTCCACCTCGAAGCTGAAAGTGCTGTACTTAAGCACCAAACAATGAAGGGCACAAGGGGGCGTCGCAGGGAATGAGACAGTGGTCTGGATAGGATGCCTGCACAGATGGAAACCTTCAGCCTTACCTGACAGATCTTTAAAATGCTGTTGTGGGAATTTCCACAGTGGGACGGGTTCAAATGGTACTCAGGCTTATAGCTGCTTGAGTTTGGAGTTTGTGTGTACTGGGGATTGGAGGGGGTTCCCTATCTACTGCTCCTCAGCTTTGGCACATGGGGCAGTATGACATTTGCATTAGAAGTCCTACTTTCTGACCAATCACAGTCAGACACTATCAGTCATCACTAGTTGTAGAGTAGAGGAGGACAGTAGGAGCTGTGGTGAGTCAGAAGTACATCAGGTCCGATGCTGGCACACAAACCCCACAGTTGTGGTTTTGGTTTCAGTATCTTTTCTGGGTTTCAATACACTGAGTAGCATTTCTGTCAGGGGGGGTTTGCAGCTGCTACCATGTAACAAACAGGCTCTTGAAATGGTCAGTGGGTCCCAGCAATGTCCTTGTGTGACTGACAGGACCTGGCATAGGGCCATGAACAGGGAAGGTGAACGCAATGACAAGGAAGGTTACGGATGGGTGTGAGTTCTGGGGCAGGCTCATGCAGACCGCAACCACATTGGTGCCTAAATTTGTTAGCTTATATACTCAGTTATAGAGTCCTAACCCCCTCCCCCCCCACCCACATTATTTCTCTGGATAGAACTGCTGCCATCGGAATCAGAAAGACCATGATTGGCCAAGTATGTTAAACACAAGAGTACATGGTGGGTGTGACCAGGTTTGTCATGCAACACGCAAGGCAATGTACAAGCATGTAAACATGACATTTTACACTTTAACATTAGACTGTCTACCTACAATCAGAAGCAGCATGGGATGGAATAAAGGGTGTGATTAGATAAATAGATAGAGAGAGAGTGAATGAGTGAGTAAAGGGGTGATGATAGTAAAAGGCCTTTGTGTGGAGTTTGTGGGCGTGTCCTGCAATAGGCTAGCCTGCCCCCAATCCACCCCCACCAGTGCTTCCTGGAACAGTAGCACTGGATAAACATTCAGCGGTCGCCTTGATCTTGGGTGTTCTTTGGGATCACAATATTTACAGTGCGCCTCTGCAAGCCTGCTGGATCCTGCATAGGAGGGACTGCATTACTCTTACAGGGGGCCAAATTTATCATTGGCCAATGATATGTTTTGAAGTGGTGAGTGACAGGGGAGGGCCACTCCTGGGGCCAATCAGCTTTGAGCTGGGGCCAGCTGGCACATATTGAAAAAGGTTCATAACAGTGCAGCATTGTCCCCGTCCTGCTACTTAATGTTAAGCCTTCAGGCCTATGAAGTCTGGTCAGTACATGTGTCAGTGTGAAAGAATTTATTCCTGGATTTTATATTTCTTCTTATACGTACCACAATACAACTTAAACACATTTTTTCCTGGTTGTATGTTTTTGTTCCATTTTCTGCAACTTTTGAGCCTATGGGCACAAGGCAGGGAACAGCCCAGGATGGGACACCAACCCATCACAGAAAACTAGAGGAAAGCCCATGACAGCTTGAGGAGAACATGCAAACTCCACACAAATGAAACCCAGACAGAGGCTCAAACCCAGGTCCCAAGGCAACAGTGTAAACTACGGCACCACCCCAACATTTATGTTAATATTATTCTGTTAAATGTTATGAAATGTATGGAATCTGCTTTCAGAGAGGGTGGTGACCCACTCCAATATCTCCCCAGGAAGTCGTTCATTGTTAACAATCGCCAGTATTGATTGTCGCATTACATAACCACAAAGACAATGGTTGGAATTTACATCCATTTTTGCAGCAGTGCATATTTGGTACAGTCATCTCCTGGCATTGTGGAGATTCCTCTGAAGGGGGCGGCATGCTGCCTGCTTCCTGTCGCAGCAGGAAATTTGCTCACATCCTGTTCAGCCCGCAGCCAGCTCTGGCGGTACTCAGCGCGTGCTTTCGCTCCGCAGCGCCTCCATAGTAGCGCCGTTCAGTTGGAACGTGGCAAAGAGCCAGACCACCTTTCACTCGCCAATATGTGCTGCGCCTCCTCACTGAAGCTTCTGGCCACAAGATGGCGCATTTCAACCATTTATACCGTTAAGAGCCGTTCCTCTTCTACATAGGGCAAACAAAATGAATGGCTTAAGTCGAAAGCTGAGTAAATATTTTTCAAATTCTTTCACTGGAGTGTCGGATGTCATTGAGAAGTCAGTCAGGAGTGTAACTGTGCAGTTTTAAAGAGGAACCTGCATGGCATGGCATTCTCAGAGAACAGGCATGAGGATGACTGCTGCGGCAGGACTTTCAGAGTCGTCAGCAGGACAGGACAGCAGAGCAGACACTGCAATGTGAGACACCAGCCAGAATCAGACACTTTTATCCAAAGTAACAAGCAATCAGGGTCAGACGGTTCCTGGGGGGGTTAAGGCCCTTGCTTAGGGGCCCAACGGTGATGTCACTCTTCCTGATTCCCCCCCAGGTATGTACAAGGCATAGGTACAGGTGTGTCTGGTGAAACATACTGCGTATATTAATGCATTTATTGATCAGTGACTTATAATGAAATCATGATTAGTCAGACACATACAGCACAACACACGTATTGACAGGATGGTTAGGCTCTGTGTGGCCCGTTCCAGTCATTCCGCAGCCGTAGGAAAGAAGTGCATCAGGCACTGAGCTGTCCTGGTTCTGAAGGCTGGTAATGTTTCCCAGATGAGCATTTTTAGCAGACACAGTGAGCACGCTGGGTTCCACGCCCTCGGTACTGCAAGGCTGGAAGATGGCAGCATATAAGTTCATTTCTTTTTGAAGTACATCAGGTTCTACTTAAAAAATGAGATGATCTGGGTGCAGGTGGCATTTTGACCATGTACCGCAGCAGCATTGCCTACAGTCTGGCTCACTAGGACATGCCAATGGCCCCCTTCCCTAGTTAGTGGAGGATGAACCCAGATACAGAATTTTGTGCATGACGGCAAACTGCTCATCAGGCTGCTGTATGGCTTGGCGGGTTCAGACACGGTGTCTCTAATCTGAAGGTTGCTGCTTCAAACCTGATGGTTGGTAGTGGGATTTTACCAGTGGGCCCCTGAGCAAAACCCTTAACCCCCAATGGCTTCTCAGACCCACTGAGCCTGCTTTTTCAGTTGTGTATTGCTTTGTATAAAAGTGCCCACTGAATGCAATGCGTGTGTTTTGATGTAGGAAAAAAAAACACAGGACTCCATCATTACATAAACACAAAATCAACTTTGTTTTGCATTTCTTGCAGAAAATATCCAGCTCAATAAACACAAAGGATAAATTCGATAGAAAAGGACGAATAGTCAACTCTCTGAAGTCCCTGAGTGACAGTTAGCGTTGACTGGCTAGACTTATGGCTCATTTCTGTGTAGAGTATTGATTGTTTGTCTGCTTTGGTGAGTCGTGCTGAAGGAGAAGCCAATGTGTCCGCGGCGGGGCTGAGACAGCCGCGATGAGCGATGCGCCGGGGGTCAAAGGGCGTGCACAGCACAGCTTGGCTACACGCTCCTGGAAACGACGCTTCAATATTAGCCTTGGTGGTTCAACTCAAGGTCAGGACCTTTACCAAGACTGCCGCAGCTCGGAGAGGGAGAAAGGCCTAAAGTCAGGCTTCCTGCTATGAGGGCTGGGCTCCTGAGCGCCGGCCAGCCGAAGCCAATGGAGGACTAGAGCGATCCACAGAAACCCAAAGTGCCATTCATCAAAGAGCGGACAAGCCGCTGCCAGGATGATTTATGACGACTCTGCCGGCACGTTTCAGCTTAGTTTCTGATCGAATTCGTCCTCCTCTTGTGACAGTGAAGGGCGTAAAACTTTCTGAATGTCAGAACTGTACTGCCAATTATGGCCACATAAATGTCTCTGAATTCAGATCACATACTTGGGACAAATAGCTCACCAAGATGTACAGATGTACTCCAGACGTTTGATGGACTGTCTGTCCTGTTGCAGGTGAAATGGTGGTTGGGGGGGGGGGGGCACTAACGGGCTGTCATTTTGGGATGTTTCAGTCTGGTTAATATCTATCTATCTATCTATCTATCTATCTATCTATCTATCTATCTATCTATCTATCTATCTATCTATCATTTTTACATTTTCTGCAAGTTTGCTAGTCAGTTAATCAGAACGTTTCTAATGTATACAAATTCCTTCCTTAATTAAAACAGGCGTAATAAATGTTGTTTTGCATGAAAATCTTGAGTAATATCCTGGGCTGCTCTAAATTAACTGCTTGGACGCAGAGTTGCCAACTTCGGTCAGCTGGCTGCCGTTTACATACATGTAACAGTTTTATTACCTTGTAAATAGTATGTAGGGCTTGCAAAGTACCCCAACGCTTTTGATGTAGCTAATTTTAGGTTTATAATGGAATAATATTGATTTGCGGTATGATTTCTTGCGTGACCGTGAGAGTCTGAAAGCGTGAGTGTCACCGCAGACGCGTGACACTGGCTGCCCCGTGAGTTTATGATCTTTGCACGAACTAATAGAAAATTTCTTTGCACCTGTTGATTATAATTTCGGTTGGTATAAACTGTTCGCAGTGTATTCAATCATGTCAATCGGATTATCAGTAATTGCACACATTTCTAAAGGTGTTTGTCGCATATTCAGTGGATATAAGCTTGGCTGTGCAAAACATTCAAAGCTGATTTTAAACAAGAACGACAATGGTGCGAGGTAAATATCATGCACGGCCTAACTGAAATCTGTGCTTTATTCAAGTAGTTAAATTTCCAAGAAATTATTTGCTTCTTTTTATTTACAAAACCTCTATGGTAGCATACGACTCTCTGAATAACAAGAACGCGTGTCCTCACATACAATTAAGTTAAATGTGCACTAATTTCAAACATATAAAGTATTTTTCGTTTCCCAACCCCTACCATTTGAATACCGCTATAAAAAAATACATCAAGTAGGATGTTATTTTCGGTTATGGAGCTTGAGTCTGTTCTGCGAGTTTTAACTTCAATAGCACGCAAGTTTTGCTGCGTTTATTTTTGCGCGCATTGTCTGTGGATGCATTGGCTGTTTATACAGCTATTCGCACGCCAAGAGCCAACCAACGAAGAAACCTCTGTCACTGCTGCTGAAACTCTAACAAACCACTTCACAAGACAAATGTTAAGTTACACACATGCGTTTAGTGCAAACATTTTAACCGAAAGTGCATCGCTGAAAAATTAAGCATGACAACCCGTTTCCAGCTGCAGAGCAATTTCTCAAAACACTCTTTGGGGAACACCTAGCACGAACAAAACCGAACACGATCAGCTTTACAGCAGAAGACATACATGTACACTTTATTTTTCATGCCAACATACATATTTCACTCCGCTATCATTACTTTAAACTCAAATCACCAAGTGCGGATTTTCACATGAATTGTGCGGAGTCATAAATTTACAAAGAATTCCTTTAGAAGACATGACAAGTATATATTTTATACATAAGTTATTGAAAAACAAGGTAGCTACAAGAAGTAGGCAGAAACGACGGGGTCCGAAGCCGGACTGCAGGCGGCTGTCAAAGGCGCTTTCAGTGTCCGTCTCTTCGTCCTGTCCTTCTTTTCACGGACCATCGAAGGGAAATTCGGCAAAGTTATGTCTGAGGGTTCGATGATTTGCTTTGGTTTGAGTTTTCGGTTTGCCCTGAGCTATTCAGAAATTGTCCGGTTGCCCCAACGTAAAGCCTGGATCGCATTGGCCATTTCTAGGGAAAAATACATATACAGTTTATAAAATAATGAAAGTAAATGCATTTTCAACTGTGTGTTATTTAGATATTAGACAACTGTGACTGGACGCGACTTGTCTGGACATAAAATTTGTGTATTTCTAAAAAAACGACAGATGTTATCATTTATTAGTGGTGTTAATCGTGCTTTTATTTGGAAACTTAGGATCATTGTTGCATAAAATTTCTTTTCACATCTTTAGTCCACGCAATATTCCAGCTAAGAATATATGCAACATATTTAATTCTGTATTTTTTTCATTGTTTAAATATATAAAGATTTAAATGCATGGTAGGCCTATATCAGCCGCAGTACTCGATCGCCCTCAACACCTATATGAAGATTTTCTCTCACTTTAAATAGTTAAAATAATGCCCATTTGAGAAGCCTTAAACGGATCTTGCTTTTTCATACAAGCAGGACTTGGTACTCCAAGAAGAAGTGGAAGGATTGAGCTTATGACGCTGGTGAAAGCTTACACTTACTTTGACTGGGTGCAGATAGCCATCGCCCTTCAGGGAGTGTAAGACCTCGCTTTGCCTCGTGCTCTCTCCCTCCTCCATCCCTTCTTCTTGTAAGGTTTTGGTCAGGTGCGCGATGTACGTGGTGGCCAGTATCAGCAGATCGAGTTTGGACAGTTTGGTGTCCGGTGGTACTGACGGCAAAGTCCGCTGCAGCTCCAGGAAGGCGTGCCGCAAGGTCTGCACCCGGCTTCGCTCCCTGGCCGCGTTGGCGGCGGCTGGGCGGCCTCTACCGGTGAGGCCGCCGGTCGGGAGCAGCCTGGGCCGCGTCAGCGTCTCGCTGCGACGCCTGTCCGGAGACGGTATTTCAGAGCCTGGACTGCAGCCCGGGCTGGGTGTAGGGCTGTCATCCATTACCAACGCGGGCTTGTTCTCACTCGCCATAGACTTTCAACCATACGGAGCAATTATGACCCTGACAGAGAACAGACATTAAACTTAAACGACAGTCAAAGACTGTATCTGATCATTCAGAATAATTTCGTTATTTGAAACAAACAAACAAATAAAAAAATAAATAAAATCAGGGCAACATTAATTCCATTATAAATCTGGCCGTGGTCTTTTAGATGACAGTCCTGTAAACAGAAATACGAGAGATCTTTCTAATTTCATAAAGTATGCAATATAACTGGCATGACAACAAAACAGAACATACATACAACAGAAGTACTCTTTGAATTTCCAGCTTAAAAAATTCGGATTCAAAGCATTATTGTGATGACCATTTTTGGACAGAATTTTTACAAATAATGTATTTAATAGTTCTTTAATTTGAAAATTGGTGCATGGTTGCTATTGAACAACAAATCACAAGTCACAAACAGCCTGGGTATAGGCTATACTTTGAGGTTTCAGTCCTAATTGTATTTCATGTGGTAAAATATGAAATATAGATAGCCTCGATGATATCTTGGGTATTTCTTCTAAAAGAGCCAGATAAAGAACTTACCACCTCGAAGCTTCTCGGATCTTTCATTGAGCTGCATTTATCCCGCGGATTTAGCTCCCCTCCCTCTTCGGAGATCACCGGCTATATGCGGACCGCAGTTGCCCAGCTGCTGGTTGTTTTATAAGCCTGGTAACGCGGCGTGGAGGAGAAGGTGCGCGTCCGCGCGCGATCTCACCTGACTGAGGGCGCAAATCTCTGGAGCCCCCAATTTAGCTCGAACACGGAGAGCTGACAGCGCTTTCACTCCAGTGTAATTAATCACAAGTCCTTAAATCTCGCTGGCGCAGGGTGAAACACGGGGCTATTTTCTCTTTCCATGCATTTGTAGCGGACGACAGGAACATACATTTCAGTCTGTTTGTTGTATTAATTTGATATAATACCCATAGTGGGCGGCAGCTGCACATTGAATACCAAGTCACGTGCCAAAACCACCAATCAGAATGAAATGGATTCATTCTCATATATTTCTCAAAATATTTTGTTTCATTCACATGGACGTAGGTAGTTATTTTCAGAAAACATTTTAATCTATTTAGGCCTAGTATTGAGATGGAGGCCTTTTGTACACATTTGTTTATTTTTTACCGAGATGTGTAGGCCTATACCTTTTTACCGAGATGTGTAGGCCTATCCAGAAAACATTTTAAATCGAGAGACCTGTAATTTTATCAGGCACCTTATACATTTATTTTGTGTGTCAAGCAGTATCCAAGTACACTTAATTCTTATTAATTTTAACGAGTTTCACAAGTGTAAAATTACATATAACTAATTTGTTTGTTTTATGCTAAAAGTAGTATGTTTTTAAATATCCTGTGAAAGAGCAAAAACAAACTCTAATGGCTGCAATCAACAGGCATGTATGAGGAAATTCTTGAGAAGCACATAAATTAATCACCCTGACTTACAAATTTCCGCACACTGTGATGCCGGCAAACAAATGAATGGAATTATTCACAACGTTTATATCTCAGACATTTCCTAATAAGCATTGTTTTGGTAAGGATGGAGTAACATTGTTCCAAAAGTGTACTAATTGCGCAAAAAAAAAGAAAACGAAAACTTTAAGCAATTGCCTTTATGTCTTTCGAGAAAAAATCGCTCGTGCGTGGTTTTAAACAACGCCTTCAAATCAATGTAAGAATATGTAAACTTTAAATGAAACAACACGTCCGAGTTTACTTATAGCACTCATCGCGTACCACTGACTTTTGGGTACAAACGGCCGCACCAAACTCCATCCCAGATAAAACTTATTCATGACTGCGTTCTCGGTGTTCGTGGGAGGCATTGGACGCGTCACAAAACTCACTTTCAATTACACGTAAATCTTTACTACTGATGCTATATGGCATTATTTATCTATTGAAAGGCATTATGTCAGAATAAAACTATTTTTAAAAATGTTTAGATTAAAAAAATTTTGATTTTTATAATTCAAATATTTTCTTGTACACTTATTTAATCTCGTTTCGCGTACCTTGCGAACAACTGTACATTTTTAACAACAGAAACACCTATATATTTGAAAACTTATTCAGTATTATAGCCTAGTATTAGCCTATATTTGATATAAACGTACTAAAATGTTAATTAATTTAAAAAGGACACAAAATTGCAACTATAAGTATCTGATCATTATGCACATTTTTGGAGACAATAAAAAGGGAAACCAAACAGACTGGCGAGGTTAAGGCGAACATTTACTTAACGTAAGTGATGTCATGGAAGCCATCGCACCTTCAGCAGTCCTTTACTTTGCAACCAGGTAACACCGTTCATCGCGATATCTGTTTTGATTTGCACCGTTTTCACGGGTTTTAAAACGAGCGTACAGCTGGAATAAATAAAACATAACCGATACCTTTCATATTTCCTGTTAGGTAGGGCTGTTTGAATGCATCTAAATGTTATTGTTTAAACAGAGGCTTCGGTGAAATGATTGCCATCAAATAAATAGGCTACTTATGCCTCAATTATTACTAAAATTGATTATAACAAAGAGCTCCGAAAATACGCCATTTCTGACACCTTTAGTAGGCTATCACATATGCACGCATCTATCGGAAACGTGACAGGGTGAACCCCGATCATACGGGTGTTTTGACTACGTACATATTCTATAAAGTATCTGTCATGTGAGATGGGGAAATGACTGATAGGCTACTGTCCCCACCTTGGACAGTATGTGTAATCCCAATTATCACCGTAAAAAAATTAGGCCTAATTTCCATGAAGAAACTGCACACCTTACGAGCCTCATATTATGGGAAATCAGGTAAGTTCATGTTGTTATATTATGACATTACATACACCGAGGAATTAAAAAAAATCGTAAATATATTTTAAAATGTCAATGTAATATTTTCATTCGACTATTTATAAAGCAATTAATTTCAATTAAATTATTATATTTAATGATATATTCCCGCCATATCAGCATAAGCGGTTGGCAGATAGATGACGATACGCCTCTAGCATTTACTCAGATATCTGGCACTTCTGTTGCAATGATGAGAGAGCAGCACAGTGAGCAACCTAGCAGGGGCGCAGATGGCGGGGGGGGGCGGAGAGACATATCCCCCAGATATACAGGTACCCTGATCCGTTCCCTCCACTTTTATGGGAAAACTATAAGAAGTATCATCTCTAAGTAGTACTGGATATCTATATGTTTGAACTTATCGGGCTGTGTCGAGCTTGTGGTTGCTGCAGGTCGGGGTCCACACACGCGCGCGTTCCTATACGGTCTCCCCTTATCTCTGTTTATATGTAGACATCGTAAACTCAGTAAAGTACACGCATTCCTGTCAGCCTACACATAGCTTTAAAATCTCCGGATGCAGTTTTGTTCTCACGGACCAAATCTGTATGCAATCCAAAAAAGCTCTATCACAGCGTTCTTTCAAATACCAAGGAATGCAAGTGGACGTAAATTCTATGGGCTTAATCTATACCCGATCCCATGTTGATCCCATGTTAAGCGATTTCCCTCTGGGACTAATAAAGTTCTTTGAATCTTGAATCTTGATGCAACTATCAACATAATCCGATATCTCAGGCTAATTTATGTTACTGAAACAAAGCTACCGATTATTTCTAAGTTTGACCTAAAGTTACAAAATAATAATTTTATTAATGTATCGTCACATAATACGTAACATTAAAGTACACTAGGGATCAGTATTGTTCAGTAAGCCTTTTGTGGGTGATTGGCAACTCCATACCAGACAACAATGTGTCAGCCAGTGACGAACAAAATATTTAGTTTAGTAAACCATTAGCCAAAATCATGCCAAATGCCCCATCAAGCAAGCAGGATAAGCTAAATAGATGAGACCTTAAGCTCACTGTTTGGCTCCCCCCACCACACACACACTTCAAAAATCTCTCCTGCGCCCCTGACCGGTGGTAGATGAAGGAGACTTACACTTTTATGCATGTACAGCTCGACACAATACTGAGGAAATTCAGGTCAACAACACTTTTCAGGGTACAAGGGCCGGTCTCCTGAGACCAAGTCCGCGTCCTTAACTGCCATGTCGTCTGCTGCCCTGGGTACACACAGCGATCCCTTATAAGCTCTGAAAAGGGCGCCCTGTGCGGGGAGCTGGCAGTGACCTGGTGTTTAACAGTTCAGCCTTCGGCCGGTTTAAGATCGCGCTTTACACCCATGATTTGTTGGTTATTTAAATGGCAAGGTAAAAAAAAATAAACTTGGATGGATGAGTCTGTCAAATAACGAACCATTCATTATGCACAGATAAGGAAGGAAGGCCGCTGAAGCGAAATGCGTTCACGTTAAAATCTGCTTCAACCCCCTTTAAAACTGTTCATGGATTTTTGTAAGTGTAACCCTAATAAATTGGGGGTTTGGTGAATTAACTCCAGTCCTCCTTCAGGCGTGGAACACACGGGTTACAGTTTACTTACATAAAGTAGATTTTATTAAAGCACCCCGAACCCGACAACCCGCTCTCCCCTCTTTTCTCCTTCCCCTCCGAAACTATCCACCCGGAACCAACTTTCTTACCGTAATCAGCATAATGTTCCTATGTGCCACTGTTGCATCAAACAAAATACAAAACATTTTCGCTACATTAACAACCAAATATAATATATCGTTACATAAGAATGGCAGTATCAAATGAAAAGGCTGACGCGAATTGCGCGAAATTCCCAAGAATCCCTTCGAGGTGCAAAAACCTTGCCGCTTAAATTTGAAAATCCACAGCGCATCAAAAATCACAGCTTTGTTGGTGCCGTTTCAGTGAGCATGTATGTGTCT
>JAODJW010000033.1:19270337-19284530 GCA_026777045.1 Hyperopisus bebe
AGAGATGGCACCAGGGTTCACTGTGGGAAGAAGGCAAGCCAGAGGCAGTGTGATGCTCTGCTGGGAAATCTTGGGTCTTGACAATCATGTGGATGTTACTTTGACATGTACCACCTACCTAAACATTGTTGCAGACATGTCTTGGTGTCAGATGCCACAGGGCACCTTCAGAGGTCTTGTGCAGTCCATGCTTCGGGAGCTGATATGGGAAAGGGAGACCTTCACAAAATCAGGCTGGTGGTTTTAATGTCACAGCTGATCCGTGTGTATCTCCGTAAATCCCCGTTAGTCGCATACGCCGTTATAACATCACTCATCCACCAGGTGGCGCCCCGGGGCCTGTGAACTGCAGTTATAGCGTCTTTCCACGACGGGGCGCCCCGCCTTCTGTGAGCACGATGCTTTGTAACGCTTCACGGCCAGCAGGGGGCTTCGCGGACCGCCGGGGCTTTGATGTGCTGCAGCTGTTAGTGGTTCAGCGTTACTGACACCTTTATCCGTGAAAGCAATTTAAATTGGAAAGGTACGCTGCTTCTGTTCTCCGTAGTCAAGCGGGTTTTGTTCTTTTTCGTCCAGTTTCAGTGTAGTTACTGTTACTCCGACCAGACTTTAACGCAGCTCGATATTGGGTTTAAAGGTAAGTTAGTGGCTAAGTGGCAGCTTCAGTTACATAAGCGACGTTTTGTCTTTCATTGGTTTACATCGTTTCTGTCCCGTCTTGCGAATAGATGTGTAACTTCTGCGTTGTAGCTGCTTTTGTCTTTTATGTAGTGTGTAGTGCAGTAAAGCTAACCCGCGACTCTGTGTACAGTGCGGTTGCCTAGTAGCGGGTTTTAAAGAGACAGACCACCATTGCTCTGTAAATTACTAATTTATTTCTCTAACACTTTATTTGTTCTTTTTCTGGGGAATTCTATTAAACCGACTTTGTAATGTGTATCTGTTTTGTAGTTGGTTATAATTTGCTTAATTGTTGGTTATTGTTAGGTTCATTTATTAATTTATAGTTGGTTATAGTTTGGCTAATTTATTATGTTTAAAATGCACAGCTAGATATTGCCTGAGCAAACACCATATTATGTGGAATTTGAACATGTAACGTCACAAGGTGCTTTTCAAAGGAGCTTTTCATGTTATTGCACTGTTCTAAGCACCCATCTTAGATAACCTAGATAATTTCTGAAGACACTTCTGAGAAAGCAATTTTTTGTTCTTTAGACTGTGATAAATTTTGATGGCTGTTTATTGTATGATTTTTCTCATTCTGGGCACAGGTGGTGGCTGTCAGTGCAGGATCACTGGGAGGCTTTTGCTCTACCTGACCTGCTGCTGGTGACATTTCTTGACCTCACTGTGTATGAGGTGTGGGAGGTAAATCTTCGCTTTCATGGGTTTGGCTAATTATTTTTTAATAAGTTAGAAATGACTTGAATTTCCAGTTTCCAATTTTAAATGTGTGAGAGGGCATCATGCCATTATGTATGTTAAATGATGTGGGTGCAGTTGGCAGCTGGGACAGACTGTGGCACTGAGGCTGTGCACCTCCAGGGTTGAGGGGTGAAATCCCACCTTGGCTCTGTGTGTGTGTTGTGGGGGGGGGGGGTTCCTCCTGCAGTTCAAAGACATACAGTTATAGTACTTGGTGTCTTTTAATTGCCCTCAATGTATAAGAGTGTGTGTTGTTTGCCCTGTGATGGACTGGCATCCCATCCAGGGTGTTCCTTCTCATCTGCCCTGTGCTGGCCCTCTCAGAACCCCCACCAGGATGAGTGGTTGGAAAACGGAGGGATTCAGTTGGTTGATGCTGTTGGTATAATCAAAAATGGGGTTTCACCCATAGTCAAATGTAATTTGTCTAAAAATTGTTTATAGGATCATTGCAAATGTAAATTTTTGCCATGTTTTGCGATGCAGACTTTGAGAAAAATGGCCAACCTATGTGAGAGCTCTCTTCAAGAACAGAAAGCTAAAGTGACCAATGAAAGCGTGCTTTTGGGTCAGGATCCACCATATATGGAATTGAGGGTGTGTCCTCCTTTAATCTTTGTACTATAAATATACACTCTATTTGCTGATATTACTCACCTGCTTGGAGGTCATTGTGTTTGCCTGTTTGAAGTGGGCTTCTCAGTCACATGTGAACCCTGAACATTTTCATAGGTTGCAATTGAAGTGTAGTTTGTAATATAGTGTGATTAGAAAACTTTAAAGTTTATATACAAAATGTAATTTTTTCACACACACAATTACCAACATCCATTTTTTCTCAATTTACCTGAATTTACTTTTTTGTACAGTACATTCTCTTCCCCGTGTTACGATGGTCTTTGTAAAATGGTAAATAAATGTTCATCACTTTCAGTACATTATTCAATAAATTTACATGGGATATGCAACATTTTATTTATTATAAAATAAGCTTTGTGTTAATGATTTTGCCCAACTGTAGGCTAATCTAAGTGTTCTAAGCATTTTTAAGGTTGGCTAGGCTAGGTTAGGTGTACTGTATTAAAATGCATTTTCACTTTATGATAGGTTTATCGGAACATAACCCCATCGTAACCTGGGGGAGAGGGTGTGTGTGTGTGTGTACACACACATGCACACTACAGGACAGAAGTGACATCCTGCTAAATCTCTGGGAGGGGGTCACGCCATTGCCCAGCCTCTGTATGATATATAGTTTCGTTAATCAGCGTGAAATGCATTGTGGATGATGCTGAGTGTAATTTCTCCAAATAGGCTTTGACAGATGATGCATACAAAGCTTCAGTAAAGGAGAATATTCCCCCCCCCATGAGGTCCCCCCCTCCGAGTCTGCAAGCTCAGCAAAAAGGTACTACATCGGGGGCCTCGGGGGGGGGTCTGGGTGCTCGGAATCTGTCATCATGGGGGGCACGTGTGACTGTGTGTGTTCCAGCCTCAGGGACGCCTGGCCTTTCGTTTTCAGGGGACATCTTTGGGGCCAGTTTGCCTTTGGGGGGGGATTACGAGAGGAAGAAACAGCAGCTGCAGCAGGAGCTGCGGCTGGATTATCGGCGCTACATGGCTCAGGTAGCCTCCAGCCAAGGAGCGTCTGTACGGGCGTGGGCTCTCAGCTGAAGTATGTCGTGTTAAATAAGACGAGGGAACATTAAATGATGAATGACTGACGGTATGATGACTGATGTGGTGACTGAGAATTGTGTGGGAGTCATTTCATGTGACTGAATCAGATTATTGAACAATGAAGTAGTGAAATGAGGCCCCCTGCTGGTGCACTGAAAAATGCTGCTTAGTGTCGAAGGAGGTCACAGAGTATCTGTTTCTCTTACCAACCTGCAGGAAACTTCCAGACAGAGGAAGGAGGTAGTGTGTTTATTCTCTATTCTCCTACTAATTAGTGTTTCCTGCATAATGCTTGGACTGATGATTAAATTAGTCTTGGTATTATGGATTTGCATGATCAAAGGTCATGTGGGCCATAGGGGCATCTGGAAGGGCTTCTGCCCCAGAATCATTGGGCTATCAGTCACTGGTCCAGCTGGTGTGCATACTGTGTTAATGCTCTGGAGCAAGTTTAAATTGAACTGGGTCTGACATCCGCATATCTTTTCATTACCTCCACTATTACTGTTGAGTTGAAGGACTGTCTCCCTATTCTTTATAGAAAAACAATCAAAACACGATTGAGCCCAGCCAGCACCTCGGTCTTTCTCTACCCATTGGCGAGAGGAAGTCTGCTAAGGTAGCCATCTGACCTCTCTTAGAGCAAATGGCTTTATTGTGAAAGGCAGAGGGCGCCAAAATAAACTCTGGCCACCTTCAATGGGCTGGTCATGCCTGCTATCAGTATAGGTCACCTGATGCTTTAAAGGAATCATCATTAATGCAAGAATAAAAATGTCAATGCTGAGAACCATTTAACTGAATATTTCATGGATTCTTCATGCACTGTTCAGTTGATGGTGTTTAAGTGTCTGTCAGTACGGTAATGCACTGTTTGTTCTACGTTTCCCAGGAGAAATTAAGAATTGAAAGGAACCATGAGTACAATCAGTTCCTTAGGGGTCTTGGAGAAAAAGTCAGGGCTGTGCAGGTACATTTCCCAGAATGCAACTGCTTGACATGCACTAGAGCAGGACTATTCAAATCACGGTCCTCAAGGGCCAAGCGCTGTTGATTTTCCAGCCTTCCTGTATCTGTGAGTCAGGTGTGAAGCTTCTGTCCAATCAGAATCAGTAATTATTAAACTAACTACCTGGGAGAACTGAAAACATGGCCTGGATTTGGAATCGAGGGCCAGATTTGAAGGGCCCTGCATTAGAAATCTGCACTTGAATGTGCAACCTGAAAAACACAGGTCCTTAAAGTACTTTAACGCTACTTCTAGATAGCAAAAGACATGAATATGAACTGCAAGCACAGCAAACATTATGCTAATGCAGTATAATGTAAGAAAATCTTACAGTACAGAAGTACTGTTCAGTTGATTGCTCTTTTTGGCCATTCTGGGTCCATATGGCTTCCCTTGCTGCAGGTCGGTGATGCTGATCCTCACTCGGCTTCCAGAAGCATGCAGATTGTCGGCCTGGGGGCCTCAGAAGTCAACCTGCACCAGCCGTCCAGGAGGGACGCCGCCACCTTGACGGAGGCTGAGCAGAGGCCCCGGCCAGGGGGGGGCGGGAGCCGGGGGCCAGACGAGCCAGACGAGGGGACTCGCCGTGCACCCCGAGAGGAGGACGACTCCGGGATGGACTTCTCAGAAGACGAGTGGGATCATCTGGCCAAGAGACGGCCTCGGGTGGGCCGCCAGCCCGGCCGTGTGGAGATGAGGGGGCGGAGGACTCGGGCCCCAGACAGGTTCTGCCCCATGGGTGTCCTGCTGATGTCATACAGTGTGCCCTGTCCCCTGTGCCTCCCTCCAATCATGCTTTCGGTCTCATTTCAGAGACGGAACAGAAGGCCTGGAGGATTATGCTGAAACACGACCCTATGCTCAGACCAGGTGCCCCTTGGACGCCGCCGTAGAGGATGAGGCAGTGGGTGTGTGGGCAGCATGTCCTCAGTGCCATCTCACCCCCAGCTGTTAGATCTGTGGTTCCTCACTTTTACCGACGGTGAGGAAACAGTCGCCAAAAATATCTACTTATTAATTTCCCAGAATTCCTCAGGGGAGGAGAAGGCATCAGCCCCCTGATGCTCCTGATGGGGAGAATGCAGAGGACACCCGGAAGATGGCACCCGTGACACCCAAACATGCGTATGTGTCCCGCCTTCAGATAACTAAAAGAAAAAAAATCACCAGGTGAAATGAGAAGTTGGCCAATAAGGCCGTTTCTTAAACCAGAAGATTGGGGCTTTATTGACTCAATGTGGTGGTCAGTTGTTGGACGATGCTGCTGTCTTTGAGAGGTTACTCACAGGAAAGCGACAGCTTGATTAACACTAATGGACCAGACGCAGTCAGCGATCCTGTCGGTGGGATGGTATCGATCCAGCACGCCTGACTCAGAGGTTGAGGAGTGAGTCTCCTTCTTGGAAACATCGTCGCAGTAACCTGCAGATACGCTTGTGTGTCAGGCTGCGGGTGCCTGTGGAGGCGAAGGGACCGGAGAGGTCCGGGTCAGCCGGCGCCAGGGACCGGATGCAGTTTGCCACCGGACTGATGATCGGTAAGAACAGCGTGTTCTCGACGTTCCGTCGCTTCTTCCCTCATGCTGTGTGAGCGCCGCCATTTTTCCGCCGGACATCTTAAACATCTTCTGTTTTGCTTCAAGCATCATCTGTCCTGCAGAAGTGCCACAGCGATGATGCCTGCTTATAAGTCCTGCCTTCCATCTACTGCTTTCTTTTTCCGTTTCGTTAATCCTTTCATGCCATCGTTTGTTTTTTTAGCCGCCCTGTAATTATAGCATTTAAAGCTTGGAGCATGTCAAGCTAGTTCAGGCTGGAGATGTGTGCAGACTCACTGCTGAGGTCTACGTCTCTCTAGCATGGATGGCTTGTGTGTGATAGCATATGCTGGTGGCTTTTAAATGCAAGAATACCATCAGACTTAATATCAAAGCTCCACTGTCTGAAGGGGCTGGAACGGGGTCCCGTGGTAAGCATGCAGTCGAGCCTTGAGCTCTCCGACGCCGGGCGTTATTGGGGTAGACTCCCGCAGTAAGGCTGTGGCAATCTGCATGGCAGGGAGCGGTGAGGGGCAAATGACCATGCAGAAGAAGAAGGAGCGATACAGACAGGAGCTGCTGGAGCAGATCGCGGAGCAGCAGAGGAACAGAAAGAGGTACGGACTCCCGGACTGGAACCGGGCTTGTGTCGGGCTCACAGACTCGCGTTCTGTCACCATGTGTGGTTTTCTGCTAGATTTGGCCTGGAATGGAGAGTGCAGACAGGGCCGGTAAACCTCATAGACAGACAGATGGTGTCTTTGGGCGGATGAGCTGTCGGGGCTGAGCGGCATCTCGAGCAAAGAGGCGTGTTGCTGTGAACAGGATCGGGGCCCCTTTGTGCTGTGAGCTTGATCCTTTTTAAGCCTCATGCTGCTTTCTTTGACAGAGAGAAGGAGCTGGAGCTCAAGGTTGCTGCCACAGGAGCTGTAGACCCAGAAAAGCAGGTGAATCTGCTGTGGGTTTGACTCGCAGAAAAGAGTGCAGAGATGCAGTCCATGGTTCTGATTCTATGCATCCTGTATCATTAAATCAGTTTTTCTTAACCCAGTCTTCAGGGACTCCCACATTTTGTCCACGTTTTTGCTCCCTCCCAGCTCACAGCCAATCAGGAATGTCGAATACCTGGTACAGGTGTGTTTTCAGAGTTGGGAGAGAGCAAAAACGTGGACTGTCTGGGGGACCCGAGGATTGGCTTGGAAAATGCTGTATTAAATCATTAGGCCACGTCAAGGGGCTGCCCAGCCTGCCTTCTGGTCCTGACTCTGTATTTTTGGTAACTCTTTACCCCACAGCCTGACCGCATCAAGCATTTCGGGGCAGTGAGCCGTAACCAGGACAGCACACATGATGTCCAAAGCAGACCAGGACTGGGAATAAGAAGTAGTAATACTGCTGTGAGGCCCCCCAAGGAGAAAGCCCCCCCAGCCAGGCCACGCCTAGCCTTCCAGTCTCCCCTGCTGGACTACAGCGCCGCCCTAGAGGCCCTGGCGGGCAATGGAGCCACAGCGGGCCTGATGGGCAATGGGCTCATTCCGCTGGCTCAGTCCGAAGACCTCCACAAGAACCTGTCTAGCACTCTGGGAGAAATTGCTGCCTCTCAGTATGTCAACATGTCTTTCTCTGCATATGAATGTACAGAGTGTGAATGGGCATTACAGCGTTTTGCTTTCGGGGGGGGGGGGGGGGGGGGGTGTTGGGGGGGGGGCTGTATGGTGAGCAGTGCCCCCATAGGGCTACCAGGCGTTTCGTACAATACCATATACACAGTGCTCTGTTCTTCAGAATCCACAGTGTTCCCCCTCCTGCTCCTCCCACGGTCGCTGAGGCGTACAGAACTCCTTTTGACCAGGCTTACTTTTACTATGGAGTCCGGAACCCCCTGGACCTGGGTTCGGCCTTTGGTGAGCACTGAGCACCTGGCTTTGTGGAGGGGCGGGGGCAGTTTCCGCTGTGCTTCATAACGTGAGTTCTGATAGGCTGGTCTCCAGCAGGCCGGCCTCCAATAGGCTGGCCTCTTCCGCCAGTCATCTGCTCGACTATATTATTTTCCAATCAATGCCCTTATAACTTTACTGGGGTGAGTCTGACTATGTGGTCCGTCTTTTAACTCGTTGCCGTCTGATCCTCTGATAGGCGGGCCAGCTGGAGGCGGAGCCCGTACTGGGACCTTCTTCGCACCCGAGCATCCTCAGGGTCAACTGGGTCAAGCAGAATCTGCGCCACAGTAAGACTTTATCAGCACAATAAGAACGGCATAGTGCCTTCTGACTGCTCACACTCCCTGTGTTCCTGTGGTGAGAATATTATCAGTCAGTCTGTCACTGCCATCCTGCTGGGTGGTTTACTGTTCAGTGACACTGATAAAAATGGAAAGTTCACATGGGATTTAACCGAACAGTGTCTTTGCGACAGAGCCGCTTGGCAGTCGGGGCCGGTGTCGGGTGACGGTGGCATCGCTGCCATGCCTGGGCGGGCGCGCAGGCGATCGAAGGAGAGCGTGATCAGCTACCAGGACGCGCTCAGGCAGCAGGTAACCAAACCCTAACCCAACATCCCACAGCGGGACCAGCTTTTTGGGATGGCTGTCGCGTGAAGGGTGATGGGCGCCCACTACTGGCTGTTAACATTAACAACGAATGACGATAAATAATGCCAGCATCACACCATGGGCATGGTTTGCCTCCTATTTCCTGAATACCGTGACTCTCTCCCTGGTCTTGTTGATGTTGACAGACAAGTTATTCTTGCACCACTCTGCAGACTGACTCGTTATCCAGTGGCATGTTCATGTTCCAGGTGGAGTACAGCAAGGGGGCCAGCACACTGCCATGAGGGGTGTAACTGTAAAGCACTGCATAAATTTATCGGTTTTCAAAAATTCGCTTTTGATTCTTAATGCTGACAATCTACGTAAGTCACACTTGGAGGGCATTAAGGTAAAATGCATCTGCCCCCTCTAACAGAACAACTGGTTCCAGTCTGGCCCCCCAGTTGAAATGGTCTAGAACAGGCACTGCCTGCTTTGTTTTCTGGAGAGCATCTTGAGTGAATGAAGAGTCCAGATAGTCCTGTCAACTGTCCTCTGATCACAAGCCTAATATCAATCCTAAAGACTGACCCCACATCCGAGAATCTAGAACAATGTTCTGACCGTGTTCTTACTCTGACGCCCGTTAAGCAGCAGACTCCCATGCTGTGACACTCTGCAGATCCAGGAGCGGGAGGAGCGCCGTAGGCAGGAGGAGGCGGAGAGGGAGCGCTACGAGACCCGGCTGCAAGCTGAGATGAAGGCCTACAACCCCTGGGGGAAGGGAGGGGGCGGAGCACCCCTCAAAGACCATCAGGGGAACCTCCTCAGTACGGGAGCACCGTCCTCCTCGTGACTCCACACTGCCCCCGCAGGAGTAATGCTGCGTTAGTGGGGGCTGACTGTGTTTGGGAATTCCTTTTCTGCCAGTTCCATGCTCCTATGTGATTAATGTATTCATAGTTTTAACCGTATCTGTAAAATATCAGATACCGTTGTTCTCATAAATAGGCCTGCTTATTTTAAAGCGATATAATATTTAAATGGGTACCAAGGTACCACAGTCAATTTTGGTATCAATCCAGTTCTATAATGGGCTGTCCAACCAGCTTGAGGAGGTAGCTCACATTCATGGTGCACGTGGTGAAAGCTGGAAGAAGCAGTACTGGCTGACTTGTGACTTGTATGTCACCAGCGGACCTGAAGCAGATGAACCGGTCCAACAAGGAGGCGTATGTGACCCCAGACTCTCAGGACCAGAGGACAGCTGATCAGGCAGACATAAAGGTGTCGGGTCCTCGAGGGCAGGATGCCGCTCCCTCGGGAAATGGGATGTCAGGTGGGGGGGTCGGAAAGGCCCACGCTCTGCTCACACTCTGGTAGATGTTTCTCTGAAGGTCCCAGCCTGCTGAAGCTCCTTTTCGTTCACCAGGCTGCTCCCATGCGTCGCCCTTTGCCAGGGGCAACGTCTTTGTGGATCTACCTACTCCACAGCAACTTCAGGAACAAGAGAGGTACAAGGACATCCTGAGACAGCAGGTTTGTGACATTCTGCTCCTTTGAGAGTGGTACAAGGACAGCCTGCCCCTTTAAGAGGAGTACTAGGACTACCTGAGATGGCAGGTTTGTGACATTCTGCCCTTTTAAGTGCTCAGATTGGGTAACTAAACAGGAAGTGCCTCATGCCACGTAAGTCTTGTAAAGCTGGAATTGTGATCTCTGCTTCTGAACCTGGAGATCCAGCCAAACAGGTTTTGAACGTCACACCAATCACAGCTCCTGTGTATGTCCATTTTTACTGGAATGATTTACAAAGATCAGGCAGCCTTTATTTGTATCCATTGGTGACTTTTAAGCATTTAACTCTGATATTCACAACTTTCCTGCATTGACCATTCTGTTGAAGAAAGCAGTGCAAATATCAGCAGCAGTGTGCTCCTCGTGAATACAACTGCATTTCCCAGTGTCTCCTGGAAGCTCCTTTCTGAACAAACGGTCCATGTTTGAGGGATGTGAGGGACTATTGGGTCATGAGGCATCTGCACTGAGCACGTGCGTTTTGTGTGGGGCGGGGTTCAGATTGAGGAGAAAAGGCGCAGGGAGACAGAGGAGCAAGATCGTCTCCGGCTGGAAGATGAGAAGGAGGAAAGGCGGCTGGCCGAGCAGAGAGCTCGCATCCAGTGGGAGTATGAGGAGGAGCAGGAGAAGAGGAAGCGCAAGGAGCAGGAGGTATGTGTGGCTCCGCTTGGTGATGCCTGACTAATCACTGTCACAGTGACTCCTGGCTGATTAAATGCTCCAGGGGTCATATTCATGGCCTCCTTGCTTCCCAGGTTACAGGGCTACACTGGGGTTACTGGGAATGATTCACAGGTACAGGGAGGAAGAAGGTGATAGTGTGGTTAATGTAATGGTCTGCTGGTGAAAAGCATTTCTCTTTAATCCTACCCCCCCAGCAAATGGCCAAAAATGACGAGTTGGTCAGGCAGGCGGAGCAGCGACGCAGAGAGGCCGAGAGGAAGAGGCGTGAGGAGGAGGAGCGGCTGAGTGCCGCACTGAAGGAGCAGTATGAGCGGGAGAGGCAGGCGCGGTTGGAGGAGGTGTGGCTCAGACTTTTCACTGCAGGTCTTGGCTTGAGGGCTCGGAGTCTCTCCATCATGGATCTTGCACGGTCCCTCCTGACATCTGCCCCGGTTTTTTCCCACAGAAAGTTCACAGGGAGCCATCGCCACCCATACCAACTCTGCAGAACAAGCTGGCTGGCCAGCGCACGGTGCCCCCGCTCTCCTCAGACACCCCCCACTCCGCGTCTGTACTTTCTGTGAGTGATGCAGTCTGCAGGTCAATATGTCGTCATAATGAGAAGCTGTGGTCTGCATGAGGTCATGTGATACGGCCATATCTTGATGCTCGGATCACTCGCTGAGGCCGATGGAAAGAGGGTCACTGTGGCTGCATGTGCAATTCCTCCCCAGGAGAGCTCTGTCCCTGCCCCGCCCTCGCCACCAGTGCCAGCTCACAGAAACCAGCAGAGGGCAAAAGGTATTGTACCCCCACCTTCACTACCCTGCACACCACTGGCTGTCTTGTGTAACCATAAGCAAAGTAAGTCGCCGCTTTAGGCCCAGCAGCCACCAGGGGGCACTCCATCTTATCAGGATCAGAATGGGAAGGGCCATGACACATGACAACTAAGTTATTCAAACTTTAAGGCCCCAGAAAGGCTTGGGCAGAGATGAGAACCCACTGATTACAATTTTATTAACCCTGTTCTACTGTGCTGCACTGACCTGCATGGTTTAAACAGTACTGAGATCCACCATCTGCCCCGTCAGAGGAACACGCCGGTGTCGTCAGGGAACTGTCAGCCCTGCGCAGACAACTGCGCAGCAAGCAGAGGGTCTTGGAGGAGCAGCTGCAGCAGCGTGTGCGGACAGAGGATCTGGAGAGTCCCGGGAGCGTGCGGTATGCGGGAGCTCCAGGCAGGGTCATGTAGCGAGGGTCTGGCATGGGTAATGGATGGTGCGTCATGTGAGGTCAACTCAGCAGCTAACGTTTCCCCTTCGATAGCTCACATGGTAGAGCAGAGGACTGCAGAGGTGAGAAGGGCTTGATGCAAGAAAAGAGCAGTCATTTTATATTTAAAATGAATAAATAGATAAATTAAATGTATATTAGGGCTGTCAGTCGGTTTAATTTTTGTAATCACGATTAATCACGTAAACGGTGATTAATCGCATGTTCAGTCATATTTGTTAAATACATTGTGACTGTTCACCTACAGGAAAATGTATTGCTGATCAGGTACATCATTACGTTATCGAACAATAAGTCGGCATCTTGCTACTATTGAAATAATTGTTCAAGTACAAAAACATTAAAGAGGATTTCTCTGGTAGACAACCCTGTAACAGGCTCGACTTTGTATATATGCTTTGAATAAATAAATGCCAAAATGTAGTGACACAAAATTTACTATGAATCACTACTATGACTGTTGAAAGGAAAGAAATGGGTTGGGCAAGATACAGTACGAAGTGACAAAGGAAACGGCAGGGAAATGGACCTTGATAATATTAGAACTACAGACAGATTATTACATTACTTGTGAGTCACTTCTGCATGGAACTTACATTTTTAAAAATAAATTAAAGTGCAAGAAGAGACAAAGTTTCTATGTATGTATGTTTTGCACATCTACTTATGGATACATTTTTAAGAAGGAAATTTGAAGGAGTCAAATTCACCATTTAAAAGATATATGTAATGAGCGATAAAAAGCAAAGGACTTAATTTTGTTAAGGGATTTGGCATTTTCTTCGTTTTCTCACTTTAATTGTTGTAAATCAACTGCATAAAACAAGGGTTACTTATCCAAATTGGGCTTCTGCTCAGAAAGTGGCTTCGTAACCTGAAACGCCCCAAAAATATGACGGGAGCAGAACAATGTGGTACAGAACTCAATAAATGCATTTCTGGGGCTGTATGGTGTGCGAGGTTGTGTTTTTATCGCGATACACCATACCTGTGATTGGAAGGTTGCTGACAGAGTGATGTCACCACTGAGCCCTTGCGCAAGGCCCTTAACCCTCCAGGGACCATCTGACCTCGAGTTCTCAAAAAAATCTGTTACTTGGGTAGAAGCATTTGCTAAGAAATGGAATGGGTGGTTGGCTCTGGCTAGCGTATACCCATGCTGCTGTTCAATGGTCACGCTACATGCAGTGATCTTTGCTTGTGGCCCTTTAGGTTAAGGGAGCGCCCCCCAGTGGATGTGTTTGACATGGCCCGCATGCGCCAGCAGGCTTCTGTCAGGAGGCCCATGAACCTGCAGAACATCCATGACTTCAACCAGCTTAAGTACAGAGGTGCGTTTCCCAGTGACCAGAGTGGAGGGGTGTGTCTGCGGAGTCAGAGAGGCGTGCCTAACGTCGCGTGTGTTGGTACAGACGGTGAGAGTCGGGAGGAGGTGCGGCACAGGTACCCAGACCCCCCCACCGACGAGCAGAGCCTGGAGATACAGCAGCAGGCCTTACTGAGGGGGCAACAGCGCAGGGTGAGGAGGCCAGATGCTGCAGGTAAGCTGGATCCCTGGAGAGACAGCAGGGGGCGCCCTCCCATCACAGCTGCTGTAATCCCCCTCCGTCTACCTCCCCAGGTCCCCACGTTCCCCTGACTCAGCGCTCTGCCCCGCCCCCGGTGAGTCTTACTGAACGCGCTCCCTGTGGCCCAGCTCTCACCACGCAGCAGTGTTTAAACCAAATATCTTCCTTTCTTTGTATCTCCTTCATCTCAGATGATGGGTGTCGTCACCGATGCCATGCGGGGGTCTCCTTTGCAGTCACACAGCATGTTTCTCAGTGAGTCCTGGGGGGGGGGGGGTTTGCAGGGTGAACCTGGAGCCATTGACAAGCGAGCACACCCCTGGGCAGGGCATGTGATTGGGTGGTTTGGGACGGGAGGCTAGGATTGGTTGTCCAGTTACCTGCATTCGCTGTGCCCCTGACTGTAGAGCCCAACGAAGGCATAATGCCAGATCCGTATGAATGGCAACAGGACGCCCCCAGCAGGCCAGGAGAGGAGATGTACCTGGTCAAGAGAAGAGGGAGTGACCTCAGGAGACCCGGACAAGAGGCAAACCTGCAAGACTTCGCTTCTTTTCAGCAGGTGGGGAGTCCGACGGAGCCACAAAGTTGTCAGATCCACACTTGCTGGAAGAAGTGGCCATTTTGATGTCCTTAGTTGTACTCGGCCTTCATCCTCCCTGTTGGGTGGGCGAAACAGCCATTGAATGCTACAGAAGTTATTCCCAACATTACCTGTGTTGTGGGCGCCTGTTTCCAGCAGCCACGGACCTCTGGCAGGGCAGCTGGTCATCGGGACTCTGGCTCTGCGCGGTCTGGGACCAGCCTCAACATAGAGCAACTCAACGTACGGATTTGTGCAGATGGCATGCGACGGACATTCTTGCTGTGCACATGACCTGCAAAACTATTTGCTGGAATCGCT
>JAODJW010000033.1:19284630-19298046 GCA_026777045.1 Hyperopisus bebe
GGGGGGGGGGGGGGGGGGGGGGGGGGTGGTCTGAGCTGTCCACATAGCCACAGCACAGTGACATGCCTGTCCTTCCCAGGTCTAAACACGCTGGCTGACGAGGGGGCGGACCCAGCCCTGCGTGTCTTGCAGTCCCCTCTAGACAGGCGCTTCTCCATGGATACGGTCGCCACGGAGCCCTGGCTGAGACCGGGCACCTCGGACACGGTGAAACGTCGTGCCCAGAGCAGCCTGCCCACCTGGGGGGGTCCGTCCACCTACCATGGCTGATGCCATGCTGCACTCAATATGAGTAACAGACAGACATTTAGTGAGTAAAATGTATTTATTTGTTTGTATTATGTGTGCTGCTGTAAAAATTAAATGGTATTTTTAATTCTGTACCTTTTGTCAGTGCTCTAAGGCTAAGGTCCAATTTAGCACAAAATTCAGTCATTACAAGAAAAAATTGTAAAAATGAGGTTATCAAAATATCTACAGATAAGCACCAAGTGGGAAAAATGCCATTTTTACACAGATGATCTGGGAAGTTGCATATTAACGGAAAATCAATGGCAATGTTGGTGGCTATTCCTGTTTACAGCTATCAGAATATGAATGAGGCAGCACAGTGAGAACGGGGCCTCTTTCAGAGTTACGGATAGCGATGGAGATTTAAGTGAAGGGCCCCTACCTGCTGGCTGGTATAAACCTCTTTTGCAGATGTTTTAAAGACAGAAGGTTTCCTTTTAGCAGAGATGTGCAGAATAAAGGCCTTTCAGGATTATATGTGAATCGGGCACTTAGAGGTAAACAGCGCGCTCTGATAGCCGCCCCCCCCACACGACGAGCCACCTCAAGGATGGGAACCTGAGTGCAGCCGTGCGGCTGGTGATACCTCAGCACCACACTAGTTCTAATGGACTGGAACCGTGTGAAATCTTCCCTGGAACTGAGAACCTGCTTGCAGGGCGGGGTGCAGATTGTCATATCCAGATGGACAGCTGCAGGTTAAGGGCCCAGTGGAGCAGAATCATTCCTCGGTTTCAAACTTAAAAGGCGTGATTTTAAGACCCCCTCCCCCCCGATGCCATTTTCAACCAGCAGGTGAATATGATCTTTTTCCATCCTGGGGTCCTTTCTCAGTTCTTATCAGTAGATTTAAAAATACTTACTTGGTACATCTTTTGGTATTGGTATTGAAATTAATATCCTATAGGCATTAAAAAATGTATTTTTAATATAACACAACACGCAGGACCCTGTTTAAACATCCACAGTCCTGCATTAGTCAACTGATTTGAGTTTGAGGGCAGAACACGGTTTAAGTTTGACCATGGTTCCCATAAACCTAGCTTTGCTTAATAAATAAAGATTACATGGATCGGTAAAGATACAGAGGATGCCAGACCAAAATGAACAAAATTCGGAGTTCAAAAACTTTATTGACCTGTTACCTGATTAGACCGTTGGATGATAACCAGTATTGTACAGAAAGGTTTTCTGCTCCGCATAAAAAACTTTACATCGCTGTACCGTATACATGTTGCCATTGGTCTCCGCTGAGACCAGGAATGCTTGGGACTGATCCGACAAGTCACCACAGAGACCAGAGCACACGAACATCCGTAACATCTACACATCCCCCGCCCTCAAGCCGGAAACTGGTCAGCTCGTAACATCTCATACACAGACGGTAAAACCAAGACTGAACACATTGGTAACGGTTTTGATGCAGTTTCCATTAATCTGCAGTGTTTTATCTTAGTTCCAGTTTCAAGAGGATCAGTCATTGGCTCCATCCCCATTTAAATAAAAGCCTGTACATATAAAACGGAATAAATTTTACTATTTCTTCATCAGTTAGCATCTTATAAACCGATCGCTTGGCTCAGTGGATATCCCGGCTGGCCTAGAGTTAAGTTAAGCATTCTCACAAAGTCCCCAGTGCATCCTGTAAATAAACCAAGTGCAGCAAATTCAGTGGGAGAAAACAGAACAAAAAAAAAAACAAACAAAATTATTGCAGGAACAATGTCTAGTGTTAGAAGATAATATGTACATTACAAAGCTGCATTTCCATAACTAGTTATCTGAAGGGCTGTTGATTACATTACATTAGCCTTCGGCTGTGCAAAAAAAATCAAGTCACAAACATTACTTTCTATTGTATTACTTTGCTCTTTTCTGAATTTTTTTTTTCTTTGAATCCATATCATTCTTCAGACAGCTGTAATGCCAGGAGGTGAGAAGTATGATTCAGTCTTTCCAAACACCAGGCATCTGAACATTCAGAAAGTTAGAAAGTAAATGTAATAATTATTATAACCATCAGTACAATCCTGTGGAGTTTTGTTATCCTACTGTACAAGGCGAGGCCCAAATTCCAGTGATAGACTGTGGTCAGCTGGCCACGCTGGGGGGGGGGGGATCAGCAGCAGATATGTGCAGAACAGACGACCCCCAAATACCTTCCAGTACCATTAGTGGGGTCTGCTGTGGAACTGCTGCCTGAATGGTGGGGGGGGGGGGGGGTCACATCAATTCAAAACATCCCTGACATCCTAGAGGACGGGGACATGACAGACCGTTATGGACGGGGGATGAGGGACAGGGCGGCGGGGGTCAGGCCGGAGTCCCGCCCCCCACCACACACCCACTCTCCTGTGCCCTGTCCCGTGCGCCGCTTTTGGGGAGGGGCCCTCACAGGCTGCCCACCGCCGGCTCCTGCAAGGACGGCTGCGAGATGTTGAAGACGACGCCGATCCGCAAGTAGAACTTGCGCAGTGCGGCCCGCAGCTCCGGGATCAGGTCAAACTGCATGATCTCGCAGAGCAGCGGGTAGTACCTGGAGGCATGGGCGCGGAACTGCAGCGGGGAGAGCAATAGCATGTCATGGGGGGGGGGGGGCAGCAGTGGGGGTCCCGAACCGACAGCTGGCAGAAATGAGTCGGGTTAAGGGTCACATAAAAACAATCCATAAAGTATTACATGCACAGAGACCAAGTGGCCAGCAGACTCACCCTGTCGTCACTGATCTTCAGCACCTTGGTGAGGAAGAGGAGGAGCAGGTTGGTCCAGGCCTCGCGGTGGCTCTCCGACGTCAGGCTCAGGAAGTAGCCAATAGCCTCACTGCACACGCTGCAAGCCAGCAGAGACAGCATCCTTAAGAGTGGCGGAGTGCATCCACACCGATGAAGCCAGACTCCTAGTGAAAGCTGAGGACGCTAAACGGCGCCTCCTCATGGACATACAGACGCTCCTCTACTTACGAATGAGATACGTTCCGAATGGCCGTTCGTAACTTGAAATGTTCGTAAGTCGTTATTCAACATCATTTTAAGGGTATACGCAAGTATAAAGAACTAGGATGCTGGGAGTTCGCACGCTACGCTGCTGGGTGGCGGGAGTAGCGGCCAGAAGTTGTACTGGGCGGAATTGGCGCACAGAAAAAAACATTGATGTTGCAGACAGGAAACGGGAGCCCAAAGAACACAATTTGGACTTACAGTCCTCTTCGTTCATATGTCTGAAAGTTCATAAGTTGAAAGTTCGTAGAGGAGCGTCTGTACTGCAAAAAACACCGGAAAATCGGTACCCCATGTGAGAATATTACGGGAATCTCATTAAAGAGGCCAAATAATGTAATAGTAGTCAAAAAACTAAATATTTAACATGGGTGCATAAGAGGGTGTGGGTACGTGTCACTGACAACAGGGGGACAGTGGGTTTGGGAGTTTGGGAACAGGGATGCCGGCCCATGAGTGGGGGGCCGGGACCGGGGAGCCTGTTTCCCTTACTTCAGCAGCCTCCTTTGCACCTCCTCCCAGGCGGGCCGCCGGTTCTCGTCTGTATACATGCGGAACAAGATGCGCAGGCTGCAGGCCAGGCTGCTGGTCTCCTGCTTCAGCAGGTTGGGCTTCGACTTCCCCTTGAAGCCTGCAATACAGCGACGCACGCGCGGGTACACGTCACAGCCTGCAGAGGGCGACGTCGGTCACACGCGTGAAGCTCTGTCACAGGCCGCCGCCACCCACCCGCCTTCCACAGAGCCGTCCGCTGCTCGTGGCTGGAGTTGAAGGCCTTGGCGAAGCGGTGAGACTCTAGCAGGCAGTCCAGCAGCTTGAAGAGCTGATCTGAGGTCAGGTAGCGGTACACACCCTGGTCCTGCGTGTCCACGTGAACGTCGGTGTCCAGCGAGTCTCTCTAAGGAGGGAAACACACGAGCGATGCGGGTTGGGAGCCATCTCAGGAAAACAGCAAACTGTGAAGCTCACAGAGATTAGAGTGGGCTACATCATAGCATGTTAGCACTGGGCGTGTGGTTCAGTGGGCTAAACCTCTACGCCTGTGATCAGAAGGTTGCCAGTTCAATCCTGCCTTCAGCAGAGCAGTCGCATGTCTACTGGCCCTTCAGCAAAGACCCTTAACCCCCAGCTCCTTGGGCTATCTGGAGGTGGCTGCCCTTCATTGCCAAGCTTGTGCTGACCTACATATGTGTCTGTGCATCATGAAGAGCAAGATGGGGTAGGCGAAAAGAGAATTTCCCCACAGGGAACGATAAGAACAATGTTATCGAAAACCCTACACGGTCCGTAACCGGTTCTGATCCAGGAGTGAGTCTGATCCTGCAGGGGTTGTGAGGATCATCACCTGGGCCGCTGCAAAGTTCTCCGCATCCTCCTTCTTGCTGGTGGCAGGGAAGAAGATGATGTTGTCGATGGTCTGGATGAGCTCAAGCTGCACCACACACTTGATGAGGAGCGAGGAGAACAGCTTCTGCTCCTGGAACTCTGTCAGAGGCGGCACACAGGACAGAGAGGGAGACCAGGCATGAAGCTGGCGGAGCGACGCCCAGGGCCCGACCTCGGCGCCCCCCGCCCTGCCCCAAGTGCCTCCGGCTACTCACTTGTCGGGGTCCTGGCTCTGGGGCCGTCTTCATAAGGGCCTGAGCCCACACTGAACTGACTTTGCCGCCGGGTATCCAGAGACATCTTCTCCACACTACCAATGGACTGTTGGTCCTCAGCACGAGTCTGGATGTCCAGGGACTTCTGGGATATGGAATCCTGAGGGTACAGGCTTTAGTCACACTCAACTCAGCTCTTGTTACCATGGAACTGCTTCTACCACTGCAACACGTGACTGGAGCTGCCAGTGATAAATGAAGCGTAACTAGGATACTGCATGCGGCAGTGCAGTGAGTAGCACTGTCGAGGTTGGGGGTTTGAGTCCCACCCCTGCTGTCCGTATGCAGTTTGCTCATTTTCCTTGCGTTGTGTGGGTTTCCTCCCACATTCCAAAGTTTACTAGTAAGCCAAATGGCACCTCTGAACTGCATCCCATCCATGGTGTCCCGGGCCACTAGGGACTCCATGCTTGGAGAGTGGTGGGAAGATGCATGGAAATATACAACACAAATGACTAAAAACAGAGTTGAAAATTATTTACGTTTCCAGATTTCAACTTACAAATCATCCTGGATAAACTTCAGGATGTGGGATGCAGTTACTGAAGACATTTAATAGGCTTCAGAGGTTTACAGGGTATTAAGTCTGAAAGCTTAAAAACAACAAACACTAAGGAGTAACAGGTCCTTAAATCTTACAAAAATATGAAACTCATGCTTCACTTTCTAGAAAGACATTTTTTGATGGCTTTCACCTTCTTACTGCTTGATTTAAAACTGCCCATGGAAATTTCTGGAACAGTACGGCCTGTGCAGGGGACACTGGCAGAGCATCCTGAGCATGGAAAAGGGCTAAATGCAAACAAGCCAGACAGAAATGGGACACTTTACACACCAGCTGCTTGTCGTGCCCTTCCAGCTGTAAGACTGCTTCACCGTCGCCCCCTGCTGGTCTCCAGGTGAGCAATCTGAAAGCAGACGTGCAGTGAACACAGAGCCCAAGTAGGAAGAACCAAACTCAAACTTATTAAGGAAAAAAAGCCATCTTACGTGCTTGGAATGGTGGTCTTGAAGATATCCAGCATGCAGTTACAGGTTTTGTCCCAGGTCTCAGGTGAGAACTTCTCCCCGTTTAGAATGACCACGTTCTCTAGGCAGTTGGTGCCTGATCGTGCCAGCTGCTCATTATCTAATGAGAGGGAGGGCTGTCAGGGGATTCTAAAGTCTCCTATTGGACAGGAGAGCTGTACCTCAGGCTTGCTTCCCACTCACCTTGCTGTACACACCAGTACAGCTGAGAAAGGATGTCGTCCAGGAGGACATCATTAAGTGACTCAAAGTACTGAGTGAAGACATCACATATTGCGTAGAGGGCGTGGTTACAGGTGGTGGTCATCCATTCGGCTTTCTGCGATCACACAAAAACAAGTGGTCCACAGTGGCATCTCTAAACCAAACTTCCTGTCCTAGAAACTCGGACCTCTGCAGTTTTCTTTAACCCCACAATCAATTTCACCTCAGTCTGCTGCTCCGGCAGCTTCATGTTGTCAAAGATCCTGAAGACGATCCGGAAGAGGTCCTGCCACCAGTGCTTCTCGAAGGTGTGACCGTAGGTCTTCATGACCTCAAACATCACCGTCAGGCCCCTATGATGCAACCAGAGAACTTGCACCATTTGCCCGGTCTTACTACGATCCATCCGAATAGACAGGTTGTCACTATGACGCCTGAACACAGATGTGATGGGGATCTCACCTGGTCCGTACATCCAGCTTGCACCTGTTGATGATGCAGGAGAGCTCAAAGAGGATGGGAAACCAGCCCCGCACCCATACACGGTCCTCTGGAGCCACATTCATGTCATCACTGGTATAGTCCTTGAAGGCCTGTCGGCGGTAAGATGGAAAAGGGCACAGAAAGTGCCGGAAAGACCATGAGCACCGGCAGTCATTGACGAGCCCATGGCTGAATAGAACCGTCTCACTTTATGGGCCTCATGCTCCCTCATTCTAGGTGTATCTGAGTTGATTGCTGTATTCTGAAAGCTAACTGCAGGCTCACTGGATGGCCGCTGTGTCTTCAGCCATGGTGCCAAAGGCAACACTGCCAACCGAAGAAGCACGGAGGGGTGCTGACCTGCGGGCGCTCCGACACGTATTTGGCGCAGTGCCGGATCAGGCGGATGGCCTCCATGCTGGTGTCGGGGAAGGAGGCGTTGCACGCGAATTCCGACAGACACTTCACCGCATCCTGGAAAGAGTCTATGGTGGCTGGGAAGTGCTTCTCAAAGACATTCGCTGGAAGAAGCGACACACAGAACAGACAAGTTAGAGCCGCTATGACTAATGGAGTGCTGGAGAGTAACAGAGGAGAACCTCAGGTCATTCACCCAAGGAAACTACATCCAACAACATCCTGTGAGCTATCATCCTTCACTGAGCGACGAATGCTTCCATAGCTCGACGGTGACTTGAAGCCATCGCCACGGATACGGACGCCCTGCCGCAGGGACTCACTGACGATGTGGCCGGTGGTCTGGAAGGCCAGCTCCACTATGCTCTCGTCCTGATCTGAGGCAGCCAGGTGGAACACGGAGAAGATGTTCTTCCAGCCCGAGCGGATATTGCCCGCCTGGGAGTTCACCATCTGGGCGATGCACCTCACCACCATGTCCCGGATAGTGGGCGACCTGTGTAAATTACACCGGGCTCCCGTTGGTACAGCTCTGATCGGTTGGTGTCGCCTCCTTGTTGAGGTTCACAGGGAAAACTGGAAGGCTGAAGGCTAAAAGCAGCTCCGTGCTCCATAATAACGAAGCATGAAGCCCAAGTATGTGGGAGGGGCAAGCCCATCTTTTTAAGCAGTTCTGAAATACTGGGCATCACATGGCACCTATTAATTAACTTTAGTAAAACTGCTTTGCGGAGACGGGCCTGTGCTTTGGATGGTAACGTCTATAAAATGAGCATGCGGTAAACGTGAACGTGACCTGAACCGGCCAAGCGCGCTCAGGTTCTCACTCTGCACTGAACACTTCAGCGCTCCCCTGAATGCACCATTTCCAAAACTAATTTAAACAACTCCCTCAGCTGAAAAAGATTTAAAGCCTTGGTAACAGAGTGGAAGAGGCCCCCTTAGGGTGGCTCAAGCATCAGCTCCAATTCCTCCAGGCAGTGTTTCCTCTAGAACCCAGTCCTCTGCAACCCCATGGACAGTACGCATTTTTGCTCCCTCCCAGCTACCAGCGCACCAGTACCGGGTGTTCGGTGTTCACGATTGGCTGGGAGCTGAGTGGGAGCAAAAATAGAAGACAAGACTAAACCCTGTACAAGATGGCAGTACAATGGGCTTTACTCTGACCTGTTCTTCTTCATGATGTGTTCGAACGGCCTCAGAAAGTCCTTCTGGAATCTGAAGTTGGCTAATTCTCCCTTCTCCAAGAACTTCATTGATAGCTGCCGCAGTGAATCCACAGCGAAGATGGCCACGTCCTCATTGGTACTGCAGCCCACCTGAGACGTAAACACGTAGATTACACCTTACCCTCTCTCCAAACTGCGACCACTCCTTTTATCCAAAACAGAAGGGCAACTGGACTTAGTCATTTTCACTGGCGTCAAATCAAGTCACACACCAAGAGAGCCCCTATCCGGGTGTAAAAATCCCCTGGGAAATCTGCTGGCCTTCCAGTGGGAGACAAACACTCACCTTGTTGAAATGATCTCCTATGACCTCCCATATCCTGGACCACTGCAGTCTGATACGGCCCATGTTGTAGTAGGAGATCTCCACGATCTTCTGAAGGCTAAACATGCGAGGGTGCGTCGGGGATGCCAGCTCATCCATGGACACGGCGCACAGCCATCTGACGAAATCCACTGCGGAGCAGCATTTCACACATTCTGGGTCAGTCGACGTGTTCTGGCCTTGAACTCAGAGCACAGCTTTACACTGAATACGGCTCCCAGGGACAACTTAGCCGTGAGACACAGACATGCTAGAGTACTTACCCACTGCATTGCCATCCAGACGGGTGGAACCGGTGAAGATCCTGAAGAGAAAAAAAGCCCCACAGATGGTCAGTGGATGTAGGACCAAAAAAAAATGCAGCCAAGATACAGCTTGGTAATAACCATTCAGACAGATCTCTGTGGATAATGACCCACTGCTTCCATACAACAGTGACTGGCTGTAAGAGACCTGCTGAATCCATTCCCAGTATACCAGAGGGGTTTCACAGGTCCAAGGGGATCTTTGGCAGTACCCTACCTATCCACGGCCACCACCACGCTCTGTGAGCTGGTCTCCCCGATGGACTCTTGAATGCTGGCTATCTGCTTGCGGTCCACGGCGCCACTGACTGCATGGTGAGGAGCAGAAAGTGAGAACGTGAGCGTGCTGCCATCATCAGTCAGCCGTCCAGCAGCCAATCACAGCCAGCAGAACTGGTAATTATGGGTTTGAAGTGGTCACTTTAGCAAACACAGTAGTACCCTTGAAACGCCCTCGATCTGTACAATTAGAAAAGCAGTTAATGGAGAGTAAAACAGCAGGTGTCATGGCGTCCAACAGACTCACCCAGGCCCAGGTACTCGTCGGACGTCTGCTCCTTGGTGCCAGTGACGATGCCCTCCTTTCCTCTGACTGTCCCTGAGATGTAGCGTGCTTTCACACCCGTGCCAATGAGTTGGGCCAGTTCCAGCTGGCTGATGCACTTCAGGATCTGCCCGGGGGGGGGGCACAGCAGAAGGAATCTCACAGACTGTGTCACACCCTTCTGCGCACTCTTACCTCTTCAGGGACGTTTCTGTTCTTAAAGATCATCCTACTCTAATTAATGTTTCAAACTTCCATTACTATTATCTTGGTATCTAATGCGGTCAAATGCCCCAGGAAACAGATATTAACCAGAGAAGCAGCAAGCTACAGCTACTGGGCGCCCTATGAGCTTCACACACCAGCAAACTCACCTCATGCCAGGAGTTGCCCAAGTAGTTTCCATCCGTCTGTGCCACGGTGATGAGGGTCTTGATGGTGTCGATGTTCTTCTGCTTCATCTCGGTGATGCCCGAGCTGGCTGTCAGCAGGGTGAACCGTGCCAGGGCCTGGACGTAGGCATCACGCTCCAGCTACCAGTCAGTCAGGAAAGTGAGTCAGGGAAGGGCTTCCCAAATCGGATTTTTTAAACACACCAGTGGCTCAAACATGCCTTCACTGTGTTAATTTATCACACAATGAGGGTCAAGGTCACCGTGGTCAATATAAACAGTTAATACAAATTAAAGTTGAAGTCTTTTAGAACGTTAACACACTGACTGCATAACAGTCATGTGCTAATGCAATTTACTACAATGTAACAATCCTTAAATTACATTAAGCTTGGAAGTCTTTCTTTCCGATTTGCCTGGCCGATGGATATTCAGGGCATCCTTACCTGGATGGCAAAGATGCAGGCTATCCGGATAGCACAACGGATTCCCTCCAGGCACAGGGAGGCGACCTCGGTGTCGTCACAGTCCTGCAGCCCCACGCTAAATGCAGCCAGGAACGGCGTCCATGCCAGCTGCGGGAAGAAGGAACGCGAGTCGGCTTCTATTCGGGGCCGTGGGGGGAAACACACTGTCGCATGTGGCTAACAGCAGTGCTGGGAGGGTTCCAGTGCAGATAAAATTAGGTGCTGTGAGCGCCAGATAAATGTGACTCGCGTGATGCGATACGCTTTTAATTTTACATATTAAAACATTCAATTAAAAGACGACAAACAATATTAGTACTGGCTTTGAAACTTAACCACAAGATCAGACATAGGCTAATGCTCTCCAGGTATGGGGAGGAGTCTTGCCTTGAATACAAACATAAGATGACCCAGAAGCAGGGCCCTGCGTTAAATATGGGAGTGAAGCCTACTGTAGACATGGATCTCGACTGATCTAGGGTATGGAGCCTTCCATTAAACATGGATTCACTTTAAACGTGGGCCTGATCTGGAGGGTGGGGCCTTACCTTAAACATGGGCCTGACATGCTCCAAGTGAGTGGCACTGGTGAAGGGTGCCTGCACGTGGCTCACAGCCTCCATCAGGGCCTTGGCCGTCTTGGCCATCTGCTCCATTTCCAGATTGTAGAGGAGCCGCCTCTGCTTTTCACTAGCCACGCCTACAGGGGAGAAGAGCCAATCACAGGGTGATACCGCACACAGACGAGCCAATCACAGGGCGACACCACACGCACACACACACCCCACACCGCACCCGTACACAAACACACGGCCATTCAGATAAGAATAAAACACTACAAAAACACAGTAAATGACAGTGAAAAAGGTTGAGGGCCATTTTAAGAACTGGCTCACTGGAGGTGATGCACTTACTCTGCTTGTTAGATTTGATAGTTAACTCCTTCGTCTCCTTCATGGAAATCTTCTTGCCAGCGATTTCATCGTAAATGGCAGAGAGGTATTCCTCAGGTAAATCCTTGCTGTCATTGATGCCCCTGTTCATCTTGATGTACTGCTCTTTAGTCATCTTATTCTTCACCTGCAAGCCAAAGTAAAGAAACATCCTGATCTCCCTGTCCAAGTCTTGATCTCTGTCAGAATTCACACCTCATCTACCATGGCAGCGCTGAAATTCTGGTTATTGTAACAGGGCATTGCTAAGTGTATGTGACTGAAAGTACGTACGGTTCTGTTTTTGGACGCCGGTCCCGAGGCCCGAATGATTTGCACTGCTGCAGCGGTGAACTCAGGGTTCGACTGTTTACGATGTCTACACCGCAGGTGAGCAATCACACCGATACACAGTCCCATTCCCGGAAATCAATGACACTTCCCACCGACCCACCTGCGGACTGTGAAGATCTGTCGTCAACATGATGATGGAGTATGCCAGGACATAGGCCGTGTCTGCGCTGGCGAACAGAGTTTGCCTGTCGGGAATAGAGACACAGAGTTGAGCTCTACAGACATCAACCGAGAAACTAACAAAACGCCAGTCGAGAAACGGCCCTTGGACACGACGGGACACCCACCCCTGGTTGCACTCCAAATATCTAGCAGCAAATTTCTCCATGAGACGGTCGATCTTCTGTGCCTCCCCAGGGAGGCGAAAGCCCTCCAGGAACATGCGCAGGGCCGAGACGAAATCCTTGCCTTGGAAGTCCATTTGGTCGACGTACGCGTACATCACTTCTTTGTTAAAGCGGTCATTGTCCCCTAGGAACTCGCCTACCTGAGTCTGAAAGCCGGGAGAGTTTCAAGTCAGAGATCTGACACAAGTTATGTGGAAAACTAGTACATTAAGTAAAAATAAACTAAAGTTTCCAGCCCCCCCCCACAATGAGAGACAAGCTAAGGATTTTCAGTGGTCTGAAGGTCTCAAGGTCTTACAGAATCCAGCCTTTCCTCCTGATGCAGAAACTGGGCAATGTCCTCTGAAGTGCTTCCCAGCATGCCCTGCTCCTGCAGGTACTGAATGCCCCTCTTTGGTTTCTTGTTGAACCTGTGTGAGGTGGAGAAGAGGAAGGCTCGGCTATCAGAACGTTTATGGAAAACTTCCCCCCCCCCGCAGACGCTGGGGGTGAGACGCGGGACTCACAGGTCGATGCCCTGCTCTATGATCTCCTTCTGCTGCTTGAGGACCTCGAACTGCTCGGGGTTGTCCGTGCCGGACATCTGCGTGCTGTAGCTGCCGATCCCCGAGGAGGCCGTCGAGTCCAGGGAGTTGATGCTCCCATAGCGGTGCATGGTCTCCGAGGGCTTAGTCTCTGTGCTGTCCTGCTCCGATGGCCTCTCCTGGCCTGGAGGTGCAAACCGACAGACAGCAGACAAAGGGGGCAGGCTATGTCAAACCTCCCATGCTGGCTCAGGTAGTGCCTCCACAATATCTGATCAAAAATGGCACTTAACACTGTAGGGTCACATGGCGCTGGGCCAGTCTACCCCACGGGCCGTTCCATTGTAAAGAAACAAAGGGGGAGGTCAGCAAGTTTGCCCACTACGTGAATAACATGTTAACAGTAGACAGCATGGTACTCTTACAAGGTGCTGAAGGGATACAGAGGTACAATATCTAGGAAGCCACATATATAAAACATCAAAAAGCAAAAAAAACAGGCACTGACAGCTCCTGCAACACAGCATCGGCCAAGAGCCATCTCAGACCCATCACCAAGCAAAACTACCCTTAACTATTGTCTCTATGGTAACCGGCCTCTACCCATAGCATATTACCTGCTTTTCCTGCAGAAGTCAGGCCAGGAAGCAAGTGGACAGTGGAACGGGGAGCAGAATTAAAGGCAGTAATGGAGGCTGGCTAACCCTGGAAGAGAGGCTCTAATGGCACAGCCGCTAGGACCTGTCAGTACTAAAGGAGGGTTCTGCAGTCAGCAGTGAGAGAGCAGTCAGTACCTAAGGAGGGTTCTGCAGTCAGCAGTGAGAGAGCAGTCAGTACCAAAGGAGGGTTCTGCAGTCAGCAGTGAGAGAGCAGTCAGTACCAAAGGAGGGTTCTGCAGTCAGCAGTGAGAGAGCAG